>VBSM01000529.1:79853025-79922886 GCA_008086735.1 Cheirogaleus medius
AAAAAAAAAAAAAACGATAAATTTATCCACATCATCATAAAAATTAAACATATACACAGAATGAGTTTTGAAATTGCTCTCATAGCTGAGTTTTGATGTAAAATTTTTGCTAATATTCTATAATTGATTGGGGGATTTTTCTTCCTTTCTTGCACATTGAAATGATTAGAAAAATATAGATACTATTAATTTTTGAATGTTTAAATAAACATACTCCTGTAGATGATGACCTAGTGTGCTTTAGTGGGGTCAATATTTGACAAATATTTGACTTCATGTTATCACATGATTATTCATTAATTTAGGTTTTATATTACTTCTTTTGATTTCGGATTCCCTTAAAAATGCTACTGATTTTCAAATTTGTTATCACATATTTGTTTACAGAAATAATTATTTTCTAATATTTTAATTTTTTCATCAACAGAAAAATATTTCTGTTTTTCATAAACAGAAATAGAACATTGCTATATATATATTTCTTGCACAATTTGTGACGTGACTCTTTTTTGTTTGTTACTTGTTAGCAATTTTATTTTTCCCCAAATCAATTTTTAAAACATGTATATTTTAAAAATATTAATAGCATGTCATTGTATTCGGCCATTATTCCACATCTCTTTTTAAAGCTGATTTGAGTGGATGTGGACTCTGTTTCTTGCAAATAAACTATTTCTAAGATAAAATGCTCTTTTTTTGTGACTTGTTTCATATATATTTGACCACCTTTTAATTTAAATTTTTTAAGTTATTTTATTTTTCAACAACTTTATAGCATCTTTGAATTCTAGAATACCTGATTCTTAACTCACTATAACTTTTTTTTTAAATAGACATGGTTGTCTCATTTGTATTTTTAATCGATTTATTTTTTCACATTTTTAATCTTAATAACATTTTCTTTTTTAATCTTTTCCTTCTCTTTGTTTTCACTTTTGTCATTTATATGCTTTCAACATTTTTCTCCATCTTTTTAGTTGAAATAGAAATTACTTTCAAGTATTTATACAACATGCACAATTATTAATTAGAATATCAACCCTATGTATAAAAAATAACTTGTGGGTTGATAGTCCAACTATAAAAATCTTCCCTTTATTATGAACTACAGTTATAGCAGTTTACTAAGCTATGTTAGAATTATATGACCTTTCCAACTGGCTCTAGAAGAGAGTCAAAATTTTCTCAGAAATTTCATATGTTGCTATTGATGGGCCATGTTAATAGAGGTAAGGCTTTATAAGTGATTTGTGTGAATCTCTATGTGTAAGATATGCTTTGCCTTTGTTTTTGTTAGTATACATTGTTCCTAATCCTATTATTTAAGGTATATTTAAGGTCATGTTCTCCACTTGTGCAATGGATCCATGAACTTCACTTCACAGAAGGATTTCATTGCTGTGTTAAACCCTACTCTGTCCTGTATCACCCTTTTACTCTTAACACTAGCTTATTTTATTGGCATAACAGTATGCTTCAATATTGCTCTTATTGAAAATTTAAACAAATAGGCAACAAAACATCTTGTCATTACAGTCCCCTCCAAGTATTACATTTTTCTGCTCATTTTAAAAGAAAATTAAATCTCCATATGAGACACCTGTATCTACTATCTCTACCTCTTTTCTTTTTCTCTTGAGCTTACTTCATTCAATAAGACATATGTCTGTCCTCCATATCCCCATAGGCTATACAACTATATATCCCCAGCTTCTCTCTCTCTCTCTCTCTCTCTGTGTCTCTCTGTCTCTCTCTCTCTTCCTCCCTCTCCCCGTCCCTCAATGTAATATGTAATAAATTTTGATTTATTTTTTATGCTTCCAATTGTTAAAGGCATGAGCATGGCCCTTGATTTGAACCTCATCTCTCAAAACTTACCCCTTACCCAGTGTGTGTGTATATATGTATATGTGTGTATGTGTGTGTGTGTGTGTATATATATATATATATAGAGAGAGAGAGAGAGAGTCTTTATCATCATATCACAAGAATTTAGAGGGATTTCTGGCATAGCGAAGGGGCTTAAACTATTTTTGTGGATTAATATTAATATAAATTGAAAATGTGTCGTTCCCAGTTCTTGTCAAATGGTGAAAATACTTAGATTTTTTTCTAAAAATTATGCTTTACTCTTCTTGGTCAGAATCACTTTCTGCTTCTCAGCTCTGCTCATAAAGAAAGCAGCCAAGTGTCACCTTTTTCCAACTCTCATATATCTAGTTTTCTAATTTGAGCCAATAGTTTGTTATTGTTAATCATTTTAAAGACTAAAATTTGTGTATATTTTTTCAAGTTTTTAACATGTTTAAATGAAGTCATATACAGACACTCATAATTGTTTCCTAGATTTACTTTTGTATCAAAACTGCTTTAATTCTCATCCATCAGGTGTATTCTTAGATATATGCTTGTGAGGGGATGGGTATATACATACATAATGAGTGTGAAGTGCACCATCTGGGGATGGACAAGCTTGAAGCTCTGACTCCGGGGGGTAAGGGGGGAAAGACAACAAACACAACCTAAACATTTGTACCCCCATAATATGCTGAAATAAAAAAAAGAAGACTACTTTTATTTAATTTTGTTGTGGGTTTCCATAAACAGATCTTCTATGCAGAAATTTTATTTTGTTTTTGTAATATCTTTAAATCTTTCTGTTCAATGTGTTTTATTCTCCTCTTTGGATATATTAATTATCTATAACTATTATCTATATTATCTGGATTCTATTACTATTATCTGTGATTTTCTTTATTTCTAAGAATATTTTTCAGCAGCCTATAAAATTTTTTTGAGATCACACTTTACAATACTGATCTAATGTTTACTTTTGATACATTTGTTTTGTTAAACTGTTTAGAAAAACTCTTTGTCATCTTATTTTGTAATAATATACACAGGAAATTACTTGATATTTTCATTTTCCACCTCGTCACTATACCTCAGGTTACCCACTCAACATTTCCCAAAATAAACACATAGGAGATTTTTTCACTTTCCTTCAGAAATATTTTTGTATCAATTACTTAAAGCTATAGTCTTTGACTATCTTTTGTTTTCCAGTTTTTAGTAGAGATATAAGATAAAAATATATTTTTCTTCTATAAGAAATAAAATAGCAAAGGAGCTGTAGTAAATGAACAATAACAATCACTTTCCATGCAAGGGAGACAGTAGTTTATAAGCTAGAAATGTATTCTCAGTAAAAGGGACCCAAACCTGATCTATCTTCTCAAGAAAAGAAAGAAATTTGCATATTTATGTTAGCTTTCTAATTCTTTTTCTTGTGTCTCAATTTCTTGAGTTAAAAAAAATCTCATGTTAACATTTGTCCATTAGGTCATCAATTTGTGAGCTTTCTATTAAGAAATGTGTCAAGAAATTTTTCTATAAACTTAAGTGTTTCTGTAAATCGGAATCTGGAGGCACTGTATTTAAGAGATTAGAACTCAAGGTCTTCATTTTTCTCATGTATGAAAGTATGAAAGTAAGTATATTAATTTTAAAAGCACATACACCTTTTAATTTTTGAATTATTCAAGAGGTATTTGAAATTTCTATTCATTTGTATATGTTATCAATTATGTCCAAAATATTCATATTTAAAACTGCATTAAAAATAAGTCACTTGGATGAATTTAGTAACAATTCTTGCTCTATAGAGTGGAATATTGGCCTGCTTGATCACATGAAAACACCTGAAGACAGAAGCTCTATATAACCAAGCTTTGTTCTTCTGTTACATTAAGCTTGACAGTTTTCACATGAACACACAAAGAACACTTTTTAGTGAGTAAATTTGAAATACAGAGTTGACTCTTTTCACTAAATTTCATAAAATGTAGGCAAAACATTTTACTATTTTATACCTCAGTAGTTTTGTCAGTACAACTGTATGAATAGATCTGTTTACATCTCAAATATCATGATGATAAACGGGGTTGTAATTTTTAAAAATTGGACACTCCTTAGAAAACACACTCTGTAAATATATAAAATCTATTCTGCCTAGTAGAAAATCAGTTGCCATGGTAGCTTTTTAGGAAATATAATCTTTGTCTTCAGAGCATGTTACCCACTGAGGTACTTTTAAAATGTAGGTCATGTGAAATTGGTGATATCAGATCTAATTATATCTACTTGCTTTTATGTAATGCTTCTTTGAGGTATGGAATTCATCCTGTTATGGTGAGTACTTCTGTGCATTGGATCTCTTAAATACTCCATAAGTTTATTTTACATTAAAACCTGCACCATGAAATGCAAACATCAGATTCATAAATCTAGATAAATTTATAATAAAGGTTATAACCATTCTAAATAGCTTTTAGAATGATAAAGGCAATAAACTAATCATTAGATAAGCTATGCTTTTCTCAATCTTAGGATCTAATTTGAATGTTTATGTGTATAATATTTTAATATCCATATACCTGTCAGGGATTCAACAGGGTAATAATCATGGTATTCTCTTATCCTAAAAAATTCATATATTTTGTATTGACAACATAGCCGGTAGGGATTAAACATTAAAAATGCATTAAAAGCCTTGAGTTTTTCAAGTGGTAGTTATTTCACAACTAATATTGTAGTGCCTTTATTTTGTATTTCTTTTATTTTGCTAAGGATAACAAACAAATTAGATATTCTTATTCAAAAATCTTCAAAGTCACAAGATTGTTTCTTCTTAGAACATATTTACTCTTTCAAAGAATATAAAAAGTATTTAGTACCTATGTGACAGGCACCATGAGATATGATGTAATCACAGCATAGATCAGGAGCACACATTTATTGGATAAAAAAGAATTTTTGAGACATGAAAAAAGTGTAATTTTGGTATACATATTGAGTATTTTTAAAGTAACATAGGAAAATCGCATAGGTAATCTTAAAGATATTGTCTGGAAGTGCTTCCTAGATATAACTTGTAACTGACATAACTGAAGGATTAGAGATATTACTTGGTTGAGCTGGGAGTAGTGAATGCAGGGACAAGCATACAGGTTGTAGGCTGAAGAAGAAAGAAATTCTTCCAGAAAGAAGGAAAGACATGTACAAAGGCTAAGTGGTAAGGGAAGTAGAAAAAATAGCATATATAATGTACTGTTCATGAATCAGTTTAGCTAGTACAAGAATGTTCCCTTTGGGAAAGGTAGCCAGAGATCAAACCCTTGGTATTGAACTTTTCTTTTCTTACCAAAGTCTTGATTTGAAACTTCTTAATCAGTTTCACAAATCCGTTAATTTATACCTGGAGTTTATGAATTACATGTTCTGCACATGGACATGATTCCTTTGTTTCTGTTTATTCAACCTAAGTCCAACTGAAATGTCACATATGGCGATGATGTTCTTAGATCTGAAACAATACTTCATTCAATATTCCATTTATTTTCTTGTCTAGAAATAGGTTTTATAATTTTCTTCCAATAATCTGAAGAAGGCTTTTCTCATACAATGGGATACTGGTAATGAAATTCCTTATTTTATTGCTTATTTTTATGTGTGTGTGTGTGTGTGTGTGTGTGCATGTGTTTTCTTCCTCTGTTCCTGAAGAGTTACCTATTTGGATCTTTGCAGAAAATAACACTGAAAACAGTGTTGCCAGAGAGCAATGCCAAAGCAATTGGAAACAGGAATATCCACTTCCTCACTCCAAACTCAAAGTTAGAAGAGGCATATAGAAAGAGTTAAAAGAAATACATGGCTACATATAAGAATGTGGAATATTAATATGTACAAAATGAAATTCCAGAACTAAAAATGTTCTATAACTTGGATTTAGCCAAGGATCTTGCTTTATATTTGTGATATTCTGAAAAGGGAATTGCATTGGGTTTTTTTTGTTGTTGTTGTTGTTGTTTTTCTTTTTGTTTTTTAAATTGCTGTGACTTTATTTAGTAGCTTTTCAGGACCCAAAAAAGTCTCTTTTGATAGAGCTGTCACCCAGTCAACCATCTTCACTGTGGAGTCCTAGTCACTTGATTCTGTTTTTGTAGATCACGATTCCTTCAAATGATCTCTTCTTCCATTCCTTCATATTAGATTACATGTTCTTAAAGTACATCCATCTAATACTTTGAGGTGGCATATTCTGGTCTTCTACACTGTGTTCAAACCAGGTTGCTGCTGCTTCTCCATTGTCATTAATGTTTTCATTATCTTCTTATTCCTCTTAGCACAGTCAGGGCATAACATATTATCTTCTAGGCCCCGGGATGGGAAATGGTAGGCTGGTAACAGGAAGAGAGAAATCATTGTCCTGGGAGTGGCAGGCAACCCAGGCCTGACCTGCATGAAACTGCAGGCGAACCCAACCCTTTGTGTCTGCTGAGAGAGCTTCACCATGGACCACACACCACCTGATGCCAGAAGCAGAAGCAGGAATGGAGCATGAATTCACGGCCTTAGGCTGGAAAGCTCTTGCAGAAAGCCTTCCCCATCAGGCCAGTAAAGATTCCCAAGGTGACAGTATCACTTCAACCATGTTAGTCTCTTCTGCTTTCTCATTTATCTTGCAACTTTCCTGAAGCCTTGCTCTCTTGGTCCCTGTCTTGTGTTTCCTAGAATATGACTATAATCTGTCCTCCTTTAATGTTTCAGGAATATCATGTTTCTATTCAGGATTAGCATGCTGCTGAAGCCTCAGAAAAACTTCTATTTTCTTGTCATCACTACTCAAATTGAGTTGTTGGCACCAGTTCTGCAAAATGTCTTGACATACATTATCAATGGGAGGGAAAATGATTGGCAAAGGAAGAATTGGTGTTTTACAGTTAGCTTTTGGGGGAGCTTTGAATTGTTCGTTTGTTGGAGGTAGATGAACTTCATTGTGTTTCCCAGGCTTGTTCCGTTTGACATCAGAAGTTGAAGAAATAGTTGATTCCATTTGTTGTTCTATATTTGACTCATCCTTAACTGGAACTGTTCCAGCAAGTGTTAACAGCAAGTGTTACAGCTAGTGTTACAGTGATTGACCGGGGAAAGAACACAGCGGCACACGGAGAGTCGGAGAAGCAGCCTCTATTCCGCCAGCGGGCTCAGAGGTGCATTCTGAGCCCCGCTTCCTTGTTCTCCTCCAGTTTTTATACCCTTGGTGGGATTCAAAAAGCGTCCAATCAGCAACAAGCTTTAACATCCGATCAGCAATAAGCTTTAACATCCAATCAGTAGTGGGATTCAAAAAGTATCTAATCAATAGTGAGTTCAGCCATGGGGGCCCTGGGGTGGGGGTTTTCCCTGTCAGAACCAATGTCAAAATCACACATTCCTCCTCATCTACTTCCTCCTCAGAGAAATTCTTCTTGCTACTTTCATAGTTTGAGTCTGACATTTTCAGCAACACCTAGGGGAAGGCAAAGCCAGCAATGATAAGGATACATGCAGTTTACGTCTTTTAATCTCAGGAATTACACTGGTGAACAAAGTTATATTTACAGAATGTGAGTGTTAATTTTATTAATAAATAAAGAAAATGTGTATGCATACAATGGAATACCATATGGCCATTAAAAAGAATGAAATCAAGTCATTTGCAGCAAAATGGATAGAACTGGAGGTCACCATCTTAAGTGAAATAAGCCAGATACAAAAAGACAAACAGCACACATTCTCACTTATACATGGGGGCTAAAAAAATTGATTACACAGAGGTAGACAGTGGAAAAATAGATAACAGATTAGAAAGGATGAATTGGAGGGAGAGGAGAATGTAAAGAAATGGTTTAAAGGGTACAAACACACAGTAAGATAAATAAGATAGAAGGAATAAATTCAGTGATAGCGGAGCAAGGAGACTGTACTTAACAAAAATGTAATATACTTTGGCGACGGGCACACTAAATTTTCTGACTTGATCACTATACATTATATGCACGTAACAAAATTTCTCATGAACTTCCTAAATTTGTACAAGTAATGTATACATAAAATCTATTTTGTTTCTTCCCTTCAGACATTGTGATTTCTACTATACACCTTTGATGTTATATTTTACTTATATTATTAACAGGTTTGGAAGTGAAATGTGGTAAGAATAAGCTTGTATTTTGTCACTGAAGAGGCTATTGTTTAAATGAGTTATTATTTTTTTCTAAATTGGAGCAATTTAATATTATTGAAATTTGACGGATTGTCCTATTATTTTGCTAATACCTTTGAAAAAATATTTCTGAATCAAGGGAGTTTACGAATATGACCAAATAATATTTAAACTATGTTTTTTTCTGAGTTTTTTAAATGCCAAAAAGTAGTGCATATGCTCAAAAATTTGTAGGAAATATGTAAAATAATATTTTCAACCACAAAATAAACATTTTCCTAACCATACAATATTTCTAGATAACCAACAGGGATTAAGTACCACGTTGAAACAAAAATAGTCTAGAGTTACACTTTCAAAGCTGAGCACCTGCTGTAAAATAACCATCTGTGATTAACTGTAATTTAATTATGGATTCATTCCTTTTGTGTACACTGGAAGGATCTCATAGGTCTTCCCCAGTTGGTCGATAATCAACTTCTGGCATTTTATAAAGCCAACTTGCATATTCTTTTAATAGCACCTGCTACCTCTATTTCATTGCAAATTTTGTAAAGAGCTTCTGGGACTTTATAGTGGCATTGATAGGCAAATAAATTATTAAACCTGTAATCAAAGCTGCATTAATTAATCATCTGCCTTAGAAAGCTGGTGCGCCCAGCTTTAGGATAAGTTTGTGTTTACATGTAAAAAGTCATATGATAAATTTAGATATTTAATGGAATAATTGAAGTAGCCAAATATTTGTAACCATCTTAATATTTTTAGGGAAGAAATTTATCATTTTATCCACAAGTATTTATCTAATTGTACTCTCCCCTTGCAATAATTAAACTGTGACAAAATTGAAGGTGTTATATTTTTATCTTTGCACTGATGATTATTCTGATTACACTTTTTATTAGATATATTAAAATATTACAGTCTCATCTTAAACAATTATTTGATTACTTATCATTGACTCAGAAGTTTCCAACTTCACAACAGCGATAAGGCAGAACCAATGACCTCTGGCATGGACTGACTTACAGAATAGCAGAGTAAGAACATAAATGAACTCCCTCCAAAATAATAAAAATATAGTAAACAACCAAAATTACCATTTAAAAATCTAGCTATTATCCAAAGCCACAGAACAAAATAAAAATAATCTATCTAAGAGAAACTACTGAGCATCACTAAAACAGCAAATTCTATGGTTCTTTAACTTGGAGCTATATAAATCTCCTCACTATCTATCACCTGCTCGGTTGTAGAGTAGCCAAAGCCAGCAACATTGCGGCCAATGGCAAGTTCTGTTTACAGAACTCTCTTTAGAAGCATCTAAAGGAGCATAGTCAGTCATCTAAAGGAGCTATTGACCAGAGCATAGTCAATATTTGGTCCAACTTGTAGTTTCCTCCCTGGAAAATCTGCATCTTCAGAGGGTTGTAGCTATTTTATTTGACCCAGAACCAAGCTCAGTTAGGAGAGGGGTTACATTCAGGGAGAAAATTACAAAAATGAAGAATGAAAGTGGAGATATCATTATTGACCTTACAGAGTAAAAAGGGTAATATGGGAGTACTACAGAAGGGGATAATATGGGGAAATGCTAACAAATTAGATAATTTAGGTGAAATGGGCAACATCACAGAAAAACACAAACTATCAATAGTGACAAAGAATTAACTAATCTGAATAGACTTGTAACAACCAAGTGATTAAATTAGCAAATAAAAGGGGGAGAGAGACAGAGAATTCCAGGCCCAGATGATTTAACTGTTGAATATACTTAGCCACATTTAAATATTTACTACAAATCATTCACAAACTCTTCACAAAATAGAAGAGAAAACATGCCCCAACTTATTCTATGAGGCCAATACCAGATGACATGACAAGAAAATAAAACTATAGACCAATATACCTTACGGGTATAGATGCAAAATATCTTCAGTAAAATACTAGCAAACTGAATCTAGCAACATATAAAAAAGGATCAATGAATGAATGGATAAAGAAATTGTGGTAAATACACACAATGGAATATTACATAGCTACAAGAAAAAGAATGAAATTCTTCCATTTGCAAAAACATGGATGGATCTGGATAATATTATATTAAGTGAAATAAGCCAAGCACAGAAAGACAAAGCTCACATGTTTCACTCATTTGTGGGAGCTAAATATTAAAGACAATTGATCTCATGGAGACAGAGAGTAGAATGTTGGTTATCAGAGGCTGCGAAGGGTAGCTGAGAGCAGGGAATAAAGTGGGGATGGTTAATACCAGCAAAAATATAGTTAGATAGAATGAACAATATTTGATATCACAACCAAATCAACAATAAGTTAGGATATACTTTAAAAGAGTGGAATTAGAATGTTCTTAATAAAGAGAAATAATAAATGCCTGAGGTGATGCATATCCCAATTACCCTGCTTTGATTAACTCATATTGTATGTATCAAACTCATATTGTATTGTAACTCGTATGTATCAAAATAACAGATGTACCCTATAAATATATACAACTCTTATATATCCTTAATTATTAAAATTAAAAATAAAATAATTTAAAAATTTAATTTTTTAAAAAAGGGTTATATACCATGATCAAGTGGGATATACCTCAGGAATGAAAGATTGATTTAACACATAAAAATAAAACAATGTAATACAGCATATTAATAGAATACATGATAAAAACCACATGGTTATTGCAACAGATATGGAAAAATCATTTGAAATGTCCTATGATAAAGGTACTCAACAGCTAGATATAGAAGGTAACTCCCTTAGCCTGAGAGAGTGTATTCACATAAAAACTACATATAACATGATAATTAATGGAGAAAGATTGAATTCAACCTCCTGAAATAAAAAAAAACAAAGAATTTTCACTCTTGCCACTTCCATTTAACATTATACTGAAAGTTCTAACTATAGCAATTGTATACGAAAAAGAAATAAAGTGCATCCAAACTATAAAAGAAGAAGAAAAACTATTTCTATTTGCAAATGACATAATCTTAAATATAGAAAATTCAGGCCAGGTGTGGTGGCTGATGCCAGTAATCCTAACACTTTGGAAGGCCAAGAGGGGAGGACTGCTTGAGGCCAGGAGTTCAAGACTAACCTTGGTAACATAAGGGGACCCTATCTCTACAAAATCTTAAAAAATTATCCAGGCATGGTAGCATATGCCTGCAGTTCCAACTACTCAAGAGACTGAGCCAGAAGGATTGCTGGAGCATAGGAGTTTGAAATTGTGGTGAATTAGGGTCACACCACTGCACTCTAGCCCAGGCAGCAGAATGAGACCCTGTCTCAAAAAAAAAAAAAAAAATCCAGAGGAACACACACACACACACACACACACACTAATAAAGGAGTTCAGCAATGTGGCATAATATAAGATCACCTTACAAAAATTGTGTTTCTATATACTAGAAATCAACAATTTGAAAATGAAATTGAAGTCACAATTTTATTTATAATAGCAACAAAAATAAAATATATAGGAACAAATTTAACAAAAGATATGTGAGATCTGTTCATCAAAAATTTCAAAACACATCAAGAGAAAGTAAGGAAGACATAAACAAATGGAAAGACATCCCAGGTTTCATGAATTTAAGAGTTAATATTGCCAAGATAGCAATAGTTCCCACACTGATGTATAGATTAAATACAATCTCTATATAAATCCAGCTGGTATTTTTCAGAAATTGGCAAACTTATCTTAAAACTTATATGAAAATTCAAGGGATCTGGAGGAGCCAAAATAATCTTGAAATAAAAAGAACAAAGTTGGAGGACTCACTCTTCCTTGGTTGAAACTACAAAGCTGTTGCAACCAAAACAGTGTTGTGATGACAAAAGAATAGACATAGAGATCAAGGAGTAGAATTAGTAGTCAAAAATATACTCTTACATTTATGATCAATTGATTTTTTTTTACATAGGTACCAAGACAATTCAATGAGGAAAGTAGTTTTTTCAAGAAATGGTGCTGTACAACTACAACTTAACACGCAAAATAATGAAGTTGGACTCATGCCTCATACTATGCATTAAAATAAACTCAAAATGGATCATAAACTTAAATGTAAGAGTTAAATGTATAAAATACTACAAGAATACATAGGAATAAATATTTGTGTTTTTTAGTTTGGCAATAGTTTCTTATATATGTCACCGACTGCAAAAGTGACAAAAGAAAAAATAGACAAATTGTAGTTTATCAACATTAAAAAATATAGCTTCAAGGGACATTAAGAAAGTGGGAAAAAAAAACAAATGGGAGAAAATATTTCACAGTCACATAAACAAGAGACTTAAAATATACAAAGAATTCTTACCACTCAATAGTTAAAAGACAACTGATCCAGTTAAAAATGGATAAAGAATTTGAATCAACATTTCTCCAAACAAAGTATATAAATGACCAAAAAGCACACGAAAATATGCTCATCCTCATTTGTCATTAGGAAAATTTAAATTAAAGCAAAACCATGAAAAACTTCTTCCTACCTATAATAACAAGGATTGGCAAAGATGTGGAGAAAATGAAAGCCTACTTTCACTGTCAGTGGAAATGTAAAATTATATAGTAACTTAGGAAAATAATTTGGCAATTTCTTAAAAACTAAACATAGAGATACCATATGACACAGCAATTCCATTTCTAGGTATATATCCAAGACAAATGAAAACATATATTCATGCAATGCTCATAGAAGAACTATTCATAATAGCACAAGAGTGGAAGCAAACCAAATTCTATCATGTGATGAATAAACAAAATGGTATATACATACAGTGGACTATTATATGGCCAAAAAAAATGAATGAAGTTCTGCTACTTGATGCAACATGGGTAACACCTACAGACATTATGCTAAGTAAAAGAAGGCTGTCACAAAAGACCACACATCATTTAATCCCATATATAAAGGGATTCCAGAAGGACAAATCCATAGATCCAGGAAGTGTTTCATTATTTAGTGGTTGCCAGGGCTGAGGGTAGCAGTGAGGAGTGGGAATTGAGAATGTCTGCTAACATATACAAGATTAATTTGGGAGGAGTTGAAAATGTTCTAAAATTAGATTGCAGTTATAGTTGCACAGTTCTGTGAATATGCTAGAAATCACTGAACTAGAAACTGTCAATTGATGAATTTTATGGTTTGTGAATTACATCTCAATAAAGCTGTAAAATTAAAATATTACCTTTAAAGTTTAAAGGTATATTTAATGATAATAAAATATTAATTACAGAAAATATTTATTAAACACTTTTTATAGGAATCTTGAAAAGCATTTTATATGTTTTACCTCATTAAGTCATGATATGACCTCTATATGATAGGTATGATGAGAATTCCCAATTTATAGTTGAGAAAACTAAGCAGAGCAATGTAAACCAACCTTACAAATATCACACTGGTAACTGTGATTAAAATCTAGACAGCTTGCTTCAGGGTATGTACTTGCAAAATGTAACTTTTCTTTATTTCAGAGATGTTTTGACACTTAACACTTGACACCTCGGCATTTGTGCCTTTATCTTCCATATTCTGTTAATTTCTATTGTTTTTCCTTGTCACGAATCAATCTCAGCTGAGGTTTTACTATGGGTCTTTTCCGTGAACTGAACCAATATTCTATCAATGAAAGAAGCAAGAAAAGTTGTGTCATTGAGCTATATACTTTATTATTGCATTTATATGTAGCAATTAGAATGAATTTACAATTTTCTCATATGCCCATAAATCTAATGAAATCGAAGTTTCATTTTTTCTTTCCTCCTATTTCTCCGATTCTACTGTCCTCTTTAAAAACAGCAGAATCATATTCCATTTCCATTCTTAAATAATATGTACTTTCTTTTTGTCCTACTGATACCAATTAAAGACTCAGTTTCAAAGACCCACCCCCAAACACACACACACACACACACACAAATATAGACAGCTATTCACAAATCAAAATAGCCCAGCAAGAGCTTAAGGTTCCATTAAGGAATCTGGGGCAATGGAGTAGAGCAACAACAACAACAGCAAAAGAGAATATAGAGTCTCACTGATGAGATCAACATATTTGAGATTTTCAGTGATGGCTAGGAGCAAAGAAGAAAGACAGAGGATGCTGGTATCAGCCATGTGGCAGAAACCACTCCAGTACCCAGCAGCCTACTGTGCAGAAGACACTGGTATCTCTTGTCACTGAAGTAACTCGAATGAGAAACCTCAGAAAGGAGAACCACAAAAAGGGAAGCAAAGAAGGATGTGGAGAGAGATACATCATACATTGCTGGATGGATAGATATGGAGTAGCTAAACAAATGAACTATGTTGGGTATGATGAACTGGCATTAAGCCTCTATTATACCCCCTTTCCAGTGTCCATTAATGCTTCCTCTAAAGAATAGACTGGAAAGCTGAAAACTGCTTCCCAACTCCCTTGTCATTTGGTTCATGATGAGAACTGTGTTCTGCCATTTAGAGTGGCAGGCATTTCCAAACTAGAAGTCAGTTGGCTTCCCCATGTTTGGGGTCAATGGTAGCCAAAGTCAAGATGCTTTAATTATGGGAAGAAGGAAGAATCTGAGTATTTCTCCCTTTCTCTCTCTGCCTCAGACTATATCTCTAGCACCTAAAACAACTTCTCCATAGCTCCTGTCCAATCTGGCATGTCCACCTTGGTTTCTGTTTCTAATGGTTAATAAAGCCTTGTAAACTTTGTTGACATTTCTGCTCTCGTTTGTCTCTCCTTAATAGGCATAGCAGTTGTTTCCTGTCTGATGATCTCAGGAGTGGAGAGTGGTGTCACTATTCACCTTTGGCTTCTCAAAAAACAAATTCTCTCAATTGAATTCCTGCTGTTTTAAAGTGTCACATTGGGTTTTGTGTTCCTGGTTACTTTGACTGAAACATTTCTGTAGTTTGTTTGACATTTTTGCCATCAAACAAGGTCTTTGAATTGTGAATAGAAGTTGCTGCAACTAGATTCAGTGTTCAGTGTCTAGTCAAAGTTTCATATATACCAAAAGTCAGGGGAACTAGCTACACTCAGCATTCCAGGTCTAGTCACCACCATTTCTTGATGTTGAGCTACAGTTGTGGCAGTGGCTTGTCGATCCCAGTTTTCAGATACAGATGGCATCTAAGGCAATCTCCTCTCAAGCTTAATATTTCCAGTAGTGATCTTTGATTCTGTAAGTACTTCTCCGTATGGCTAAAAAACAAATCAACCCCCAAACCCTAAAGTAGACTCTCTTCCTGTACTGAACCCTAATTGATATAACCTGGATGTTAAAAAATATAAAATTAAACTTAGGTTAAAGTATTATATTTTACATTACATTTTAAAACATTTCACATTTTGATCCATATTGACCTATAACTTATAAGAGAGCCATTTTTTAAATTCAATCACATTTAGGGAAACATTTTTCTTAGGATATTAAATATTCTTTTCTTTTCTTAAAAAAGTTTCTAGCTATTTATATCCCTTCAAGAGTTTCACAAAGCTTGGATTGATTAAACAAATAAAAACTAAATCCTTACTTGAAAGGCAATTTCAAGTGGTTATGTTGTCATGAATTTAAAATTATGTTTTTTTAAAAAATAACTTTTCTCAAGGGTATCCAATAACCTCTAATATCTAACATGAAAGGTTTAAAGAAAAAAAATCAATTTCCCTGGAATGTTTTTTATTTCCTCTGTTGTGTGGGATTCCAGAATTAAAATGTTAATACATATCATTATATTTTGATTTGTATTTTAATCCAGCAAACATTTCTTTTAATCACAGTGTTGTTACCAATAGTACTATGTGATCTGGAAAGCTGAGCTGCCTTGTTGATCTGAAATAATAACTATTCTTAATGCTAATTATTACCCTATTCCAGCAGATTGCAAATATCACATAGTATATATTACTAATCAGAAAATACTGACAGACAATGTTACCATGTGCAGAAAATAAAAATGAGACATGCCAACTTTTTAAGAGGTGTGTTTAAGTTCTAAGATTTCTTTATATGATCATGTTTGTATATGGTCAGGTGTATGCGTGCATGGGTGAGTACATGTATATATATGTGTGTATATATATGGAAAGAGAGATATATTTCAGTATTCTTACAATGTATATTTTATGTAAACTTAATGGCATTATACAAAGCATATTTACTCTATACACTCGTCAGTTGGCATTTTCACAAATATTGGTAAATTTTAATTACTATGGCAATTAAGAGGATCTTAGAAAATACTTATAATGAGCTGAAGTCATATGTTTTTGTTGTCACCCTGGAGCTTTAAGGCACCTGCCATATGTTGTCTTCAGTAATTGCTACAAGTTGCCTTCTCTATGCAACCGAAGTACTTATTAAGTTATAGTGATGTATACAATACATTCAATTGTAGCTAATATCTTTTTAAAATAAATGCCTCAGGGTTTTATTTTTCTCATTTCATTTGAACATACCCCTGACTCCCAAACACCTCCTCAAGAAAAAGATTAAAAAGACAGTAAAAAAATCATATGGGAAATAATGTGAGCAAAAAAAACCCCCAAAAAACAAAAAAAAAAACAACCACACTGATGTAGGGATCAGAAAACTTGGATATTAAGAAGCCTTTACCTCTGTGGTTTGTGATTTGAGAAACAGCATTTAACTTGCCTCTTGCTGTTTCATCCTTTAGCTCAAGTAGATTAATAGACATGAATTCTTCTCATGTACATCACAAGTACATATTGTAGCAAGAAAGTGAAGACGAAATAAGACTACACAAATAAAAATATCTTGTAAAGTATAAACTTTACAAGTTTAAAGCATTTTGTTACTCTTCTTTCAAGATAGTTTTGAAAGCAAAGGCACATTAACAAATTTCATGATTGCCTCTGATGGTCAGGAGAAAGCCCAAGAAATTCTTTTGTAGCAGAGTTCCAGAAGCATTTGAGAAAAAAGATGACATGCTCTATTTTTTTATCCCTTTCAAATTCTTCTGCCTGGAACATACAGAGAGGACATCTATCCTCTCTCCTTGCTCCCTCACTCACCCCAGGCCCAAGATCCTAACAAAACAACTGGAAAAGATATGTGGTGAATTTCTTTGGTTCCACCCTTGATCAAAATGAGCGCAGGTGTAACCTTTAATTTTCTCCGAGTATTAGTAATACTTGAATATGTGGGCTGGCTTTTCTCAAGATTCTATTTTCTAAGATTTTCCGAATTTGATGGAAGCAGAAGCCCCTTCTAGTACAACGTGGATGGGACTAAAATTTAGAAAGAATAATAATGTGGGATTACATTTAATTTTTTTTGAGCCTTATCCTCCATCCAACTCTCTCCTTACTCCTACCATGACCAAGCAGGAGTAAAACAGAATTTTCTTTTGAAAATTTTGTACAACTTTGTAGAGTCTTTCTGGTTTTAAAACCTACGAGGATAAGCTCTATCTTAATATATTTCCCTTTTCTTTTCCTTAAGGCTCTTACATATTAAAAATAGCTCTCTATCTTTCAGATTATATTTTGATTACCTAGTTAATTATTACAGTTCCGATGCATTAAGGATTAACTAGATTAACATGCACTCTAAAGTTGAATTACATTTCCAGTTTGATTATCAATTAATTATTGGGTAAAATAACAAAAAAGGAAATGCAGATGCAGGATCCTTCATCCTTTATTATAGACACTTTTATTCCCCCTACTCTGTTACAGAGGCCACACATCTGTCAGAGACACTGAACACCAGAGATAAGGGTGCAGTATATATCAGGAATGCTTTTCTAGCTATGTCACTGCCCTTGTGTCAGAAAATACACAAAATTAATGTCAATATGTATGAGATTCTTTAATGTTTACATAAAGCTTAAGGGAAAAGTCGAAATAATTTACATGTTTTTCCTAAATCTGCAAATCTAACTAATAATATACATAAAATATTTGCATAATAATATATTTCATTTTAAATTTTATGGTGATATTTTATAACACACTCTCAGCACTCCACTCCCCCACATTAATGACATTTCAAGTAGTTTACTTGAGAAGCCCCTCTTTTATCTATTTATTTTCAAAAAAGGCTGCACACAGATCTGCCTTTGTAGCTATTTCAAAATTTACTACAAAAATTCAAATCTTGAATCAATTAAAGGTACCTTGTGTAGCCTTTCAATTTCCCTATCTATGGTAACTATACTTATTCCAGAGAAGAAACTACAGAATCACCCTGTGTTTTGGTAGCTCAGTTCATAGGATTCAGAAAAAGATCCCCAAATCTAGTAGATAGCTTCAGAAAAATCTAAACAAGACTAGTAGTTTTTGGGTTTTCTACTTTTACATAGTTGGGTTCACAGGTAAAAATTTAATCTTCACTGACAGAAAAAAGTCACATGTCACTCCCCAGCCACCCCCATCCAGTAATTTAACTGCCTCAGATTATCTACTTAGGGGGCTGGTAATTCTAAAGGGTTTTTTGTTTTGTTTTGTTTTGTTTTTGTTTTAGACTTCCAAAGTACAGAAGTGGTGTCTCCACCTGGTCCTTGTGGAAGATTCCTGCCTTCTTGTCACTAGCCCATTATCTGGATGTTAGTTTGTAATGTGCAGAATCTACCACTGGCAAGGGAGAGACTGTCAACAGTTTTTAGTGATAAGAGTACATTGAGATGGTTTCTGGCTTTCAGCGACCTAATGTGGATGTATCAATGCTTTCACTTTTAAGGGCATGGTTTTCTTGCCAGTTCTTATCTAAGCCTAGGTCTCCTTCCCTATTCTTTGGATCTTCACTTCTCTTGGAGGTGAAGAAGGCAAATTAATTTTTGTCTGAGTATTTTTTGACATCTTCCCATTCTCTCTGAGAGTCCCCTTTTTCTATTCTAGGTATCATTTTTTTGTGATCTTATAATGATACATTTTTCTCCCACAGTATCATGTATTGCTTTTCTGTCCACTTCCAAATTTTCCTTTGCCGTCATTATGGTTTTAATCTTCTATAAATACCTGCCATTTGATTATACTAAAGAAGAAATAATCCAATAACTCTGCAGTAATATAATGTATAATCTCACAATGAGATTTGAAAGCTACTCACAAATTACCAGGAGAGAGGAAAGTGGTTAGTCTTTGTAACCTTTGACAAAGCCAGTAGCATGGCAACTTTCTGTTCAATCTCAATATTATTACCTCTCCTAAAATTATTTTATTTTTAAAACCCATAAATTAGCGATTTAACTTTTTAATGACATCACCATATATCAGTTAAAAATCAAATACCTTGGCAATGATGAAATGTAATTCATTTTAATTTCTCCTATCTCCAGCCCAATCACTTAGCTATTTAAAGCAGAAATATCATAAAGAAGTGTCTTACCTGAAAGGTCTGAATGTGTCCCTCCAAAATTCATGTTTTAAATCCAATCCCCTTATGTTGGTATTAAGAGGAGGCACCTTGGGGAAGTGATTAAGTCATGAGGGCACATCAGTGAAATTAATGACCTTATAAAAGTGGTTGAAGGAACTGCCTTGGGCCTTCAACCATGTGAGGATGCAGTGACCACCTTTGACTTGGAGGATGATCTCTTTCCAGACACTGAATCTGCCAGTGCCTTGATCTTGGACATTTCAATTTCTAGAACTGTGTCCAATAAATTTCTATTACTTATAAATTATACAGTCTAAGGTATTTGTTAGCAGCCCAAATGTACTAAGCAGAACTATCATAACAGCAGAACTATTATATGCCCAGTTAAGTAAATGTTGTAATCTCTCTTCATTTATTTTATGCCTGTTTGTTCCCAGGATATTTGCCCAAATTGCTAAAACTCAAGACAGGGGTTATTTGCAAGGGGAAAATATTAGCACATGCATGTTTAAATATAGTTATTCACAGTCAAAAGCTTTAAAATGAAATTGGTCTCATTTTGGGGTAGTTTTTTTTCAAGGGAAGAAGAGTGAATGAAAAATTATTTTTCTTTTGTGGAATGATTACAACTTCCCAAATTTACAAAGGGAAAATATTGACATCTTTTTATATTTCCCTGTATATTCCTCTTAGCAGATAAATGAGATTGTAAGGAGTTAAACTATTTCTCAATTCTAGTTCCCCCTTCCACATTTAAAACCTTGGTTGTTACCTAATTAATGTCAGAAAGTAGCTTCTATTAATATTATCCAGCGGGGCCATCTAAACATCTGCAATCTTCTGGAATTTTCTTCTATCTTTGTAAATACAAGAAACCAAAAAATGAACCTAGGTCACCTCTAATCTTGACTCCTCCTTTATGAGTAGAGGAAGGTAGATGACTCTTTTATATAATCCCCAACAGAAACTACCCTAAATTGGTAAGACTTCAGTTTTCAGTTCTTCTTTTAAATGGTAGCACTTCTAATATTTAATTATGTAGACAGATTATAAATTTAGCTTCTAATGACACCTGCAGCATTTAACGTCCACTTCTAATACCAGCTACACTATTTCTGGTATGTCACATGTTTGGATGAGAATTCAATATATAGCTGTAAGTGTAAATTTAGATTAAGTATAATGTAATTAGCAAAAGTTGCAAAATAAGGTTGGAAATAATATGTACATACAAAACAGGAGGAAATGCAGAAATTTTTAGCATAACTTTCTTGGTTTCGATGGTCTGAAATAGCAGTGGGGGTGGATAGTAGTAGGGGATTCTAAATTCCCAGTGACATTATTAAAATAAAATTGTGTCTTTCTGGATCTGTGAAGGTCCATTTGTAAATGCCATTACCATTTTATACTTGAAGCTTGCATCATCATGCTACAATAATGAAATAAGTCATCTAATATATATATGTATTAGATATATTAGATGTATATATACTATATATGTCATATACAGTATATTGATTTCTATTTTTCTATCTATATTATATGATTAAGGCACTATTTATAAATACGGTATTTTTCTGGTTTTGAACATAACATGGAGTTCGTAAGGTCGCATGTTCATCTAGTGAGAGAAAGCAGAATAAAATCCCAGGTGAGGTGTCTCTTTCCTGATTTCCAAAATTCTAAATAGCTATTTACATTAATTTCTTATTCTTCTCATAATTTTCCAGTGGGGAGGAAGAGGGAAAGAGAGAGAGAGAGAAATAATATAAATGTTTTATATGCCTGAAATTAGCAGTGAATCACCATAGATTAATATTATACATTTTTAATTAGTAATTTTTGGAAAATATGTCTCAATTTTAACAGAATTACTTTTTTGTGGTTTTTGATAAGAAAATCAAACTGTCCATTTTTTCCTATGATAATTTTTAGACAGGCACTACATATTTACATGACTAGTTAAATATTCTCATTAAATGCTAGACTTCTCTAGGAAACTGTTTTACATATGCTACTGCTCTTGCCCACCCCCAAAAAGACCTTCAAAAATTACACTAACATTCAACAGAATGTATATTTAGAAACATAATTTTAAATATTTAATATAGTTGAAAACAAAAACAAGTCTTCACAGTCTTCTAGATAATATAATTTTAATTAAAAGGGTTTATCTTAAGATGTGAGCCTTGAAGAAAAAAATTTAACAGTGAATATTTCAAGATCAGTGACACATTTGTAAGGTAGAAGTGTCATTGATTTTCACTGTCAGCACTAGTCAAATGTGGCAATAGCTACTTTCCAATTATACTCATAAAGTATATTAAACCCAAAGCTAATTAGGAAACCAATGAGTAAAAAAAGACAAAGCTAACAATAATTATAAAATTGTGAAACTGAAATAGAACATATAGTTCAGATACAGACACATGCCTATATTTATTTCTAAATATTTAAAGACTGATTATTTAATCTGTGATTAAACTGGCTGACATTCTAGAAAAATAAATTGATTTATGAGCCAGGTGAATATTATATACCAATATTCATTCCATCAGGAGTAAAGATTTTAATATAAAAATAATTTGATGGGAATATTCAGATATATTAATTAATCTTGGAAAATAACTTTGTAAGAATGATATAAAAGGTAAAAATATTTAAAAGATTAATCTTATTAGACAAAAATTTAAGAAAAAATTCTAAAATCATCTTTTGCAAGACTAAAATTCAATTCAATTCAATTCAATTCAATTCATTCAATAAGTTAAAATCGAACTATCAAGTAAAACACATTCATCATTTGTAAGCTACAAAGTTTTTTAACCTTTTTAATAATTAAAGATAATGGTATAAATTAGAACATAAAATATTACTGAACCAATAGAATAATATAATATTTTTAGACAAGTCACAAAATTAAAAGCATACAATGTCTTTATTATGTTAAGAAAATACTCAGCTTCACCAGTAATAAAATAATTGCAAATCAGAGCAACAAAAGCAAACATATTTCACTTGGCAGACTTTTATAATAAAGAGTAATACCAATGACTAATGCTGGTGAAGGTATGTGGAAATGGACACTTTTGCATACTTACGTAGAATAGTCTTTACAGAGAAAAAAGTTCATGTCCTTAAAGTTTTCTTACTTTTGTACATAAAAATTCCCTGTAAGAAAATATATTCAAACAATATTAAACAATTAAAAAGCATGATATCATCAGCATTATCCTAACAACTGGGGAGTCTTGGAAGTAAATATTTTTCCCTAATTCTTAGAATCATTGAAGAACATCTGTTAGGCATGTTTTATAATGCAGGCTCTATTTTAAATCACATATATGCAAAGATAATATTTTGTTTGTGAATGGAAGAGCCTTAAAATTTAGTGTATATGAAGAGGGAAGTAAATAATACCATAGTCAATTAAGTTTACTAAATGTCTGCAACAGGATGAGTTTCTGTCTCCTACAAGCATTAGGGGGTTGTTAATATTACAAACATAAAAATGGCCAACCCAGTCCATCTGAGTCATAAGGTTTCAGTTTTTTATCTGCTTTTTGTTTTTTTATCATCTCTTAAATTCTCTGTTGCTGTATCTACATACAGTAGATACAGATTCAGTCTCCAAGATTATCCCCGGTGGCCTGGACTTCCTTCTCATACTGAATAAAGCTAATCTTTGTAACCAGGAGGATATCAGGGAAATGATGGTGTGTTTTCTCAGAGTAAGTCATAGAATACAAGGCAGCTTCCATCTTACACTCTCTCTCGCTCTGGGATCATTAATTCTCAGAGTAGCTCATTGACATGCTATGAGGACACTCAAGCAACCCTATGGAGTGTCCATGTGGGGAACAACTGAGTCTTGCTGCCAACCAGCCCAAACTTGCCAGGGGTGCTAGCAAACGAATCCTGAAGTCCCACTTAAACCTTCACGTGATCACAGCTCAATCCAACATCTTGACTGCAGCCTCATTTGAACCAGGACTATCTTTGAATGCAGAATGAAGGCAATGGTGTTTCAAGAAACAGTAACAACGAAGAAACACTATCTTATCCTTTCTTATTGGTGTTTCTTTCTTGTGTTCACTTAAGCTAAAAATGATGACAAAGAAGGAAAGGGAAAGAAAGAACAACCTATAGTTTCTTTTCATTTCAGTCCTCCCTCGCTAACCAACAAGCCAAAGATAGAGAGTATTGGTAGAATGTGTGCATATAAAGAAGTGAAAAAAAAAGCAGCTGGGTTAATTTTGTGAAGTGTTTTCACCATTCTAGTAACAATGAAATACATTTATGTACAGGTTATGAAACACTGATTGTGTAAATTTTGTTCTTCCCCATGAGCATTAAATGCCCTTATATTTGCAATGAAAGTCAGAATTGAGCAAATAAATGTGAGCAGTAAAATTCATATTAATAATCGATATTTTTTTGCTTAGAATGACAATATCTAGCAAATGCAAAAATACAGTGATAAATTGAGAGAGACATATTTCATATTCATATTTCATATTTTCATGTTTCACTGAGCTTCACAAATTATGTAGCTGGCCCTGAAGGAAGACATACTCACATCACTAGAGAATATGATGAAGTCTAGGAACTATGTATTATTTGAAAGTGCTGGTGCCCCAGAAGCTCAGATCAGATTTTATTTAATTATTTATTTATTTACTATTTCAGCATATTACGGGAGTACAAATGTTTACCTTACATATACTGCCTTTGCCCCACCCAAGTCAGAGCTTCAAACGTGCCCATCCCCCCGATAGTGGCACATTGCACCCATTAGGTGTGAATATACCCATGAGCTCCTCCCCACTGCCACCTGCCTGACACCCAATCAATGTTACTTCTATATGTGCACTTAAGTGTTGGTCACTTAAGTTAGTTAATACCAATTTGATGGTGAGTACATGTGGTGCTTGTTTTTCCATTCTTGCCATACTTCACGCAGTAGAGTGGGCTCCAGCTCACAGGATAATACAAGAGGTGCTACATCACCGTTGTTTTTTATGGCTGAGTATAACTCCATGTATACATATACCACATTTTACTAATCCTCTCAAGTATTGATGTGCACTTGGGTTGTTTCCACATCTTTGCAATTGTGAATTGTGCTGCTATAAACATTCTAGTGCAGATTTTTTTTTTATAGAATGTGGTTTTTTCCCTTTGGGTAGATGCCCAGTAATGGGATTGCTGGATCAGAAAATCAGATCAGATTTTAGTTAAGAAATAGTGGTCACTTTTTTGTTGTTTGTTTTTGTTTGGTTCTGTTTTGTTTTTTGAGACATGATCTTGCTCTGTCACCCAGGCTAGAATGCAGTGCTATTATCATAACTCACTGCAACCTCCAACTCCTAGGCACCAGTGATCCTCCTGCCTCAGCTTCCAGAGTAGGTGAGACTACAGGCGCATGCCATGATGACCAACTAACTTTTTTATTTTTTTATTTTTATTTTTGTAGAGAAGATTCTAACTCTTGCTCAGGCTGGTTTTGAACTCCTGAGCTCAAGCAATCCTCCTGCCTTAGCCTCCCAAAGTACTAGGATTACAGACATCGGCCACCTCATGCAGGCTAGGAAATAGTGGTCACTTCTTTAGTAGACCACTAAGACAAGTTTGGTAAATTCATTCTAAAAAGTCACAAGTTCCAAATCTCCACAAGATTACTCTTTTAATTTTCTATGAAAATTTAGAATATTAAATTTTAATAATTGGAAAGATTGGGTAACTCTTTCTAGAATGTTTATTACTATGCTATCAAATTCATGTATCCTGCTTCCTGTTCCATAGGAAATAGAAAAGGAAACAGGCTGATGTAAATCCACAGGCAAGGCAGGTGCATGGGGAATAAAAAAGACTATTTTCTAATCCACATCCACATACTCCATCCACCAAAGTCATCCTAAATCAAGTGCCATGTTTTCCTTCTTCATATTTGTTTTTCTTTTTAAAAATTAGTTTATAAAAATTCCCCAAAATTCACTGAGTATTTACTGTCAGGATATTATTTTCTAGGTGTGTCAGTTTCTAAACACAGTCAGTCTCAACTGAAAAAAAAATTTAAAAAAGAAGAAAAGAAAACATCTAATGAATGTCTTATACAAGCATTCACATATATACATACACATGTATTAGTTGCAAAACTTTCACATTTTAGTAAAGAATGCAGAATTATCTTCTTTATATTACAGTGTGATTTAAATTATTCTTTTAGTCTGATATCATAAGAGACATTCTAATTCCCAAAGCTTTGACACCTGTGCTCTTTGCAAACCTTTGCCCAATGTTTTTATTAACTCAATTTAATGGAACCTTTTTTATGATGACCTTAAGAATTTAATAACTCCTCAATGCAAGGATAATACCACCTGCAGACTCCACAGGGATTAAACTCTGGTAGTTCAATATGTCTGCCGGAACACATTAAAGAAAAGAAGAGGCAGAGGGAGTAGCAGCTACACAAATCAGTCACTTCCCTCTAACCAGTAAGTACTGCTACTGTTTATGATGGTCAATGCCAGACACGTGTAGAAAATGTCTGTGGTCGCTAAGATAATATGCAGCTCACTGGCAGCTCTTTAATAATATTAATCTAACTTTGATCATGTCAGATATGCTAGCGATCTTCAATTCCAAAGTGTCTCTCCCCCTGACAGACATTCTGCATATCCAATAGATACGATCAATATGTTATTAGTCAACAACCTGATGCCAGCCCATGAATTAATCCCTTTCTGTCAAGCTAGCAGTTTCTAGTCTTTAGAACCTCATTCCCTTCAGTATGGATGGGAACTGGCTTAATCCAATTAAGATAAAATTAACTTTTTTTTTTCCCCTTGTGGTACTTTCCATCTATTATATGTTAACGCAAAGCTCTGAGGACAGCTGCTCCAAGCAAATAATTTTATGCTTGACCTTTTATGTGCATGATTAAGGTGGTATAGATATATGTGTGGGAAGTCAATGAGCTTTCTCTCTATTTTCACCCTCCTTCAGCTTCCCAGTAGTGCTGAAAAAATTCAGCTAAACACAGAGGATTGCTAAATGACAGTGATATATTTATTTGGGTTGCAAAAAGGACTCTGTCAGTTTAGCTTTGTGTTTAGTATATGTGGTACCTTTGTCTTTTTGAAAGGTAAATTCATAATAAGTGGTGACAGTACTATGGGCAGTATTATAGATTTGATAAGCAAAGAATGTTTTAACAGTTTATAATATGCAAAACTAATCATTTATATTCCTGGTACTTGTGTGATATATTGACATTACCTGCTAAAAAAGAAAAGGAAAAAGAAACACTGATTGGAAAGATTATTTCTTTTTGAGTCCAGGCATTAAAGCTAGGCTTTCTTTATCATTTGACCATACAAAGATTATATAAGGATAATATAGCAGGCTTCATTTCTCAGAACCTAACATGCACAGCTCTAGGGTTCAGTATCTGTCATGTTTTAAAGATTGCAGATCTAGTAATCTCCAGGCCAACACTTGAAAGGAGTTTGTCTCCTGGGCAAAATTATTATCATTTTATATCCCTTCCTTCCTCTTCTAACCAAGCCCCACTCCCATCCCTTAGCTGCCTTTGGTTTCCATCTAACTTCCTTTAAGGCATTTAGGAAAATCTTGCTTTTC
Organism: Cheirogaleus medius; assembly: GCA_008086735.1. Taxonomy (NCBI): domain Eukaryota; kingdom Metazoa; phylum Chordata; class Mammalia; order Primates; family Cheirogaleidae; genus Cheirogaleus; species Cheirogaleus medius. Next base: position 79,880,085 of record VBSM01000529.1, read on the forward strand.
CTCTTCAAATCAAACCTGCCTTGAGGAAAAGATAAATGACAAGTCATTTCCACTTTGCCGTGAATTTAAAGAAATATATTGTCTCTTCACAGCTTTAGGAGAATAAAAGTCTTTGACCTTGCAACAGAGAAGTGAAATATCGATAAGAAAGCTGTGGAAATATTTTCAATTCCAGCAAAATCCCTTATCTTGGTTTTGTTTACAATTGATTGTTGTTAGGAACAACCATAGGAAGTAAAGTTTCTAAGAATAGGAAGTAGGAACAGTGGTCAGCTACGACTAGCAAAATACATTATTTTACATTTTTGCTCAGCTGCACAATCTTAGCATGTATATAATTTACATGTTTATTATGAAGTGTTTTGATAAACTAGCAAACACTGTATACTCGTGATAGAACAATGATGAGATCTGTGAAATTTCCTGCAATCCTTCTAAAATGCAATTTTCCTCAACTTAAATATACTGTGTATTTTAATATATTATGTATCTTAGTTCAATCTTATCTTTTTAACTCTAAATTTGGTAAATTTGGTAAATCAATATTTTGAAAGTGCCCATCAACTGATGAGTAAAGAAAATGTCTGTCACACACACACACACACACACACACACTATGGAATACTACTAGGCCACAAAAGAGAATAAAATAATGTCTTTCACAGTGACTTGGATGGGGCTGGAGGCCATAATCTTAAGTGAAGTAACTTATGAATGGAAAAGCAAATACTGCATGTTATCACTTACAAGTGGGAGTTAAGCTGTGAGTATGCATGGCCATACCAAGTGACATAATAAACCCTGGAAACTCAGAAGAAGGAGGGCAGGAGGAGGGTAAGGGATGAAAAATTACATATTGGGTACAACAGACACTATTTGGGTGATAGTGTGATTGATACACTAAAAGCCCAGACTTTACCACTATGTATTTCATCCATGTAACAATAAAACTCCATGAATCCCCCAAATTTACTGAAATAAAAGAGAATAGGAGCATATGTTTTGATCGACCAATGTATTTATTATCATCTTTACTAACTCCTCTTTCGTGCAACTCAGTTCCTCTGTTTGGTTCTTTTTACCTTTTTGTCCGAAGTCCATTCTTCAGAATTTCTTGTACAGAGTATTAGTGTTAGAAAAGTATTTTCAGTTTTTATCTAAAATGTTAAAATTTTAACATCTTTCCTGAAAGACAGCTTTGCCGTTATACAAGTCTAGGTCAGAAGTCATTTTCTCAGAGTCTATCAAAGATTTTTTTTTATAATTTCATTTTGCCCTTCATTATTGTCACTGAAAATTTAGTGTGTATGTCATTTCTTCCTGTCATATATCATCTACATTGTCTCTGTGGCTTTTTATAAAATATTTTGTCTTTGGCTATCTACGTTTTCATAAGAGAGATTTTCTTTTATTTAACGTGCTTGGAATTCACTGGGATGCCCAAATATTAAGCATTTTCTCACCAGTTCTGTAATATTCTTTTTCTATTAAAATAAATATTCTTCCCCCACATAAATATATTGTATATTTTCACTTTTCCATGTTCCTTAATTCTTTGCTTCATTTTTTCTATCTCATTATTTTGGCCTCTAGACACTCTCATTTGTATTTTGGTGTTTTTTAAGTCAGCTGGGGCAATACTTTTTGCCATTCTGTTTCTTTTTCATGTTTTATTCTATATTTAAGATTATTATATTTTCTTTCTCTAATCAAAATTTGAGAAAAGCATATCTACATCATGTCCTGTGTCTGATAAACTACAACATCTTAAATATTTTTGCATCTGCTGCCTATTTTTCTGCTGGCTAACATTAATAGTTTTTTGGTTTGTGTGTGTGTGTGTGTGTGCATGCATTGTGATTTTAGAGCTCATGAACTGTGGCACTTATATTTAGATTCTCATATTAAATAATGATTTTTGTGTATAGAATTATTTCTCTTCCTCCAAAAATAAATGTTTGTTTCATCTAGCTTAGATTACAAATTCACATGAGATTCCTAAAATCATCAGTCCTCAACAAAGACATTTCCCTCCTGCCAAGCTTCCAGGTCGAGACAGAACCCCCCCCCTCCTTTTTCTTGTATATATCAGATATAATTCTGTTTCATCTTTATAACGAGAATGTAGCATTTGGGTTTCCGTCCAAAAACAGTGTCTTTCCCATTAGATTCCTTGCCAAGTTTACCTAGCCCAAGACTTTATCTTCTCTCTCTTCAATTCCATAGGGCCCTCAAAAAGTTATAATTTATGTAAATATAGGATTAATCTCAGCTAATATGTTACCACTTTCTGCTTACTTTCCGAGGTGTCTGGAGTTTTGTGGGGCCCTTGGGCAAACTTCAACAAATTTTGCTAACTAATGCCTAGAATGACTAGGTAGTCCTGTGCTAGAATTTCAGATGGACCAGGAGTCAACTTCTACCAGGTTATCAATATCGTTTCTAGAAAATGAACAGAGTGATGGTGTACACATGTTTGCTGTTTTGTTCTCTTGTTGTCTGCTATTGAGAACAGTCATGTATATTGGTTTTGGCTACATTAATAAAAGAGTATAAAAGACTCTCTTCCTTTTGAGGCAAAGAGTCTCCTAAGACCTAGGTACCCACTCTTTGTGGTGATTAACAATTTAAAGACCAAGTGTGGGTTGGGCAACTAAGAAAGGACCCTGGGAGCTGTGTCTATAAGTCTTGGACTTCTGTGACAGTTGCCTGTGCCTTTTCCTCCTGCGGTACTGTGTACTTTACCTTTATTAAAGCCGCATGTGAGTATACCCAATGGAGTATTTCAAGCCCTTTCAATTATCTCACCCTAAGTAATTGCTGCACAAGCATTTAGCAGATACCTTCAGGGCAACAGCTACCTTCAGAACATGCTTGCCTCCTACTCATCTTCCAAGTTTCCTACTTTCTTTGTTTTTAACCTTTTAGAATTTATTATTTTCTTGCCAGATCAGCTTTCCACTTAAAAATTTATTTTTTAAATATTTTATTGAACAGTTTTAGGTGCTTTCAGTGGGAAGGTCATTTAAGATGTCTAATACTGCCTGGGATGAAAGTCAGTGAAAATTAATGTAGAGAAAAAGACACTATATCTGAATAAAACACCATGTTTCAGTATCTCATCAGAGAGTATTATGAATTAATTTTACTGGAAAAAACTGCCAAATTCTGGTCATGCATACTGCCACTACCATCGCTACACACACACACACACACGCACGCACTTTGTGCTATGTATGTATGATTTATATAGAGAAGAAATAAATTGAGGACATTCATAATTCAGAAAGTTTCCAAAATATTCTTCTCATCTTTGTGATGTTGCCAGATAGTTTATCATTTAAATATACTTAAATTGGCTTTAGATTTTATCCCATATAAAATGGCAAATAATCATGAAAGAAATTCATCCTTATCCATAATTTTCATCCTAAAGTGAATAAAAAATATGTCATCTTTTTAAAATTGATAACAGGTTATAATGAGAAATGAAAGAAAAAATGATGAGTGCATTGGTAAGCTGGAAAAAGTCTGGAGGCAAAAAGGGGCGCATGCCGGTTTCGATAGGGGTGGAGTAAAAAGGACCCAGGGAACCAAAGGCAAAGTCAGTCACATGTGTTTAGTTCTGGCCTGAAATCCCCTGATAACCTGTGAAAACAAGTGTCATAGTTCCATCTGACACGTTTCGTTGGCCAGGTTGTGTCTATTTGGCAAAGAAACAGGGCTAGGTACCTCGTTGCCTATGTGTGTACTACCTGCTTGGCCTCTTTTTAATTGGCACCTGCCCCTTGTTCAAGAGGTGGGTGGCAAAGCCTCATGTGTGCTCTGCAGCTGAGCAGCGATGATGAGCCAGCCTCCTTCAAAAAGGTTCTAAGCTTCCTTGCTGAGTTGAGGGGATTTTAGTTGGTTTCATTTGCAGAAAACCTACAAGTAAACCTTTCACCTGAAAAAAGATGAAAGACAATTTCACATAGAGAAATCATCCAGGGACCCAAACAAGGAGACAGCTGGAGATAGACTATTTAAAAATCTGTTCTGCCGGTTCTGATGACTTAAAAGAAGGATAAAAATGTCTGGGTAGAGCTCAGAGAGGGTGAAATAAGGCACACAGTCTGGTGACTTCTTTCCTTTGGTCTTGTGCCCTTCTAGTTAGTTGAAGAGGTCATGTTCTTCCTTAAGAAACATATTGCTGTGAACTAAAAGAAATTAAAAATAATAATATTTTCAAGAGCAGAATTTTAAAAGGAAATGCCTTAATTGAATGTCTGCTAAAATAGAAATGCCAAAATAGTTTGGGGGTTTGGATGGAACTCAGATAATATTTTAGTTTAAAAGAGGACACAATTGATATGCTTGTGTGTTTCCAGTTTCTGTTTATTGGTGAAATGGGCAATTAATGATGTCTGTTAGTAGAGATTCACAAATAACTGTTATTTCTAGACTATTCTTATAACCTCAATAAACAAGTCAATGACAATAGCTCCCATTTAGCCACAGAGCTAATTTGACTAAGTACTACTTAAACTCTCTCCTATTTACTACACTTGAACTGATAATTTCTTTGTGAGGTGAAAGTTGCAAATTATCTTTTAATGATTTATAAATTTTACTATCCCTTACATCCTCCACATTATATAAGACCGTAAGCATCAGGCACTCCTTGTTTAAGTCTCTGTAGGGAACCCAGCACTTACTATAGTAAACTGTGGATATTAAAGTGGTAATGAATTCTATTTAACAAATTATATTAATAGAATGCCTGCATGCCCTCATATATGAATAGACTATTGAAACTTCTCCTAAATTTGTATTTGATTTTTCTTTCTTTCTTTCTTTCTTTTTTTTTTTTTGTGATAGGAGGCATAAGCTCTTCTGAAAGTTATTATTTCATGTTCAAGTACATTCCCATGCCCCCTATTACATTTCTATATCTCAATAAATTGCATAAGACCTAGAGGCAAATTATCCACCTACTAGCTCTGCAATGACAATTGAAGCAAAGTTTTTAATTTTTATAAGCTTCATATTCTTTTTCCATAAAGTGGAGGCAGTGACTATACCTAATTCACAGAGTACTTGGGGAGAATTAAATGAAAGAGTTTGTGCAAAAGAAGTAATGACTAAGCACAAGTTCATACTTAGTAACATTAACAAAGATTAGGTATTATTATTATAATGAAAATATAAGAATCTCTCTATTAATCTAGTAATCAATGGAGAAAGAAGGTCACAGAAAACATCAAAAATTTGTTCTTAAAAACCTATGCCTTTAGTGAAAAATTAAATTTAATTTCTGAAAAATTCAAAAAGTTTCTGAAAATCTTGGGGAAAAAAGACTTATATTTTGTTTTCCCATGTATTAAAAGTATTTGTTTTATTAGGTACTCAGATTGAGTGACACTGAGGAAGAACAACCTTTAAAGTGCAACTTGGAAAGGTGGTACATGGTGACTATATTATAGGGGTTCAATCACATAATAAAGGTTTATAAGGTTGGTAGTACTTCAATCTATTATATGGGGTTTTGAATCTTATAATATAGGTCAAGAGTTCTTAATTTAAAAGTTATCATGAATTATAATTTTATAATTAAGTGATATTATACATAAAAATCTTAATGCAGTGTCTATTACATATTAAACAACCATTGAGAGATAATAATATTGCTATTATTACTATCTTTATGATTATTATGGTTATTAGTATGAGTATTATTGCTATTGCTCTTTTTAGCACAAGAAATTACTGTTTCAAGTATAAGTATTTGAAAATTTAGTTCCATTTTAGTTTCTAAAACAATACTTAAATAGGAAATCAAAACAATAAGAAATAAAGTTCACAGCGATGGTCACTGATATAATACTGACATTAAGTAACATTTTTTCAAAACCTTATAATCTATGGATGAATATGAAACAAATATAAAGCTTTTGTTCATAAAATAAGGATTGGGTAATTCCAATGTTATTTTAATTTTAGTTTGTTTAAATAAACTTTGTGCAATATTACCAGACATTCTGCTTTTAAATGTCACCTTCAATGGTAAGAATAAATCTCTGTCTATAAAGGGTTCCATTTTTTGTATGTATTTGTTATATTACCATATTTGCTTTGAAGTACTTAGAAAGTCAAAAGCATATTGATTGAAAATGTTACAATACACACATAAACACTATATCCCATTTTGGTTGCTCTAAGTACATAACTGAAAATTCAAATTAGAAGCAAAAAACTACAAATTATGTGAGAAGGTATATATATATATATATATATATATATATATATATATATAAAATAGTAGAATACCCTACCTCCCCACTAAAGTAAACCATTTGAAAGTTTTATATTTAGCAGTGAGAAAGGGTGAACTATTGAGAAAGATGTCATAGAACTAATGACTTCATTTAGTTTATAGTATTTGTTTAGCATTTGTCTTAGTCCATTTTGTGTTGCTATAAAGGAATACTCATGGCTCGGCAATTCATTAGAAAAGAAAGAAAAGAGGTAGATTTGGTTCATGATTCTGATGGCTGAAAAGTTTAATTGGCCATCTGCATTCAGTGAGGGCCTCAGGCTTTTTCTACTCATGGCAGAAAGTGAAGAGCCAGTTTGTGCAGAGATCACAAGGGGAAAGAGGAAGCAAGAGAGAAAGGGGGGAGATGCCAGGCTCCTTTAAGCAATCAGCTCTTGTGAGAACTAACAGAGTGGCAACTAACTCACCCTCACAGAAAGGTAACTAATCTATTCATCAGGAAACCACCCCTATGACCCAGTACTTCTCATTAGGTCCAACTTCCAATATTTGGGATAAAATTTCAACATGAGGTTTGGAGGGGACAAACATCAAACTATAGCAACATTAAAATGTTAGCTTTAGAATTTTAAAAGCTCACTTCCTAAACATTTACCCTGATGAACTAAAACACCATTTCTGACATAATATGACTTATTGATAATTAAGTAACTATAGTTTTATTGTAGATATTATTGTAAATGATTATTATATCATGGTCCAACTTGAAAATCTTGCTTTGAGTTTGTCTACATTTTTAATAATTTCATTTCCTTAAAAAGTTGGATATATTTATTTCCATTCATTCTATAAAAATATGATCAATATTACGAGAGGTTAGTTAGCAACCAGGTCATGAAGTAATCTACATCTTCCATTTCACATGTAGTATATAAACTCCCCTTTCCAGCATTGGAGTGTGGTAAATTTAACAAGGCAATGAACTTTGAATCTAAGGCCTTAGGATAAAAGTTCCCCAGGATCATTCTTGATGTTTATGTGACTGGAGAACATTCCCATAGATTTTAATCTATTGTGATATAAGAATACCTATATAATATGACTCACTATATACACTGATGAGTAATAATTTTATACTTTGATAGGGGCTGGCAAGATGGCTTACTAAGAGGCAGCTGGCAGGAACCTCTTCATCAGAGAAGAATTAAGATATCCATTAGATATCCATACTTTGAGTAGATCATGGGGGAAATAACACTTGAATATAACAGAGAAGTGACAGGATATACCAGTGGTGAAGGAAGAGGATGCAGGGCTGTCTGCTCAGGATTGCCGAGAGCCTTGAGTGAGCTTCAGTAAGAGACATTTCTGTTCTACACTCCTGCCTTGAACCTTTACAATTTAGCTAGAGAAGAGCTTCTTGATTCCCACAGGCCTCCAGACTGGCATAGATTGCTATCTAGAGATCATGCAGAGACACTGCTCAAAGTCACATGGAGTTCCACAGGCTTCCAAACTCTGGGCAAGTGCAGCACAGAGCCATTCTGAGAGCCCTTCCCCCAAGGCTCTCAGCCCTGCACTGAGGCTGCTGCTGCTGGGCCAGGAAGGGATATGGGGACCTAGGCTGTCCCACATGCCCCAAAGTCATGTTCTGCCACAACATCTGTGGGCTACTGTGGGACAAAGAGGTGTTCAGACCACAATCCCTATGCCTGCCAGCCTTCCTCAAAGCTGCCCACATGGCTGCATTCACAGAGAGGAGTATACCCTTCCAGGTGGTTGCCCTGCAGCATAATTATCATTGACCCACCTAAGTAATTTTTGGGAAGACTAGAACCAGGCCAATACTCCCTATCACAGTAAGCCCTTGAACTCTGAGGGCCTGAGGACTGGTCTGCTGACCTGGGTCTGTTATCCCCAGGACTCGATCATGTTGGTCAGGTATATGGAAGGGATATTTGTGAACTGAACTTATGTGGGTAATGAGCCCTCATGGGCAGAACTGAGAAGAGAGTGTGGCATGAGCTCATGTGGTTTGCAAGCAGCGAGCTCCTCCCTTCACAGGGAAGGGTGTGGTCTGACATCTCAGTTTCTGCTCTGTGTGAAACACTCGTGGACTGGATTGGCTCCATGACCTGAAAGCAGATTGCTTGAGACTGGCCTAGCTGGTTTGTTCTGCTCCTGGAAGCTAGACATTGGAGGGACATACATCAGTTCAAGAGAGTGGGAGCAGAGAGGGTCCCACTACCATGTGCTGGGCTATAGATTCTGGACCCTCCCATGCATGTTTTTTGATGTGGTAGAGGCATCCCAGCCCCTCCCTGGCAGCTTCCCCCAGCAACCTAAGAACTGCCCCCCAACTCAGCCATTAGGGCAGCAATTGCATCCACCTTTGAGAGCGTGGATACAGGTTTACCCAATATAGCCATGCCCAGCTTTGGTCTCCCCATCTGACTCAGTGGTAGCAGAACACAGGACAGGGCCCCCTGGGAGTTCTAAGGCCTCACCCATTGCCCAGGATGTGTGAGTATTTCTGATTAAATAAGGACAAGCATACATCCCACAAACACCACTACAACCAATCATCTCCTATTGGCAGGGAGATCAACTAGTACAGCCCATTAAAACATTTGCTGACATAATTATATCATATATAGCTGACTTTTACCTGCAAGAGCCACTTACTGTCCTGGAGGCTGAACTGAAAATCTCAAAATAATTCATGCTGTTAGAAGTGCACAGCACTAGGGAATAAGATAAGCTTCTGGAGACCTACCTGTCCCCTTCTTGGCAGGGTATGGGGAACCCACCTACATGCCTAGTACACCACCACAACTAAGGAATAACTAACATTTAAAAAAAATCATATTAACCAAGAAATTTATTCAGAGCTTTGCCCTCTGAAAATACCTAGAAGCAAAGGCATAGTTCCCTACCCACCAAATACGACAGTCACACCCATAAGAGGGGGAAAAAGTCCAATCTTAACAAAAGTAAATTCAAAAATAAGAAGTGGCAGCTGCTCCAGATGAGAAGAAAATAGTATAAGAGCTCTGGCATTATGAGTAAACAGAGTATAATGACCCAAGGATTATACCAGCTCTCTAGCAAAGGATCCCCACCAAAATGAAAATTCTGAAATGACAGTTAAAGAATCCAAAATATGGATTGTAAGGAAGCTCAATGAGATCCAAGAGAAATTTGGAAATCAAGAAAAAACCAGAAATATAATTTAGGACATGAATGAAAAAGTATTAAAGAGGTAGATATCTTACAAAAAAAAACAGAACTTCTGCAAATGAAAAATTTATTTAGGGCATTACAAAGTATAGTGGAAAACTTTAATAATAGACTGGACGAAATAAAAGAAAGAATTTCAGAGCTTAAAAACAAGTCCTTCAAATTAACCCAGTTGAACAAAAAAAGAAAAAAAGAAATAAAAGAAATGAACACAGTCTTTGAGAAATATAGGATTATGTAAAACACCAAATTTAAAAATCATGGATATTCCAGAGGAAGAAGAAGAAAAAGCAAAAAATTCGGAAAACTTATTTGACCAAATAATTGAGGGAAATTTCCTGATCTTAGTAGAGACTTAGAAGCCAAATATGAGAAGCTAAATGAATTCCTGGGACATTTATTGCAAGAAGAACTCCATGAAGTCATATAGTCATCTGACTATCTAAAGTCACCATGAAGAACAGAATCATAAGGGCAGCAAGACAGAAGCATCAAATTACTTACCAAGGAAATTCCATGAGAATAACAGCAGATTTCTCAGCAGAAACCTTACAAGTCAGGATTAGGGCCCCATGTTTACTCTTTAACTGAGTCTAGAATTTTGTATCCTACAAAATTGAGTTTCATAAACAAAGAAGAAATAACGTGCTTCCCAGACAAGCAAACTCTAATGGAATCTGTCACCACTAGACGGACCCTACAAGAAATGTTCAAAGGAATTCTAATCAACCATCAAAACTATGGTTCAACATTCACTCTTATAAAAGCACACAAAAGGATAAAACTCATAGGGCTTAGAAAACATGTGAAAAATGTTCAACATCACTAAATATCAGGGAATTGTAAATTAAAACCAGAGGGGGATACCACCTTACCTTAGAATGGCCATAACTAAAAAATCAAAAAATCATCAGTGTTGGCTGGGATGCAGTGAAAAAGGAATGCTTATACACTGTTGGTGGCAATGTAAATTAGTACAACGTCTAGAGAGCACAGTATGGGGATTCTCAAAGAACTAAATGTAGATCTATCATTAGATCCAACAGTCTCATTACTGGGTATCTACCCAAAGAAAAGAAGTCATCATATCAAAAAGACATCTGCACTCCTATGTTTATCACCATGCAATTCAAAGTTGCACACTTGATTTTTTGAAAGTAAAATGCCAAATCTGTTGTTGATGTTAAAAATATTAGAACATGAGGAATAAACTAGATCTATGGATAAAATAATATGAGAAACAGCCTCTCATATTTTGGTCTGTGCATTGCTAAAGAAGGTGGTTATTAGGGTGATTAAAAAATGTTGATATGTATCACTTATATAATCTGTTCTTCTGTTTCTTTCTCTTAAATCAGTCTTTGTCTAGGATTTTGCCTAATTCTAAGAGCTTGGTTGATGTCATGTTCTTTGCCAAATTCTTTTAAAACACACCACAGATCCAAGAGAGATTTTTAAAATTACAGTGGCCACTGTAAAACTATCTTTGACACAACTGCTGTGAATGATAAAATTGTGACAGAAATGTTACATTTTAATTATTGGCCGGCCCACTTTTATCTGAACATGTCCAATAATGACAAATACTCTATTTCAGACAAGCATTTCATTCCATTTTTGCATGACATTGTGACAGTCTTATTACTCAAAGTATGACTCAAAGTATGGGACTCTCTGGTCTATTGCCTAGCTGGAGACCACAGTTACTAATTTGTCTCTTTTTCCCATTTCATACTATGAAAAACTATTACTATAAACACATTATGATCTTAAAAATAACCCTTGCAAGTGGTACCGAGAGAGCTGTGTAACCATATCAGCTTCTTCCTAGAATCAACAGTAAAACCCAATGTATCACTTAGGATTCGTTGTGTAAATGACCAGGCAGCACAGCAAATACCAGGTTATGTAATAAGGGGCATTTGATGGTTTGCATTATTAGATGGTCAGGACATAAGGTAGGTTTCAGAGTTATGTTTATTCAGTGGATTATGGATGAGCCAATACTTTCTTTTCTGTCAGGTCTGCCTTCCATGTTATCAACTTTCTCAAGGGAAAATGGCTAAACCAGAAAAATTCCTTCTGCACAGCATGTTATTCAGAGGGACAGAAAAGGCTGGCTTCCAAAAACTATTGGAAAAGAAAGAAGAACAATCTTTTTTAGAAATGTCTAATGCACTGCTGTTTTTTTTCTCCTTAATTATATCTATTTAGGGGAAACATGCCCTTTCTTGAATAATCCTAATTGGACAAAGGGATATACCATAATCATTAATTAGGTTTGGTTTCCCAGATCATTCAGGTGGCAGGGGAAATGACATTTGAATTTCCAAATTAGAAATTATAATTCCAATGTCAAAATTACATAAAAGAATGTGAGAGTTAAAGACATTTTCAGACATTCATATTCTCAAATATTTACCTATTATGCTCCCCCAGCCATGTACCTTAGAAAGTCTCTGGAGGATATGCACTTCCCAGATGAGAAAGTAACTCAAGAAAGAGAAGATGTTGGATCTAGGAAGCAGACGACCCAGTGGAATAGAAGGATGTTATAAGTCCCAGATGGTCATGAGGTAGATTTTGGATAATGATACTCAAGATATATAAAACACCTCTTTAAAATAAATCAAGAATTGTCTTAAAAACGGGCAAAATATAAACTGGCACATGACAGATGAAGAATTACTGATAACCAATTCAATTAACCTATGAAATGATGCTCAAGTTCATTTGCTACTAGAAAATGGTCTTATTGGTGTGTACTCTAACTTAAACCACTGTACTGACTGTAATTGTATCTTTTCGTTGAACTGAATAACTTCTAAATTTCTGTCTTCATCTAGCATTCAGCAATTCTTATACTTTCATTGGTTAATTTAGTATAAGATCTTTAGATCATAAATGATTTCTTTGATATTATTTTCATCAAGTTTTTCCCAGCATATGATTTAAAAATCTCACCTAAATCTGTGTGACATTTGCTTAATATATGATTTTTTAGAAAAGTGAATTTCAGGCTATAACACCTGTGAATATGCACTTAAAATACCATCTCACATTTTACTAAGTCTCCCATGGTGTAAGCTGAAACTTTGGATTGGCAAACGTATCATTAAAAGAGCACCCTTATGTTGTGTTTACAAATTTACATTATGTCAATTAAAGCTGCCAAGTAGGGCCTCTCTCGCTGCTTAGAGAAATACTAATTTTTCCTTCTAAAAATAATTTTATTATAAATTGAATACAGAGCATTATATAATACAAATAATACAGCAACTATTCGTAGAGTATGCTTAAGATGTAAGAACTAAAAATACAATGAGCACTCACCCATCAGCCACCTTACAAAGTAAAATGTAACATTTAAAGCACCATTTGTGCCCCTTTACCAATCCCATCCCTCTCCCTCAAACCTTAGACAACTGCTCTGCAGAACTTTAAATTCATTCTTCACTTGTAGATGAAAATCCAAGGTTACCACTTCCTAGATCATTTTGTTTTCACTTGAGACATCAACTGTATTTGCAGGGGTTGGGGAAACAGTGGAATGAGAGATACAAAACTGGGGAGCCAGAGACCAGGTGTTGCAGGTGCCAGGACCCCCTAGAACTCCATTCTCATCCTCGCCGTCCACAGATTCTGTGCCTACTTCTTCAAAATCCTTCTTCAGGGCGGCCAGGTCCTCCCAAGACTCAGAGAAGTCCCTTTCCCCAATCCCTTGCCCATATACCAGTGTGCAAATGCCCACTTGGCATACATCAGGCCAAACTTGAGGTTGAGGTGGACACAGGCCTTGGTGATGGCCGTGGTATTGCTTATCATGCAGACTGCCTGCTCATCTTGACTAGGTTGCCGCCAGGCACCACTGTTGGGGGCTGGTAGTCGATGCCACCCTTGAAACCTGTGGAATATTAATCCACAAACTGGATGCTACATTTGATCTTGATAACATTCACAACCTTTGGCACCACTTCTCCATAATAAAACATGAAGCCAGCCATGTACTTACCATGGTGAAGGTCACCCTTGACCATCTAGTTGGAGGGTATAAAGCAGGCATTGGTGATCTCTGCCACTGAGAGCTGCTCAAGGTAGGCCTTCTCAGCTGAGACAGGTGAGTAGGTCACCAGGGGAAACTGGGTACAGGGGCAGGGCACCAGATTTGTCTGGAACTCCGTGAGGTCCACATCAAGGTACCATTAAGATGCAGTGAGGCAATGATGGAGGACATATGGCTGATGAGCCTGTTGAGGTCAGGATAGGTAGGGTGCTTAATGCCCACGTTGCAGCAGCAGACATCATAGATGGCCTTGTTGTCTACTATAAAGGTACAATCTAAGTGCTCTGGGGTGGTGTGGGTGGTCAAGAGGGAGTTATGGGATTCTACAACCACCGTGGACACTTGGCGGGCTGGGTAGATAGCAAACTCCAACTAAAACTTCTTGCCATAGTCAACAGAGAGCCACATCATCAGTAGGGAGGTAAAGTCTGAGCCAGTGCCACTCCCAAAACTAAGATTGGGAAGCCCTAAAGTCCAGCGCAATGGTCAGTTTTCGGATTCACTCCAGCACCAAATGGATAATCTCCTTCCCCACAGTGGAGTGGTCATGGGCATAGTGGTTGGCAGCATCTTCCTTGCCAGATATCGGCTGCTCAGGGTGGAAGAGCTGCTCACAAATGGCAGTTTTTAGCACATCTATGACAGCAGGATCCAGGTTCACAGAGATAGTCCAGTGCATGTGCTTGCCAGCCCGGTTTCATGGAAGAAGGTGTTGAAGGAGTCATCGCTGCTCCCTAGGGTCTTGTTGCTGGGCTTGGAAAAAAGATCTTCAGCCAGAGCCTTTTTCTTTCTCTATCTCATATTATAATAAGATTTTTGTGAGAAAGACATTAAATAATATATGAATTGTATTTATTATAGTGCCAATTACATGCTACATGCTCCACACATGCTAGCTAGTAATAATGACAGTGTTAGTAATGGTATTAGAATTATACCAAGAAGAGAAAAAATAGCATTAGTGACATATATTCCTTCCCTAAGGTATTCAGAAATAATTCTTGATTTATTGATTCTGTGTTTCAAGTCTCTAATTTTCTCTGCCCTCCTTTTGTTTGGGGTCACATTAGCAATGGTTTCTATAAAAGCTCCATTGCCATCACAAATCTTGAGCGTTAGGTCACATTGTTTATTCTCTAAAAATAGAATATTAAGAAAAAAAAATTCAAATTACTAATTCTTATTAAAGATTCCCCCTGATAGAATCCAAATGCACACACACAAACACACAGAAAATAAGATAACTATTATGAGGAGGTGAACATTTTTTTTTAAGTGAACATTTGACAGCAGGGTTTAGTAGGAAGTAGGCATAGCCAAGACTCAGGCCAGGCAGGCACGGTAGCATGAGCATAACAGAAGGTACAGAAAGGGCAAGGTTGGCAATAGGAAGGGTCAGAAATACTTTAAAAATAAACAACCTGATAAATGTGTCGAGCATGTTGTCACAATGACATGAAAGCAAAATTAATGAAAAAAAAATGTTTTCAGGTACAGAGAATGCTAAGATCATGCCACTGTGATTAATGGTAGAATGGGAGAGGATAGAATTTGAGTGGATATGGAGAAAGAACTGACCCAGCTGCTGAGTGCTAACTCTTTGGAGATGCGCTTAAGTCCAAATTTCTGTATGGAGAAAGTCATTGAAAATTTGAGTTTTTTACCTTAGATTTCAGTTTAGACAGAGGATATGCTGATATTGGATGACAGCTAGAGTCAGATGCGTAGCATCGTAATGTATACAATTAGCTCTTTCAGAGCAGATCTGAAATCAGCAGTGATAGAGCATCAAACAGAAGGTCTAGAATTTAGTGCATATATTTAACCTAACTTATTTACCTATTAATTCACTTAAGAAATACTGCTGAAACCTAGTATTTAATACACTTCTCCTTTGCATCAGGAATATAGCTGTGGACAAGACTGCCTAGAATTGAGATCATATATAACTTAAGCCTTATCATCAAAGATCAATGATGAATAAAGTAATTACAGTGCAGTCTTGATTAGCAGCATGATTTGGAAGTATATAACAGGGTGTCTAACAACATATCATTGAGATTTTAAATTGCTGAATCTGAACTCAAGGCAGAACCTCATTCTTAGATAAACACAGTTAACTTTAGGGTAGATTCTTATCAGTGGACTCTCAGATATCCAGAGGGCTCATCAGACTTCACTGATGTTAACCTTTAAAAGGTAGCCATTAGTATTTAAGAATGGGTAGAACTAGTAAAAGAAGGGTTAGCACAACCATAGGTCACTGAGATGCATCAACAGAATTCTATATTTTACAAGCATAGAATGTAGAAATCAGGCCTCTAGTGGTGAGATCTGTATGAGCTGTCAGGCTCTGAAGTTTTACAGGTGACCCAAGTTCACAATTAATTCTAACTTGCAGGAGTTGTACCAAGCAAAAATCAGAGGGGGCAGAAAAGAGCTATCTGGGTCAGAGAAGCCATCCAATTTGAAAAGCGGCCAAAAAGGAGGATTGCCATGCATTACATTACATGGAAAATGCTATTCCAAAAGGGTGTCATTCCACCTCAAAGTCATAGACCCAGATCAACTCTGACTACACAGGAGTTATTTTGTCTCTGAACATTTCTTCTTAGTTTTCTTGCCAGGATCTTTTTTCTCTATGTAACTTTTGTATATTTGTTTGCAGGGTTCTGGCCTTCATCGACTTTATTCTTGCTTTCCATGCTTGCCATTTTTTAATTTTAATCTATATCCTCTCATCCACTGCCACAGTAATAATTACCACCAATATGCTGAGAGAGCATCTACTAGCATATAAGGCAGGCTTAATGCCAATTAGAAAGTTATATTCCCTTTCTGCAGATGGATTTCAGGTAGCTACCCCTATTTTCACTTAAAAAGGCTCCATTTTCATCAGGCTGATGTTACCTTTATTAGGGTCAGTAACCTCTTGATCAAACCAATAAATGTTTTTAGCCTTATTTCTCGTCCCTTTGGAAAAGTGACGTACTGAAAACCATTAAAAAAAACAATGTTTTATGATAGGAATTCACAAATATGCATACCTAACCACTATTCCAAAACAGAGACTCAACAATTATCTTCCAGCCAGACATTTATACCAGAATATGTGGCAGAGATGTCAAAAACCAAATTCATTACCTTTCACCAAAAATGTATGTCTTTAATACTTGCTTTTGTGCTTTATTCACGATTCCTCATACCCCATCTACCAAGGTAGAATGCTCTTATTCACTATTTCCTATTAATTTTAGCTCATAAATGACACCTCAATCTGGAAATCCAATAGCCTCCTTGCTTTGTTCATGTCTTAAGACTTCAGTGATGTTGGCCTTGGATCAGGTAACCATTATCAATTAAAAACAGGTATAACCATCTGGTTTTGCTAATCTCTTCCATAGACTAGGTTACACTTTCTCTCTCAATTTCTTCACACATGATTTAGTCCTTCAGTCATTGGCTCTTGATGTTCAGCCCTATTCTCACAAGGAAATGAACACTCTGCATGATATAGCCTTTCTTTACTATATCCAGTGACCACTTTCCAGTATACTTTGTCTTCCAATATTTGAAAATATCATCCTCAACTTCCTCAGAATGCTCTTTTATATTTCTGTTAAAGAAGGGCTTTGTCCTCCTGTTTTTTTTATTATTTCCTCTCAGTCATTGTGTGTGTGTGTATGTGTGTGTGTGTGTGTGTGTGTGTCTGTTGAGGGGAGTTCAGCTTCCTTTGGCTATAAGTAAATATTCATATTCGGGAGGGTTCAGTCTCAACCTTCCTACTTTTCTCACTATGTCCTAGGTTCTGTGATCATGTTCATGATTTCCACTGCTGTCTATATGCTGCAGACTCCCCAAATTTCTATCTACATCTACATATCTGACATCTTCACTTACAAGTCACCCAAGTACCTTAAAATTAACGTGATCAGAATTTAATGTAGCATCTTCTTCCCTGACCATAATATTTCTCAGGTTGGACACACATCTGTTAGTTCGACAACCATTCCCTACTTATACAAGTGTAAATGCTGGGAGTCATTCATGATTCTTTGCTCTACTTCTCCTTTCATCCCTCACAAAAGTTAGTCCCATCCTTTCATTTATCTCCCAAAATAATAAGAATACTATTATTCTCCCCATCTTCTCTATTTTGGTAAAATTTTCTGGTACTACACTTAAGCTGTATGTTTATACCATTTTTGTATCAAATTTAGAAAGAAATATTTTACTTACGAATCAGAAATTAAAGGAATTCTCTCTCAGATCACATTTTGCTGAAACTGTAAATAAAGAAATAAACATTATTAACATGAGAAGATATTTTTAAATTGACTCTCCTTTAAAAAAGGAAATTTGAATCATGAAAAGGAGAAGGATAGCATGATCTGTGAGAGTTCAACAACTCAGGTGCATGTACAGGAAGACAGTTGAGTAAAGCAGAGGCACTGACGCCCACCCAGGAGGTGAACTCTATCTGACCTCATGAAGATCAACACGTTGAGATATTTTTAAAATACAAGGAGCCAGTCCAAGATGAGAAAAAGTTGAAGGAGGGATACTCTGGCTTATGAAGGAATTTTATAGTCCCTTATTTTGATTTTCAAAACATATGGTGGCTTTTATTTTCATAAACCAGAACATAGTTCATGGATTGGTATGTGGTGGGGTCCAAAGACTAAGAATTAATGGTGGAGGAGAAGCACAAAAATTGTTTAATGAATTTACCTACCGATGATTACCTATGCTAGACAGAGTATATGTCAGCCTAGTAACTGGTTCAACAATGACTTTGATCATGAAGTTATGTGACATTTAATAATCAGAGTCTTGAAACTGGGCATGGTGGCTCACACCTTATAAGCCCAGCAATTCAGGCAGTGAGGTGGAATTTTTCTTGATACCAGAAGTTTGAGACCAGCCTATTCAACATAGCAAGATGTTGTCTATACAAAAAATAAAAAAATTTAGCTGGCCACGTTGTGTTGTATACCTGTAGTCCCAGATACTCTGGAGACTGAGGCCCAAGGATCCCTTGTGCCCAGGAGTTCAAGGCTACAGTGAGGTATAATGGCACCATTGTACTCTAGCCTGGGTGACAAAGTGAGACCCTGTCTCTAAAAATGAATAAATGAGTAAATAAATAATCAGAGTCATGGTTTCATCTGATATTAGCCTATATAAATAGTAACAAAAACAGATAGCTCATATCATTTTCTTAATGTGCCTTGAAATATTTTAATTTGGATCGTACTAGATTAAAAAAGAAATCTTCCTAAACATATGAATAAAACTTTTAAGAAAATTCAATATCATAATCTTTTATAGAGGTTGAGCACTCCTAATCTAAAAATGCAAAATCCAAAACTTTTCTAATGCTGACATGACACCACAAGTGGAAAATTCTACATCGGACCTCGTGTTGATAGTTCACAGACAAAACACAGTAAAAAATTTGTGTATTGCATAAATTATTTAAAATAATGCATGGAATTACCTTTAGGTTATTCATATAAGATATATATGAAACATAAATGAATTTTATGTTTAGACTTGGGTCCCATCCACAAGATATCCCATTATATATATGAAAATATTCCCAAATCCAAAAATTCTGAAATCCAAAACACTTCTGGCCCCAATCATTTCAGATAAAGGATACTCAACCTTAAATGCTAATAATAACAAATTTTCTCATGAACTCACTGAATCCATCTCATCTGTGCACTTAGTATCTATACAGAATAGTTGACACTCTTTATTCATTTATTCACTTATTAGTTTGCTGATTCACTTATTCAATGAAAAACATTTTAATGATTACTTATATATCATTGCAATGATTACTTTTTGTCTATTTTGAGTTGGATCATTGAATGAACTCATATAATTACACAAAGTATACTCAAGTGAAGTTTTAATAGAGACAATGTGTACAATAGAACAGAAGAGAAACATGGGCAAATATCAAGGAGGTCCTAGATACTCAGGCAAAGATTTTCAAGGTTTCCTCTTGTTCTCTCAGGAAGAGTCATCTTAGGATCACAAACCATGAAGTTGTATGTGATATGTCTTGCTATCAGGGAAGCTGATGCTTACTGTTTTTTTGTTGTTGTTGTTGTTTTGTTTTGTTTTGCTTTTTGGGACAGGGTCTTGCTTTGTCAACAAGGTTGGAGTGTGGTGGCCTCATAATAGCTCATTGTAACCTCAAACTCCTAGGCTCAAGTGATCCTCCTGCCTCAGCTTCCAGAGCAACTCGACTACAGGTATGCACCATCACGCCCAGGGATATTTTTTCTATTTTTTTGTAGAGGTAGTTTCTCGCTCTTGCTCAGGCTGGTCCCGAACTCCTGGCCTCAAGCAATCCTCCCACCTGCGCCTCCCAAAGTGCTAGGATTACAAGCATGAGCCGCTGCTTCCACTTGTGTTTGTTTTTAGTACCCCATTCATTAGTCAGACAGCCAAAACCAGGTTGAGTAAAGAGTTAAACCAAGTGAGAATCATCTATCTGTACGTTTTCCATAAACAATGTTGTCTTGCCTCTGGGAATGTTTCAGGACTTTAAGTTGCACAAAATAAATTACTAATATATTATTTTATCCCTATCTTAGCCAAGAGTTAGTCAGATGGAGCTATGGTAACGTAGAGCCACCACAGATCAGCTCAATGTTAACTCTATTTTAAAACCTCTTCTTTCTCTGAAAATTGAAGTTGAATTGCACTTTAATGTTCTCCAGGTATAAGTGCCACAGTATTGGTCAAGGTATACAGATAAGCTCCTCTTTGATTCCTGATGGGAAATAGTGCCACAATAGAGTCAAGGTAAGCAGCTTAATACACATTACTTTCATCTGGATAATACAATTTTAACCATTCCAGAGGTACTTTCAGCAATTTCCATGCTGTTCTTTCTGCCAGAAGGTTGGGCTCTGTGGATTGCTGAAGTCAGGTCCCTAGCCATACAGCTTCTAGTAGAGTTTGTCCAATGAGAACCAGTAGAATGAGAGAGGAGGTTAGGAGAGAGTGATATTGGGGCCTTTAGTCCCTAGCTCCACCCAGGGGAGACGTAGCTCCTGAAATGACATAGCTCCTCTTCGCCTGCTTGCTGTATACAGTTTTGTTTCCATCATGCGGTGACTTTTCCCTCTTTTTTTCCCCCTTTAGTCTTAAGGTCGAGGATGATTGCTGGCCACAGTTACTAACTCTAGAGCAATAACCACCCTTACTGTTTTTCTTAAACTCTGCTCTCACTTATGAATATTAGAAAAGATTCTTGTACAAAAGTGCTAATTACTGACTTCTGTTTTCGAAACAAGCTATATGTCAGGCTTTTCACCCTCTCTTCCCCTTGTTTGAGACACTCTCCATGCTGTACTGCCCTCTTCCATAATTTACCCAAACTGAACTACCATTTGTACTTTTCCTTTAGAAATTACCTCCTATACGAGCATATCCTATCCACAGCAATTAGATGGTTTTTCCAATCCCTGTGGCCACACAGCATGTTATATATCCACCATGATATATATCCTTATCGTGATATTTAAAACACTATTCACTTTTCTTTGAATTCCCCATTAAACTGTAGCTCAATTAGAAGTAATATGTCTTACATATTTATTATTTTAAGAGCTTATTTCTGTGTCTAAAGCATGGCAGGCACTCAGTATTTATGGAATTGAATAGATGTATAAAGGATAAACAAAATTGTAGAAGACATTTGTGGAACATAGCTTTAATGCACAGAGAACATTTTAAGAGACTGATATATAGAAATGTATTCTTTTAAGCACTGGGGATATACAAATTTGAAGCAATAATGCTTCCTTCATGCTCTCCATTAGTCCATTAGCATGGACTAATGTGTTTGTCATATTGCGGCATGTATCTTAAGCTTAGGTTCTCTTCTATTCTCATTTGATTTTCTCTGTAGTTGATTGCCTTTATAGCTTGAATTGCCACCTACAAGCTCATCTCTACTATTAAGAGCTTAATACATACCTTGAACCAATTATATGTCCCTATTTGAGGTAACTCTCATTAAAGCAATAGTTTGGTCTCATTTTTGCCCAAAGTAACAGTATCTTATATGACTGATATTAAGGTAAAACAACTGGATTTGCATTGCCTCCTTTTCAGTCTACTTACTCAAAGAAGGAATATATTCTCATATATTGTTAGCCATTTGATAAGCTTAGAAGATTAGGTCCACATCAGGGAAGCCTATAAACTCCAAAAACTGCCAAAAAGTGGAGGCTAAGTGAACTTATTTTTTTAGTTCCTTATTTGGAAGACCACCATAGCTACACAATTAGGCTATATTCTCGAACTTTGTTTTGCCAGAGAAAAGGATGGTAGTTTGATAGCCAAGCATCTGACTCTCACTTCAATTGGTTCCAAATTTAGCAAGAAAGATAGAGTTTATTTATTTAGACACCCAAAAGCTCCAAAAATTTTCACAATTATATCTCCAGGCCAGATATCTCCTCTGAGTTTTATACCCACACATACAACTCATACAATTGAGAACTCAATAATTCCATTCAGATATTTCAAAGAATCATCAAACTAACATTTTTAAATAAGCTTCATTTCAAAATATTAGGGGTACAAGTGTTCTTGTTACATGGATGAATTGTATAATGCTAAAGTCAGGGCTTTTATCATGCCTATCACTAGAATAGGGTACATGTACCAAATATGTAAGTTTCTATCCTTCACCCATTTCCACTCTCCCCTCTTGTTAGTTTCCAATGTCCTTTATACCACTTTATGACCATGTGTACCCATTATTTATCTCCCAAGTATTAGAGAGAACATTTGGTGTTTGTTTTTCCATTTCTGAGATACTTTACTTAGGGTAATGGTCTCCAGTTCCAGCCAAGTTGCAGCAAATGACATTATTTCATTCCTTTTTATGGCTGAGTAGTACTCCATCGTGTATATATATACCATATTTTCTTTCTTCCTCTTTTTTTTTTTTAGTATGATGGTTAACTTTATGTGTCAACTTGGCTAGGCTATGGTGCCCAGTCATTAGGCCAAACACAAGTCTAAATGTTACTGTGAAGGTATATTTTTTAGATTTTTTAAACATTTATTTAATTTTTTTTATTTCATCATATTATGGGGGTACAAATGTTGTTAAGGTTACATATATTGTCTTTGCCTCCCCTGTCCTCTTGAGTCAGAGCTTCAAGCGTGTCCATCCTCCAGTTGGTGCACATCACACTCATTATGTAAGTATACACCCACTCCCTCCTCCGCCCTCCCATCTACCTGACACCTGATAAATGCTTTTTTGGGTTGGTTTTTTTTTGACAATTTGGTTACTTTTATATCTTTGCCTCTCCCTAGGAAGGGTTAGAGGTATGCCCTTCCCCTCCACAATGCTCACCACATCCCTAAGATGTGGGTCTACCTCCCTCTCCCGAATCCCTGGTGTACACTACCACCATTTGAGCACCATAGTTTTAATCAGTCAGTACCAATTTGATGGCGAGTACATGTTGAGCCCATTTTCCTGATCTTGTGTTGCCTCACTTTGGATAATGGGCTTGAGCTTAATCCAGGATAGTATAAGCGGTGCTAGCTCGCTGTCATTTCTTAGAATTGAGTAATATTCCATTGGGAACATATACCAAATTTTAATTATCCATTTATGAATTGACTGGCACTTGGGTTGTTTCCATGTCCTTGCAATAGTGAATTGTGCTGCCATAAACATTCGGGTGCAGATGTCTTTATAATAGAATGTCTTATGCTCTTTTGGGTAGATGCCTAATAATGCTATTGCTGGATCGAATGGTATTTCTATTTTTAGCTGTTTGAAGTATCTCCAAATTATTTTCCACAAAGGTTGCACTAATTTGCAGTCCCACCAGCAGTGTAAGAGTGTTCCTGTCTCTCCACATCCTTGCCAGCATTTGTTGTTTTGGGATTTCTTGATATAGGCCATTCTCACTGGGGTTAGGTGGTATTTCATTGTGGTTTTGTTTTGCATTTCTCTAATGATTAGAGATGTTGAGTATTTTTTATATGTTTGCTTGCTGTTATTCTGTCTTCTTTGGAGAAGTTTCCATTCATTTCTGTTGCCCATTTCTTGATGGGGTTGTTTGATTTTTTGTTGTTGTTGTGTTGTTAATTCTTTTGAGTTCTAGATAGATTCTTGTTATTAGACCTTCATCAGAAGTGTAGAGAGCAAATATTTTCCCCCATTCTGTGGGTTGTCTATTTGCTGTGATGATAGTTTCCTTGGCTGTGCAGAAGTTTTTTAATTTGATCAGATCCCATTTGTTTATTTTTGTTGCTGCAGTGATTGCTTTGGGGGTCTTCTTCAAGAATTCTTTGCCTAGGCCAATGTCTGATAGGGTTTTCCCAACATCTTCTTCTAGTATTCTTGAGGTTTCATGCTTTAGGTTTAAAATCTTTTATCCATCTTGAGTGGATTTTTGTGAGAGGTGAGAGGGAGGGATCCTGATTCATTCTTCTGCATGTAGCTATCCAGTTTTCCCAGTACCATTTATTGAAGAGAAATTATTTTCCCCATTGTATATTTTTGTCTGCTTTATCAAAGATTATATACCATATTTTCTTTATCTACTCATCAATTGATGGGCACTTACATGGATTCCACATCTTTGCAATTATCAAATGTGCTGCAATAATCATTCTGGTATGGGTGGTGTCTTTTGAATCTATAGACCAATATCCCTTATGAACATAAAATCCTCAACAAAATACAAGGAAACCAAATTCAGAAAGATAACCCACTGTAATCTAGTGGGTTTCATCCCAGGATGCAAGGATGGTTCAACATATGCAAATAAATAAATGTGATTCGCCACATAGATGGAAGTAAAACAAAGACCACCTTTCTGCTAAGTGATAATTTTATCTTAGGACTTAGAAGTTTGTCTTAGAAAGATTTTGTAACCATTTGCTCACATAGATAGAGTTAATTAAGGGATCTCTAGAAGCTTTTTGGGAGACTTTAAACCTAAATGAACTACCTGTTATTATATAAATCTGTTATCCCTGGCAACCAAACACTGTACCAATAAATACTGATGCAGGACTTCACTTGTAGTCTCACAGCTCTCAGGAATGCTGGCGTTCCCCTGACTCCCCCATCTTTATAAAAATTAAAAAAAAAACAAAGACCATAAGATCACCTTAATAGATGCAGAAAAAGCATTTGATAAAATCCAGCACCCCTTTATGAAAAAAACCTAAACAAATCAAACTCAACATTTTAAAATATTTGTTTCTTTATTTACCATAGTGTATATATACATGAAAACATTTTTTTAAGTTGTTCAACTGAAGATTTGACATTGAAGAAAAGAACCCAACAACTAATGACTAGCTCAATTGGGGTCGGTGTTCCTTCTAATTCTCTTTTCATGACACTGGCATATCCTGAATTATAGGTGGCAAAGTTAATACAATTGGTCTGATTTTCTTTTTTTTAATTTTGGTAATCTTAACAGATCAAAACAGGTCTTTGTATGATTTAAAATATTCTTTTTGATTTTCTTCTTATCTCTTCTACTGTACCTCTCAGCCCTCCCACATGATAGTGTAATTTCAATCATACCTATCTTTCTGTTCCTGGAAAAACCATGAACTCTGTCATGTATGAGACTTTGCATCGGTTTCTATTTTTTTTCCCCTACTTCTATGCCTACTTAACTTTGATTCACCCTAATATTTAGCATATTTTCTGTATTTATTTTAGATCTTCATGTATCCTTGAGCCTTGGATAAGAACCCTCTCCCATCCTTCTATATTTCTACTAAACTCTTTTTAAATTTCTTGATGCACTATTTTTATCAAATGTAATTTTCCTATTTCTTAATCTGCATTCCTATTCAAGATTATTGATAGGCACCATGCCTTTTTCAATGCTTTATTCACAGGTTTTAAGATCTACCATATATAAGGGCCTCTAGTGAGTAAAAAGTGACCAAATAATAATAAAGCCTATTAAATTATCAGACATAAAGGTAACCAATTATAACATTTAAAAGTTGGAATCAAGAGACCTGAAATTTACTCTCCCTCTAACTTGCTTTTATTTATATTTTAGCAATTTATTTGCTTATCTTAAAAATGAAGATCATTTATCTTGCCTCAGAAAAAGAATTAATGGGTAAATGAAATAAATGTCCACACACTGGTGTAATTGCAGAAGTGATAAAATATTCTCTTTACTATCAATATATTTTAAAGAGCATACTAATGGGGGAACTTAGACCTTTGAGTAGTATAGAAAACACTATTTAAAACTTAGTAAAAGGGTTATGGTGCCTTCCTACACAGAAGACTACCAAGTTAAAATATTATAAATGGAAAAATAAAATAAGATGCAGTGAATTGTGAAATGGTTGTCCAGAAGAACTGTCAAATGCTAGAAATTTTGATTTTATTGACATATAAAGAATATTGGAAAAGTTTAATCAACTGATTTATGAATGGGTATCCAAATGTGCAAAAAATAAATATAAGTAAATATTCTTTACCAGCCATATAAGTATCCTGGTCACTTATTTTCTCATATAATAGAGATAATATATTAATAATAGGAACTACAATAATATAGCTAGAAAATTCCATGGGATCAGCCATTTCTTTTGCTTCAGTCTCATGCTCACTGAATCCATTGAATTTCTAATTGGGTCCTAAAGTCACTAAATAATGAAGCAGATGTTCTCCAGGTTGAATCTATGAAAAGTAATATATCAAGCAAAATGAATCATAAAGTCCTAAATACCCTTCTGGATTACAGATCAACCTGATTATTGCTAAGTGAACTATTAAACTTGAGTCTATGACTTCCCTCCTACTGTCTCTCAAAGAACCTGCTTGAGCATCCTACAGCCTGAAAATTAACAGAAGTAATATCTGGCCTTATAATATGTTTCAATAGGTAAGCTTATAGTCTAGCTCATATTTTAATTTATCATTATTAAAAAGTAAAAACATGACATTCAACTGAAATATTCTGTATTTTTAGGCTTCAAATAAAAATAAAAATAAAGCCCATAGGAAACATAAACTTAGAAGATATAATGCACAAGTCCTTCACAGTAGAAATAGAAAAGATGTTACACTGTAGATTCATTAGACCATTTATGCATTTTAGAATATAGTTATATCCACAAACACCATTTATTTTATTTCTAATATTCTTTAGTGGAAATGGTACAACGCTGCTTGTAATTTTACAGTATTTTTAGTTTTCTAGTTTGTAGTTTTATAACTAAAATACTTTCACAATGAAGTAATATATATTTCTGTGTTTGAATTCAAATAAAGTATTTCATAATAGCTATAGGCTGAAAGAACAGGTAATAGAAATAAATTATACTAATCTTAGAAAGTAAATATATTGTAAATGTTCATATGCAATCATTTTTGGTACTGGTATTTTATAGAATATAAGCAAAATGCAATTTTAAGAAAAAAAGTTCCCAGTATGAACTGAATTTCCAAAAAAGACATTTTATATAGCTTTTTCTCTGTAGTTTTGAATGTTTTAAATTTAAAACTTTAATAAGATAATGTCTCTGCTTATCCAAGTAACATTTTGTCATATTCCCCATACTCTTGTAGTCAGGGAAATAACCCATGATTTTCTTTGAGCCACTAAAAATGGGATTTCTATTAGCAGATTACAGTTGCTCCATAAATAAATCACTTTATGAGATAAGACACTTGTGAAAATCTGTTGGTATCTCAGTATGGAGCCTACAATGCATAATATAGTCAGTAAAGGAAAGACTCCATGAGGTGGGAAGGGGCTCACTTTGCTTACTTTTCTACAAGTCAAAGTACTAAGAGAGTGAAGTAAAATGTTGTTTTAAGAGAAATACAAACTCTTCCTATTCTTTCAAAACTATACTTAAGTTATATAATTGTCTTTATAATGCAGCTGCCGTGAAGTATGTGATCTTGACTAATATTAGTGGGTTTTTTCTTAGGGCAATTTTTATACTACATTCTTCCATCTTTATAATATCTGCTATCATTCTTTTTTTTTTTTCCAATCGTTGCTCATAAAAGTTTGATAACAGTGATGAGAGATTTATATTTTAAAGTCCGTTTGACATGAGGATGCAAAGGGAAAGCGGAAGTATGCTACTGTATTTCACATGGGACCTAAAGCTGAAAGATTCAAACTGTATTGCTATACAAAATCAAAACTGCAAACTCTGATTTCTGAAGTATTTGAATACCAGAATGTTTCATTTTACATATCAAAGAGATTATTATTAGCTAATATTATTACCTAAGTGATTAATTCACCAAGAATGCATTCAGACTATAGGACAGTGTCCAGGAAATGGTTGTCATTTGAGTGAAGAAAAGACTCGTTGGTGCTTTTACCAGCATTGCTGAAAAAGCCCAACTCCTTAGAATGGATATCTTCTTTTGAAAGAAAGAAAGTTAGCAGTAACTTCTTTTTCACTTTGGAAATCAACCTTATGCACAATTAAAAATCATAGAGGTCTGTTTGTAATATAATGCTCATATGCTTTGCAAAATAACTTTGTTCGTATCAGTCCCCTGCTCCAAATTTTCTAGTAACATGTCAATGTCTCCAGACCTCCTCATCTACATCTTAGATCATGTGTGAACTGGCTCTACTTCATCTATCGAATCAAATTCTTTGTGAAATACATTTCCCAATTTGCCTCTGGTCATTTTGGACTCCTCGGCTTCATCTGTACATCACACTTGTTTTCTCCGCCTGAATACAACACTGTCCGTTCCTCTTGCTTCTTGAAATCTCTGACCAGCCATCTGAACTGTGGTCCCCCTTGTCTGTGCTCCTGCATATACTCTTATGCATTTTCATCCTTTATTTACTTTTCTTTCTGTCTCAGATTGTAAATTCCTTGACAGCAAAATTATGGATGTTTGTACTTTACTCCCTCAAGAATTTGCATAGTGTCTAATATGGACCACAGGCTCAAAAAATGATTAACTGATTAATAAAATGCATTTACCTCCCATCTTCATACCCAAGTCTTATCTGTGCTGCAGAATCACATAACCATGTATACGAACCCATTGCCAAGAAAGACCCTCATACATCTGTCTCTTTCAACTTAACTCCTGAATAGATAAACATACAAAAACTCAAAATAATACTAATATAAATACTAACACCAATACAATATCGTAAAAGAGACAACTAACATTAATACAATCTGACATGCATTGAGTGCTTAATATGTGCTAAATTATATAAGTACTAAATAGTATATAGAAGATAGATGTATTCTATGAGTTTCATCAAATTTAATTTCAATTATTATTTCAACAAATAATCTATCATGGAGATACTAATATCATATTTAGTTAATGTAGGAGGAAATAAGTAACTTGCCCAAGGTAATACAGCTTGTACTGTGTGCATCAGAGAGTTAATCTGAGCAGTCTGTTTGACTTGAAAGCAATATAATTTTTATAATTTTTGAGTAGGATATTACAGAGACTCTATAAAACATTTTATATTTGAACAATGAAAATATTATCCAATAAATAGTATTTATTTTATTGTCAATTTTATCTTATATTGCTCTCCAACTGGATTATTTATTCAAGGCTTTAGTCTCAATTCCATGAGACAGAGCACACTCTCTCATACCCTCAACATGTTTAGGTTAGATGTGCTCACATAACAGTCATCAAACATATATAGAATACAAGTGACTCTAAAAGGCAACAATAACATAGACACCAGCCCAGGCCTAAAAGATATAAGACTGTATAGCAATAGACATTAATTATTTGTTATGTTATTCTAAGATCATTATGAGCTTTTACTATCTAATTAAGAAAAATGTTAAAATACACATTTAGACTGAATATATAAGCAGATATAAAGTAATGCATATTTTGTTACATGAAGTTCTCTGTAATAATTTTAAAAATTGAAATTTGTATATAAAAGATACGATTTTCATCACTATCTTTGCCTTGAATTTCATTATATTTTTGCCTGAAACTTTGAGGCTACATGTTTTAATGATTACTTATGAGACCACACCATTTATAAAATAAGGATAACAATATATTTCTTCATTGAAGGTAAGAATATGGCAATAAATATGCATTCATTCTAGTTTACATCTTTGTTTATATTGTCTTCCCGTGCCTAGAAGTCTAGACATTCTCTTACTCACACTATGTTAAAAATAAAGTTTTCCCCTGTGATGTTACTGTAAATGTTAGCAGGTACAACTCTTTAACCTCAGATTTAACCAAAATGTTAGAAAATAGCAAATATTTCTAGTTTGTGTAAACTAAAGTGTAAGGGTCAAAAAATTAAACCTACGAACATGAACATAAGAGTGAAAGTTCATGAAATTTTTGGGTCTCTTTTACTGTTGCTTTGAAACCAAGATTGAAAGTATTAGCAATATCAATATATCACATCACCTATCAATTTGTATGACTCTCAGATGATAGTATATTTTGCATATATTACTGAAGCACCAGGATAATGTGGTCTTTGATGGGCCATTTGCATGGAAAATCTGGTTAATCTTATACTTTAATGGTTCAGAATAGAAAATGACTATGAAAAATACTGCTTACATGTTGAAAACTTCTTTAAAATTAATTTTCCCTTTATTTGATCATGGTTTCACATCCTTTTTAAAAATGTACTTAACACTTAAAAAATTAAAATCAAAAGTCACTCAGCACTGATTGTAGTAAAAGGTTAATCTTACAAAACAAACAACCCATTCCAAAATATACTTCTGTATAATTCTGTTAACTCTAATTTTCAAACAATATATCTGCTTTATAATTTACTCTATCATCCAGAAAAGTTTTAAAAAGTAAAAGGTTTTATTTGAATCACACACAGGAAAAGAAACACAAAGGCAATAAAAAGATTAAAAGCAAATTAGCTGCTTGTGACATGAAAAATGTGTTAAAAATGGAATGTTATTGTAAAAGTTTAAAAATAAAAAAAAACCTCACCACAAACACAATGTGAAAATGGTATTTTGACTAAATATTTCATAAACCATTTGTAGAAACTAAAATAATTAAATATAAATGTTACAATATTAGGACAGTAATAAATATCTTAGGTTTAAAGAATTGTGTAGCATTAAATCACATGCTAAGATTCATTATTACTTCACCAGTAAGGAACTTGTGTTCATGTTGCAGAGATCATCCAGTTTGTTAAGGATATCCATTAATATTAGGGATATCACAGAAAATGTCATTAATTATCAACAGTTCCATGTGTTATAAATTGAAGGTATCACAGGGGATAGACTGTGATACATTGAATAATACTTCACTAAAGATGTCTACATTCTAATCCCTGGAACCATTAAATATGTTATCACACATGGCAAAAGAAACTTTGTGGATCCAACATTAAGGATTTTAAGATGGGGACATTGTTCTGGATTATCTGGTGGATCCTTTTAAGAGGTAGGCTAGAGGGCCATAGACACCGAAGGCACTGTGATAACAGAAGATGCTATGCTTCTGGCTTTGAAATTGGAGAAACAGGATACGAGCCGAGGCATACAGATTTCTTATATAAGCTAGAAGAGTCAAGGAAACTGATTTTCTCCTAAAACCTACCCATTTTAGGACTTCTGACCTCCAGAACTATAATAGAATAAATTTTTGCTGTTTGGGGCCACTAAATTTGTGAGAATTTGTTACAGAAGCAACAGGAAACAGGTACATCTTCCTTCTGCTAATGATTATAACAATCTTCTAGTTGTCACTGCTTAAATGCATTTCAGTTACATTACTGATTTAAGTTTCCTTTTCAAAATTAGTTTCCTAGAAAGCATGACCTAACTTAGAATTCGTTTGAGTAAATCAAATCTAACATGAGATTCTGGAGCTGGATCACTTATCAGCCTGCTAACAGTGAGGACTCCATCACCAGTGGCAGCATCTGTCATGAAGTAATGGTGTAATGGTGTAAAAAAGTACACATGAACTTGGATGGAATACAGTGAAAAGAATTTAACTTGCAGTGAAAACAGCCTGGACTGTTATGAATTTTGGGGGTGGTGAGAGGGTTACTAATTAGGAAACCAGTGGAATTGTATGGCTTTTACCGAGTTCCACCAATGCATTGGGAAAAAAATGAAAGCTAAAGGTGTTTAATCAGTTGAAGGCCAATATGAACTTCAAAGGGCTTTCTTGGCACTTTGGCCTTTTTGGACTCATTCCGTTAGAGAGAGGGGAGAATACTTGAATATTAGATCCTGTTTTAATTATAATTGAAAAATTTGAGAAGTCTAGGCACTAATTATTTCTTAAATGTTTAGTAGAATTCCCTGGTAAAGCCATCTGGTCCTGGCCTTTTCTTTGTTTGAAAATGCTATGGTCTGAATGTTTGTGTCCCCCTCACCCAGATTTGTATGTTGAAATCCTAATCCTCAAAGTGATAGTATTAGGAAGTGGGCCTTTTTGGGAGGTTATTTGGTTATTAGGGAGAAACCCTCATAAATAAGATTGTTACCATTGTAAAACAGACCCAAAGGAGCCCATTGACCATTTCCACCATGGGAGGATGCAGCAAGAAGGCGTCATCTATGAACCAGTAAGTAGGTCTTCACCAGACACCAAATATCCTGGACTTGGACTTATCAGCCTCCAGCACTATGTGAAATAAATTTCTGTTGTGTATTAGTTTCCCAGATTATGCTACTTTTTTTTATAGCAGTTGGAACAGACTGAGATGGGAGGTTTTTGATTACTGATTCAGTTTTCTTACTTGTTAGTGATATGTTCAGATTTTCCATTTTTCATTATTCAGTCTTGATAGGTTGTATGCATCTGGGAAAGAATCCATTTCTTCTGCATTATCCAGTTTGTTATAGTATATTAGCTTACAGTATTCTCTTATGATCATTTTTATTTCTGTGGCATCAGTTGAAAATTCTATTTAATTTCTGATTTTATTAATTTGGCTCTCCTGTCTTTTTTACCTAGTCTAGCTAGGTTTATCAATTATGTTTTAACTCTAATAAATAAATAAATAACTTTTGGTTTTATTGATTTTTTTATTGTTTTGCCAGTTTTTATTTTATTTATATCTGCTCTAATCTTTATTATTTTCTTCCTTTTGCTAATGTTGAGCTTACTTTGTTCTTCGTTTTCTAGATCCTTGAAGCATAAAATTAGGCTGTATATTTGAGATTTTTCTTCTTTTTTTAGTGTAGGCATTTATCACTAAAAACCCTCAGTACTGCTTTTGCTGCATCACATAAGTTCTGGTATATTGTGCTTTTATTTTCATTTTTCTCTGAATATTTTCTGACTTCCTTTTTGATTTTTTCTTTGATTCAACGGTTGTTTAGAAGTGTGTTTGTTGTTTAATTTCCACATATTTGTAAATTTTTAAATTTATTTTTACGAATCACTAGTTTCACAGAATTGGGGTCAAAAACAATACTTCATAGGACTTCAATCTTCTTAAATTTGTTAACACTTGTTTTATGGCCTAATATGTGATCTATCCTGGATAATGTTCCATATGCATTTGTAGAGTAGGAGAGTTCTAACACAGATCAACTTTTCAACCCTTGCAAATATGCTATGCAAAGATTAGGATTCTATTTTGGGAATGTGTGAAATGAGGACATCTGAGACAATGGACTCAACATTTTGAAACCCAGATCCCTCTAAATGCTTAGAACATGCAGAAGTGATTGGATGTTTGAGGCTAGCACTGCCCTTTGGCTGAAGGTGATAAAAGGACTCTGTTTTGAAGGCCAAGCACGAACATGTTTTTCTCAAGATTTATCCCTGTAGAATCAATAAGAAGGGGAAAAGTTACAATATAGCCAAGTTAAGTAAGTGCTAAGTATATTAAAAGAGAAAAGGAGTAACTGTCCACAAAAGCTGCGGAATCTAGCCAGCTGTACAGGAGAAATGCAAGTAGCATGTGAATGGATTCTGAGGTTACTAGATCAAGGGAGGTAGCAGAACATATGGGAGAGTTTGTAAATATGAGTATTCTTCCTCAGCATAGGATTTAACACTCTGACAAGGGCCTTCAGGATGGTACTAACATAATGCTACTTAGCTCTGGAAACTTAGAGAAAATGATGAACTTATAAGTGAAACAGATATACCATAATTTCCATGTCATATTCTGAGAAAGGAGATAAATGTCTCAAAGATATTGGCATGCCAGAATGGCTATACTAGATAATGCTAGAAAAGTCATTTGCAGTTTGTGTTCTATATTAGGGCCATGATGACATCCTATTTAGTAAAGCAGTAAAGATGCATTGGTGGGAGAGGCACCAGCATCACTGAACTCAATACTGGGTGCCCTCTATAAGCCAAAGTTAATGGTGGGAGATGCTACTACAAAACTGGTTTTTTTGATAGCAAGGAGTCTGTAGTATCTCAAGTGATAGAATCTAGATGGAAGTACTTAACTGTCAGAAATAAAGGGAGCATAGTTATCATAATATATGGTAATATCAAAGTGGCAGTCAGGGATGCATGACCCACAGAGAGTCATGAAGATATAATATAACATCTCCAGAGTCAAAGTAAATGGGAAGCCAGGAGGGTATTGTTCAATGTAATCAATCAAAGGAAATAAAAAATGAATGAAGAGGCAGATAAAGATAGTTACTCTAATAAAAACTCATAATCCTTTTCCCTGTTTTCAGACTGAAAATGTTTAAAGACCTGTAAATCTTTTATTGATGTTGACATTGTGCCCCAGGAGGAAGGACCCTGCAATAGTTCAAATGTGCATGGTGATGTTTCCCTCATTACTTGCTCAACGATATTTACAACTCTCTATTTACTTAACCACTTCCTTGTGAACAGAGCATACCCAGACATAGGATCCAACTTGACATTGATACCCATGGCCTCAATGTGATTTCATGTCCTCTAATATAGATGAGAAGACATGGGGATCAGGAAATTAATGGAGATGTGAGTCATTTACAACTACCAAGTGGGCTCACTTGCTACAAAATCTCAAAATGTGTAACTGGAATGGACATATTGATAACTATCAAAAACTCCACATTGTTTGGCCTGGGAGAAAAGAGTTATTACAGTGGAGATTGCCAAGAATAATCTTTTACCATAGAACCCCTGGCCAAAATAAGCAAGCAAAACTTATTTCTTGTCTTGTGGAAAACAATTCTCCATGAATCTCTTATCTTTTTTTATGCCCATTCATTAGCAACCCACTTGATCAGATTCATTTACATTCCAGAAGATAGAGAATGCCTCCCTCTCCTCCCAGAGATTTGTTTACATTATAGGATATTAAGGATAATATTTTCCTCTGGAGGGGAGGCTATAACTTTTGTTGAAATCTTCACCCTTAGTATCTCATAATGTGACTGTATTTGGTAATAGGAACTTTAAAGAAATGACTGAACTAAAATGAGGTTGTTAGGGTAGGTCGCATTTCAATCTGACTTTTGTTCTTATCAGAAGAAGAAATTTGGTGACAAAGAGAAATACCAGGGACATGTGTGCACAGAGAGACAACAATGTGATGAGGTAGCAAGATGGCAGCCATCTAAAAGCCACAGAGAGTGGCCTTAAGAGAAACCAAACCTGCAGACACCTTGATGTTGGAATTCTAGCCTCTAGAACTGTGATAAAATAAATTTCATTTGCTGAAGCCAAGCAGTCTGTGACACTTAATTATAGCATCCTTAACAAACTAATATAGAGAGTTTGCATGGGCTCTTATTGACCAAAATTGATATAACTCTTACTGCCCCTGACTTAATATATTCTCTAGACAGAATCCCTGGCTATTCAATAACACTGGATCTCTTTCACCCTTAAAGACACCAGAATTCATCTTAACTAGAATTGACACACATTCAATAATGATTTGCCTTTCCTGCCCACAAGACCTTAGCCAACACTATTAACCTAAGTGTTATATTTTATCCACCAATATAGAATCTCTCATAACATTCCCCAACATACATAATCCCTCTTAACATAAAGGACCTAAGAACTTATTTTATAGCAAAAAAGGCCTAGAAGTGGACACACGATACTGGGATATACTGGTCCAAGCACATATAGCATCATCCAAAGCATGTTTCTCATGAAATGAGAAAATGATCTTCGGAAGGTGCAATTGAGTTACCCTCTTGGATATGACATCATGAGAGGATGCAATGCTCTCCTCCAGGACACAGAATATACCTTAAATTAATGCTCATGATATGATGCTTTTTCCCTAGGAAACAGGAACCAAGGGATGGCTGATCATTATTTTCAGCAATCCATTTCAGGGAATTCATACTTCATATCAGTACAACACTGAGCTCTTCAGATTTAGATATTCCAGACCCAGATAAGGAATGCTTCCATTGGACAAAGAAAATATCAAGGTAAACTTTAAACTGCTATTTGATCACTTCAAGAAAGAAAAAAGTAACCATCTATATTATCCAGAGTTCTCCAGAGAAACAGAACCAACAAGTGATATATATAGATATATAAGAGTAGATTTATAATGGGAACTGGCTCATGCAAATGTAAAGCCAAGACATTCCACAATATGCTGTCTGCAAAGCTGGAGACCCAGGAAAGCCAGTAGTGTAATTCAATCTGAGACCAAAGGCTTGAGAATCAGAAGACCCAATGGTATAACTCTCAGTCTAAGGCCAAAGGCCTGAGAATGCATTGGTGGTGGGGTTCTGCTATAAGTCCCAAAGTCTGAAGGCCTGAGAACAGCTCTGATGTCAAACAGGAGAGAAGGAGAAAATGAATTTTTCAGCTCCAGAAAAGAGTTCATTTGTCCTCTTGTCTTTTTGTTCTTTTTAGGCCCTCAACAGATTGGATGATGCCTGCCCACATTGGTGAGGGTGCATCTTCTTTACTCAGTCTACTGATTAAAATGCTAACCTCTTCTGGAAACATTTTCACAGATATGCCCCAAAATTATGTTTTACCAGGTATCTGGGTACCCTTATCTCTATCAAATTAAAACATAAAATTAACCATCACACTGTCCTAGCAGGTAGGCTGCTGTTACACAATAGAGGCAGAGGAAAAAAATGGCATTATTCAGTAAAAGAGATTGGCCATAATACTGGAGGAGATGTTTCCAGAACTTCTTGTACAAAGCAAAGGGATCCATGAGTCACAAAATGTGCTTTGAAATCAATGCATTGGTGCACAACACAATACTTCCCATTGGGATAGAGATATTCGTTTCCCTAGCTGTTGTGAGAGACAGCTGCTGCTATCACTTAGCTGAGTTTCTGTCCAGACATGACATTGCCTTCAGCAGAAGCCAGCTATTTCACTCAAAATCACACTCTCATTTCAGAAGCCACCAACATCCAAAGACTGATCCCCATAGTCTGTGAAGATCTAGAAGAACTATTTCTTCAGGCAAGGGTAACTATGAAAGGCCATACCAGATCTACAACTCCCTATGCTATCAGTTTAGATCTTTGTTGCGATACTTCACAGTTCCACTGCTCTCTCTGCTTAATCCTTCCTTTTTGGTGTCCCACACAGGTTGACAAAGAGAATAATTCCCAATAAACTTCTTGCGTATACTCCCAGTCTCTGGACATTCTCTAAGGAACCTAACCTAAGACAAATAAGGGAAGTATGTAAAAGCCATCAGATATCTGACTAGAATGTCAAACAATGTTTTTTAGCAAACTCTGATGTATGTTCTCTATTTCACTTATTCCTAATAATGACCTGTATTAGAGACTTCTGTTTTGAAGTACTTAAGGTTTTCTGAATTAGAAATTAGTATGACAAGTTCTGCCATAGAATCCACCACTCTCCTGAACAAATTACTTATCCTTTGATAGCAGCAGCCTGCAGAATTGAAATGTAAAACTGGCAAACCAATTTTTCAAATGAATTTACAGAGATTTCAGCCAAAAGTAAGATAGAAGTAGAAAGTATACGGTTCACACAAGAGAGAAATAGATTTTCTGCTTTGACTACTTATAAGAACTTGAGATGATAAAAGAGCTGATAACAACTGTATCTGTTATTTTCAGGGAAATGTCTTTATGTCTCATCTATATTATCAGAATATTTCAATAATATTTAAAAATCTATTTATAAAAATATTGATAATGTTTCCTCCATCCTACATATAATCCAAAATCTAATAATATATGATATGATTCTCATAGATATAGTTTATTTTTTATTATAGACATTATTTTATCCTTCCTTTTGTGATTCCTTTATATCCATTTTCCTTACAGACTTACTGATTTCTTATATTTATTTTTCTTATTTTTATTTATTTTCATGTTAATTACTTTGTATATATATTTATTATTTTATGATTGTAAGTTTATAATATTCTTCTTTTCATGGTCTAGTTTATAGAATCACTCTAAACCTCTTAGCAAAGAAGGCAAGGATTTTTATTATTGAGTCGTGGCATTTTATTTAACAGTGATGACTTAGTGGCCTGAATTTTTCTTGATAACTTCACACATCAACACAATAATGAGGTTCTAAATTTTTGCTCACTTAGACCTCCCACTCGAAATTTTTCTTCACTGGCCTTTAAATTCATATCTACTTTTCAAGTACAGCATCTAGGAACTTACTGCCACATCTAAATTTTATAATACATAAATTTAAAATAAATTCTCTTCTCAGCTTCTTTGTATCAATGTGTTTATCATTATGCATTTTTATTCTCTTTAGTTTTTTGTTTATTAAAATACAAAAGAAAAAATAGAGCAGATATTGAAAGGCATATGTGTAAATTGTTTATATTAATAACTTTTATCACTTCATCTTCAATACCTCTTTATCCAAAAGTTTGAGACCTATAGCATTTTATTTAATTCTATTTGCTCCTTTGCTTTAAAATGTAATCTTAATAAATGTTACATTTCATCTCCATTAATTTGGGGATTCTCCTTTACCATATGTTATTTTATATTTTAAAATCTATTTTGTTGAATTTATGTGTTCAGTTTCACAGTTTGTCCATGTTATCAAGAGTTTCAATATAATCATGGATTTGAAATTTGAGTAACCTTGAACACCTAATTAGTATAAATAAACTTTCTCTTCTGTAAAATATGATGACAATAATTATGCTTAAATCTTACCGTGAGAATGAACTATGAGTCTATTTTATGCCCACCACCAGAATCAGGGAATGATAACCTCTTACCGTTTATTCATTCATGCATTTGTTCAACAGAATATAAATTTATTTAGTTCCTATTAAATTTCACACACTCTGCTTGGCATTGAGAATATGTTATTGGAAGCATTTTTAAAAGAAATAGCCTCTACTTCCCAAGACGTCAGAATTTTTTGAAAAGAAAGAACAAACAGACACAATACTGCTTGATACCTGATAATATAGGTGTATATTTATTTGCCAAAGTAAACACTAAAAGCCCAAATAACTCAATTTGTGGGTCTCTAAGAGGGAATATCCCTAAACAGCTGATGCCACAGTTAAGACATGTATATTCAGACTAGATTTCATGGTTTATGCTAGGGGGCCTAACTCCAAGGTGCACTGTCTACATTCTGATAGTAAATCCTGGGTAAATTAATGTGAAAAAAATTAAGATTATATTTATTCATTTTTGTGTGCTTTTAACCTGTTAACTTATACTTCACAATTACACTTTTATCTGGCAACTGACAGTGTACTTCTTTAATGCCACCCATTACTCTTCTAGACTACCATCACTACTGATTCCTTAGACTGCATTTCTTTCTGACCATTGCATTAAAAATATAAGCTAAATACAGTTACAATGGCCTGTGTCCTGCCAGGATTTGACAATTTGTTAGGAAATAGTAAAAATTATTTTCATAGATGTCTTTGCTATCTTTCCTTATTGTATTTTCTATTTGCATTCACTGATAGTTGTTTCGGATTAAAATTAATATCCAGCATGGAGTTTTATTAGAACTGCATTAATCTCTAAATAACTTTGCTTGAGTTGACATCTTTATAATGTTCAATCATCTCCTTCTGGAAATCTCTTTATCTCAGTTTTTACTCAAGTCTTTTATATTTGTCAGGAAAGATTTGTGGGTTGATTATTTGAGTATCATATATTTTATATTACAATCTTTTTTCAAATATTTATGGTTTTTATTATTATGGATAGGGCCTGTTTAATCATAATCTACTTGCTGATGTCTGCTGCTTTAAAATTGTAGAGGCACAAAAGGCTAAATTATCAGAGCAGAATGACATGAATGAAAGATCTTACCTCAAACCAAACTTTATTATTGATTAATGAAGAATATAAGTAAATGGAAGGCACAGATATATAAGAATCTGTCTCTGGAAAGCTCAGAATTGCTAGATATAGCTTCCAAAATATGTCTTTATTGGATCAGGATGCATATTGGCTTTAGAGTTGTTAAATTAAATAAGCAGAAAGCCATTAGCCTGAAGCTCTCTTATCGGCATTAGATTATAAAACAGATCCTGTTCATGATAACAACAATCAATACGCAATAAATAAATTAAAACATAATTCAGGAGTATATTTTTTGTACCAAACAGGCAAATTTTAGCCAATCACAAACAGCTGGGAATCAACCAATCACAGCCAGCCAACTGACCAGACCATGCCCAAACAAGGCAAACGCCCAGCTGTAGTCAATGATGATCTGTCTGATTTGCTTCTGTTAGGCCTATAAAAACTCACTGCTCACATTGCTGGGTGGAGCTCTGTGAACTGCTTCTGGTTCTGAGTACTGCCTGTTTCAAGAACTATTCTCTGTGTAAGTAAACTCTGTTAAATTTAATTTGTCAATTTTTTTTAACAGAATAAAAGACATATTCTAACTGTGTGATGTAAGAGAAATTAGAGGATGTATTAAGGTCGGGGCTTCTTAACTTATACATTCAGTGTCCAAAAAGCTGCATCCCATGAATCCGCATTCCAGGCTTATGTACAATAAGCAAACAAAATGAGTTACATATGTCCTCATAAAAATAGTTTTATACAGAAACTCCCTCGGGTACTTTACAGCTATTATATTACATCCAAATGTTTACAAAATGGTCTAGTAGAGGGCTTTTATCTTTTTTAATTGAATTGTTAACTACAGGCTTTCACTATTCAGAACATAATGTGAAGAGATGCTCACATAAGAAGGAGGAACAAGGCTAGCCTTAGCTCTATTTTTAACATTTTATTTCTTTAAAACAATATTTTCCTGTTCATTCTGTGAGCTCTACAAATAAAATAAAATAAAATAAAATAAAAAATAAACTAATATGTCAATGTTTTGATATCTGTTCAATTTAAAGGCTGACTATATAATTACCTATTATATTATTTCTGAAGGATTACAGTATATTAGTATCAACAACTAAAAAAATTTAGCTTTTTCTCTCTCATGTTATATATATTTTTAACACATCCCTACACAATGAATCCAAAATAAATTTAGTAAGAAAATAACAAATTTTAATCACAATCATTCCTTAGTAATATGAGAGGCATCATTCTAATGAGATATCCTCAATTTCTATACAAAGGGACAAAGAAAATATGTACTCTATCAGGCTCATGAATTTGGTAAAAGAATATCCTCCATTGAGATCAATAATAGAAATGTAATATTTCTGAGATGTATAGTTACTTCAACTCTATTTTTCATCAGATCTTGGAAATGAACCTGCAGAAGCCTCAACAAAACAAAACAAAGATAGAATAGAATTACTGTACACTTTTTAGTTAACTGTAGTTAATGCACAGAGGTTAATCCTGAGGCAAGCCTTAGTCTGTTCATTTGCTCTAAACTTGTTTCCTTTTTCAATATTTATAGCTTTGTCTCTTCATTTTTGTAATTAGTATTAAAAAATGCTTAGGTCCACATGAGACTGCTTATTTTTTATATAAATATGAATCAAGGCAAACCTGTTATATTACATAGTCAGTGTATTTATTCAACTCATAAAATTTTTATTCTCTTATAACATTGCATGTTACTTGTGTTTCATTTTTTTCTGATATATTTTTTAGGGCTATTTTCAATATTTGTGTAATTTTTTTCCATTTTCATTGTTTATAAATTCTTACTCTAAGCATTGTTTTGTTTATGAATTAAAAATATCACCAGCTATACATTACTAATTTTATTTTTTCTACCCCTTCAATTTTGCTTCTCTGCCTTCCATTTGAATTTTAATGCTTTAGAATAATTTCATCACAACCCTTAAAAAATAAGTTTTAAGTCTTTTTCAATCTCTTCTGTGTTATCTCCTGACATTATTATTCTGTTTGATCTATGCATACTTGAATTATTTGGTATCTTTATCAAGATCTTTATCATATATAGTTTATATTTTCTAAAATATTATTTTCCATTTTATATAAAATATTTATAAATCCAAAAACTTGCCTTTTCTTCCAATTGTTCAAGGTAATGATAATTTTGTTTTTGTAGAAAAAAGAGAATAGAACCTCACAACTTATGTCTCTCTTATTAATCAAGAAATCAGTCTCTATATATATATAGAAAAATATGCAGAACCAATGTTTCTCAGAAAAGTTATAGTGATTGTACTTGTGCTGTCTCCCAATTCCTCTTCATGTCCTTTAAGATGACCACTGAATATAGATGACAGTTTTAAATGTTGATTATAAATTATAAAACACTGATATTAACAAGCCCTAATTTTCTGCCACCATCATAGACTGAGGTGGAAAAATTGACCTGCTCCTAGTTTCTGTTTTTCTGACAATGGAGAATCTAATTGTATTTTTAAATCCGAGGCTATCTCTATTATTTAGGAACAACACAAAAATAAAACAAGCAATCTTTACTTCATTATCCATAATATATTTGACATCATGAAAAATGCAGGAATTAACAGCCACCAATCAATAAAATTCAGCTCACATTAAAATTCTGCTATGTTTCTTCATATTTCTGTCTCTCTCTTAAAGGAAAATGATATTACAGATAAATCAAAAAACCTTCCTGCAATTGTTGTATTTAAAATTCTCAACAATAATTTTGTACTTTTCTTATAAAATTTTTGCACTGTTTGTACTCCTAAATAAAGCAAGATGCTCTTCATGCTTGTTTTCAAAATTTGCTAAAATGGCATCACATTGTATATATATTTTTTTAATCTTTATAGAAAGGACCACATCAGCAGGACTTGCTCAATAACCTCTTTTTTTTGTTTGTTTTGAGACAGAGTCTCACTCTGTTGCCCAGGCTAGAGTGC
>VBSM01000529.1:79925293-79962902 GCA_008086735.1 Cheirogaleus medius
AATCGAGAACAAGAAAACTATTCTCAAGATCAACAAAACCAGAAGCTGGTTTTTTGAAAGGATAAACAAAATTGACGGCCCTCTTGCTAGACTGACAAAGAATCAAAGAGAAAGGACTCTAATAAACTCAATAAGAAATGAAAAAGGAGAGATCACAACAGACACCACAGAAATTCAAAACATTATATTTGACTATTATAAAAATCTATATGCACAAAAACTACAGAACGAAGATGAAATGGACAAATTTCTGGATTCATACAACCTCCCTAAGTTCACCCAGGAGGTAACAGAATTTCTAAACAGACCAATCTCAAGCTCAGAAATTGAAGCTGTAATTAAAAACCTCCCCAAATGGAAAAGTCCCGGGCCTGATGGCTACACTTCAGAATTCTACCAAACATTCAAAGATGAACTCATACCTATACTACAGAAACTATTCCACACCATCGAAAAGGAAGGTATCCTTCCGAACTCATTCTACGAAGCCAATATCACCTTGATACCAAAGCCAGGAAAGGATGCAACAAAAAAAGAAAATTGCTTATTTATATTTAACTAAATCTTAGCAATGTCTTTCTTCTTATAATATTTACTTATCTACATCCCAACACTTCTTTCTCAATACCATTTTCTCTTTTTGACATATACATTATATAAATGATTCAGTTAGAAGTTATAGATGGAAATCCATCTTTACTTTTCTCTTACTCTTGAATGATAGTTTAGTAAGCTATAGAATTTATCTACAGCCATACTACCCTGAATGTACCCGATCTCATCTAATCCCAGAAGCTAAGTAGGGTCAGTTCTGGTTACTATGTGGACAGGAGTAAGCTATAGATTTTCATATTTACATTTGTTTACTACACGCTTTTCATTTATTCAATTTTTTTCAGATCTTTACCACTTTTGAAAAATAAATTGCCTTTGTATGCTCTATAAATAATATTTTACTTTTCTAGGTGATCTCTTTTAAGTTTCTCTCTTTCGATCTTTTATATTTATTCTGAAGTTTCAACACAATATGTCTATGTTTATATTTAGTTTTATTCATCCTTTTGAAACTCACTGGGCTTCATGGATTCAGATACTACTTTCTAAAAATTTCTCACCATTTTACCTTCAAAAGTTAACTCTCTACTTTTTACTTGGTTATCCCTTCCAGGAAGACTTTTCATAAATATGTTTAATGTTTTCATTTTGTTCTCATTATTTCTTTAATATCACCTTCATGTTCTCCAGCATTGCTATTTCCGTGTCATTAATGCATTCAATCTTTTGGTTAACAAATTCCCTTTTTTAAGCTAATTTTCATTTAAACTTCATTGGTATTACTTATTTTTATGATGAATTATATTTTTGGTAGTTTTAGATTTCAATAAAAATTGAGCATAAATTGCAAAGAGTCCCTTAAAAACTTTTTACCCTCCATCAGTTTTTCCTATTAACATTTTGGTATTACTTTTGCTTTCATTACTAAGATTCTATTTTAATTCTGCTCAAATATCCTTGCATTTTGTTTTTCATTGTTTTGTTCTCTTGCTATTGCTGTATAATTTAAATCATTTTGTTCTTTTAATTTTGCTTTTCCTTTCTTATTGTTATATTATAGAGAATAATGTGCTTTTAATTTTTGTGTTTTCTATCGCTAATCATGGTATATTGTTTCTACTTAGATAATGTTTAATAAGAAGTCTTTTTGAGTTCTGTACATATTTATGACAATGCCCTAGAAGCAATTTACTAAAATGAACCTATAAAAGCCCATAAGTTAAAAAATATCATCAGCCAGATGCAAATTTGTATTAATTGTCTGCTTCAGGGTCCCAGAACATGGAAGGTCAGACATCTTGGAAATGCACAATTATATGAAGTAAAGGTCACTGTTACTGACTTCTTAGCACTGTTTTCTCCCAAAAAAACAGTATTTATGGTCTTGTATGCCCTTTTTGACTCTTGCCACTCTCTCACTAAAATGTGAGTTCTATATCTCCTCCCCTTTAACCTGGGTGGAATTTTCTTACTTACTTGAAAAATAGAATGTAGTTGATATAATAATTTTTTTGAGTCTAGATTATAAGAGAAAAAAACAGCTTCCACCTGGCTTCTTTTAATGTACCACAT
This sequence comes from Cheirogaleus medius, assembly GCA_008086735.1. Lineage (NCBI taxonomy): Eukaryota > Metazoa > Chordata > Mammalia > Primates > Cheirogaleidae > Cheirogaleus > Cheirogaleus medius. The sequence goes on from VBSM01000529.1 coordinate 79,927,421, forward strand.
GTCTCAGGAGCCCAAAGTCGACATCTAAGATCAGTTATCTTGAAGACTCCCAGTAGGAAAGATCACAGGGAAAGACTATATACAGGTAATAAAAGATGCTCAAGGATGCATAGCTATTCTAGCCCCTAGGGGGTCATGTCTTTTTTGCCTAGGCATCAGATATGTGATAGCAAACAATCATGGAGGGCCAACATCACAATTAATTTGCAACACTTACTTGGGCCTATAAGACATTGGCTAAAAATTTCATAGAGTTATCTAGGCAATTTGAGAACCATAATCAATCTTAATTTAATTTCACATAACCCTGGCAGTCTGGAAAGCCGTGCATATGTGGAAGGCTACCTGCAAGCTCATGAGTCACCAAAGACGACAGTAGCTATCTATAGTTTTTGACTAAATGTGAGACTTTATACACACAGTGAAATACAAGAAAGAATTTTAGGTTCCTGGAATTTTGAATACATCCTTGTCATTCAAAAAGATATGTTAATAACATATGGAAATCTTACCATTTCAAGTTGTTTCAGGACAACTTCTAGGCAATCTTGGCTGATAATTAAGCTGTTTTGACCTAGGAATTGTACCTAGAAAGCCAGGCTTAGTAAATAAAAAAAATAATAAAGAGAAATTTAGCATAAATGGATAAATATAAAACACTTAGACGATAATAACGGAGAGAATATAGATTAATGGCCTTGGGTTTGGTGATTTTTTTTTTAGATATGACACCAAAAGCATAATCCATGAAATAAATAATTGGTTAAGCTGGACTTTATTAAAATTAAAAATTTCTGCTCTGTGAAAAATACTGTGAAAATAATAAAATGGCAAAGACACAGACTGGGAGAGAATATATATAAAAAATATATTTGACAAACAACTTTTATCCATAATATACAAAGAACTCTTAAAACTCAACAATAAAATAACAAACAACCCAATTTAAAAAATGAGCTAAAGATCCAGCAATAGCACTGTTAGGCATCTACCCAAAAGAGCAAAAGATATTCTATAATAAAGACATCGGCATCCAAATGTTTATGGCAGCACAAATCACTATTGCAAGGATGTGAAAACAACCCAAGTCCCCATCAATTCATGAGTGATTATTAAAATTTGGTATATGTATGCAATTGGATATTACTCAATTATAAGAAATGACTGTGATCTAGCACCTCTTATATTTTCCTGGATAGAGCTTGAGCCCATCCTCCGAAATGAGGTATCACAAGATTGGAAGAATAAGCACCACATGTGCTCACCATCAAAATGGCACTAACTGATCAACACTATAGTGCTCACACGGTAGTAATATTCTCCAGGGATTAGAGAGTTTGGGGGGTAAATTCACAACTTATGGATGTGGTGAGTGTTGTAGAGGAGAAGGGCATGCCTCTAATTCTCGCTTGAGTGAGGCAAAGTCATAAAATGTAACCAAAATGTTTGTACCCTAATAATATCCTGAAATTTAAAAAAATGGGCTAAAGGGCTTAATAGACACTTCACCAAAGAAGATATATAGATGGCATATAGGCATATGAAAATATGCTCCAAATCATATGTCATCACAAAATGCAAATTATGATAACTACTAGATACATGTTAGAATAACCAGAATCCAGAACATTGACAATACCACATGCTGGTGAGGATATACAGCAACAGAAACTCTCCCATCCATTGCCAGTATGAATGCAAAATGCTAGAGTCACTTTGGAAGATAGTTTGACTCTTTCTTACAAAACTAAATATACTTTTACCATATAGTTCAGCAATCGTATTTTTTGATATTTACCCAAAAATTAAAACTTATGTCCACAAAAAAACCTACAAATAGATGTTTATAGTAGCTTTATTCCTAATTGCCAAATCTTAGAAGCAACTAACATGTCCTTTAGGAGGTGAAAAAATACATAAACTGTGGTACATCAAGACAGTGGGATAAATAAAATGAAATAAGCAATTAAGCCATGAAAAGACATGGAGGAAACTTAAATGCACATTACTAAGTGAAATAAGCTAATCTGAAAAGGCTACCTACTATATGATTTTAAGATTATAACAGCATAAAAATGTGAAACCATAAAGATAAAAAAAAGATTAGTGGTTGCTAGCAGTTACGAGGGAGGAAGGGATGAATAGGCAGAGCACAGAGGATTTTTTAAGCAGTAACACTATTCAGCATGGTGCTATAATGGTGGATATATGTCTTTATGCATTTGTTTAAACTTATAGAATATACAACACCAAGAGTGAACCTTACTGTAAACTATGGTCTTTGGGCCATAACAATGTGTCAGCGTAGGTTCATGAATTGTAACAAAGGTACCACTCTGATGGGAGATGTTAATAATGAGAGAGGCTATGTATGTATAGAGGTAGGGGATATATGGGAAATTTTATGCTCAATTTTGCTGTGAACTTAAAACTGCTCTTAAAAAATCAAGTCTATTAAAAAAGTAAACAGAACTCCAAAATACCTGAAAAAAATTTGAATATGAAAAATAAGTAATTTGATAAAAATATTAAAGTAATTAAAGTTATCGAAAGCCTCACTCACAACACCATACATAACTATTAGATATAAAGTTAGCAATAATATAGAAGACTTGAACAAAACTATCAGTGAAGTTGACCTAACTGACATTTATAAAACATATCAACCAACAACAGCAGAATATATTTTCAAGTATACATGAAAAGTTTTCTAGGCTATATTATATTGTAAGCCATAAGTTTAAAAGAACTTAATTTATAAAAAGAATTAAATTCTTAAAAAAATTAATTAGGAATCAATAATAGATTTAAAAAATAGAAAATACAAATATTTGGAAAATAAAAACACACATCTAAATAATCCAAAGAAGAAATTACAAGTGAAATTTGAAGACATTGTGAACCAAATGAAAATAAAAATAAAACACCAAAATTTACAAATGAATTCAAAACAGTACCCATAAGCATTTTATAAGTAAAAATGCATTTAATGAAAAATAAAAAAGGCCTCAAATTAAAAACCCAAGCTTTCACCTTGAGAAATAACTAAACTAAACCCAAAGCAAACATAAGGAAGGAAATAATAGAGATTAAAACAAAATCAACAGATTAAAACTAAGAGAGTAAGAGAGAAATGTCAAAAAAAACAAAGATTGATTTTTAAAAATATCAACAAACTTAATAAATTAGCTTGACTGACCAATAAAAAAAAAGGTAAGAAAGACACAAGTTACCCAAATCAGCAAATAAAAAGAGACACCACTACTCACCTTACAGAATTAAAAATATAATACTATACTAAAAATAGGAATACTATATATAACTTTGTATGAACAAATTATACAACTTAGATGAAATGGAAAAAATAATTCAAAAGAACAAAATTAAAACTGACTCAAGCAGAAATAAGATTTCTCTTCCCCAGTGTATGTTTTTGTCTACTTCGTCAAAAATTAGATGGCTATATGAGGGTGGTTTTATATCTGGGTTCTCAGTTCTGTTTCATTGGTCTATGTCTCTGTAATTGTGCTATTCAAATGTTGTTTTAGTTACTATAGCCTTGTAGGATAGCTTGAAGTCTGTTAAATGGATGCCTCCTAATTTGTTCTTTTTGCTTAAGATGGTTTTTGGGGTCTTTCCTATATGGGATCTTCTCTGGTTCCATATGAAGCATAGAATTATATTTTCTGTATCTGTGAAAAATGATGTTGGCATTTTAATAGGGATTGCATTGAATCTGTAGATCACTTTGGGCAGTGTAGACATTTTAACAATGTTGATTCTGCCGACTCATGAGCATGGTGTGGTTTTCCACCTGTTTACGTCCTCTATTTCTTTCCTCAGTGTTTCATGGTTCTCCCAGTAGAGGTCTTTTACCTCCTTAGTTAAATAGTTTTGACAAAGCAGACAAAAACATACATTGGGTAAAAGAATCCTTATTTAATAAATGGTGCTGGGAAAACTGCATAGCCACATGTAGAAGACTGAAACAGGATCTACACTTTTCATCTCTCACAAAAATCAACTCACGATGGATAACACACTTAAACCTAAGGTGTGAGACTATAAGAATTCTAGAAAAAAATGTCAGAAAACTCTTATAGACATTGCCCTAGGCAAAGAATTTTTGAAGAAGATCCCAAATGCAATCACAGCACAGCAAAGATAAATAAAGGGGGCCTGATCAAATTAAAAAACTTCTGCACAGCCAAGGAAACTATCATGAGAGCAAACAGACAACCTACAGAATTGGAAGAAAATATTTGCATGTTATACATCCGATAAAGGGCTGGTAACCAGAACCTGTATAGAACTCAGGAAAATCAGCAAGAAAAAACCAAACAACCCTATCAAAAATGTGGGCAAAGGACACAAACAGAAACTTTTCAAAAGAAGACAGACTAATGGCTAACAAACATATGCAAAAATGCTCAACATCTCTAATCATCAGGGAAATGCAAATCAAAACCACAACGAGATATCACTTATCTCCAGTGAGAATGGCCTTTATCAAAAAGTTCCAAAACAATAAATGTTGGCATGGATGTGGAGAGATTAGAACACTCCTACACTGCTGGTGGGATTGCAAACTAGCACAACCTCTGTGGAAAGTAACATGGAGATACCTCAAAGAGCTACAGGTAGAACTACCATTTGATTCAGCAATCCCATTACTGGGCATCTACCCAAAAGAATAAAAGACATTCTGTAAAAAAGACATCTACACTGGAATGTTTATAGCAGCATGGTTCACAATTACAAAGATGTGAAACAACCCAAGTGCCCATCAATACATGAGTGGATTAATAAAATGTGGTATATGTATACCATGGAGTACTATTCAGCTATAAGAAACAATGGTGATATAGCACCTCTTGTATTTTCCTGGCTAGAGCTGGAACCCATTCTGTTAAGTGAAGTATCCCAAGAACGGAAAAATAAGCACCACATGTGCTCACCAGCAAATTGGTATTAACTGATCAATACCTAAATGGACATATAGGAATAACATTCATCGGGTGTTGGGCAGGTGGAGGGAGAAGGGATAGGTATATACATACATAATGAATGCGATGTGCACCAACTGGGGGATGGACATGCTTGAAGTTCTGACTCGAGGCGGAAGGGGCGACAAGGACAATATACGTAACCTTAACATTTGTACCCCCACAATATGCTGGGAAAAAAAATAGAAAATAATGAGTGTGTTTGCCAGGAGGTATATTTTTAGTGTATTTATCAAGGAATTTTTCTAGCTTGTCTTTCTTTGTCTAAACGGGTATACAGCAGTCAAGAGTGATAATGGATTATAGATCTGACACTAAACTTTTCTTTCCCAGCATAAAAACCTTATGTGTAAATTCAGAAAAAAAGTTTGCTTGTTTTCTCTATAACTTAATCAAGAGCATATCCCATTTGGAAAACCACACTACTTAAGACGATCACCTCAGGTAGCTGAATGGTAAATACAACTCATTTGAATCAATGTGCATTCGCAGCTGGCAAAATCATGATGGTTTTGTATATTGTTACATGCATATGACCACTTCATTATCTTTTAACGTAGTTGAGCCTAGAGTGCATTCCTGTTAAAATGCATGTTTTATTGTGAATTGATTATATTTCTTCAATTTCTTTATTATTTCCCTCTTAGAGCACTATATCATTATTGTTTTAAACTAACTGTGTGAGAAGTTTATGTTATCTATTAATATAATCTCGGGAAAATACAAGAAGAATTTGAAATTATTTAGTATATAAATGAAGTGCATGGTGTCTCTTATGGATGAGAATCATACAACATGTGGTCTTTTGAGACTTGTTTCTTTTACAGAGCAGATTTTCATTCATGCTGTAGCATATAACAGCAGTTTTTTAAATCGCTGATTAAAATTTAATTGAATATACCACACTTTATTTATATATTTTTTAAAACATCCTAAAATTCATATGAAGCCATGAAAGACCCTTTGCAAATGTTCTCTTTTCCATGTGCAATTCCATTCTCATCACTTAGCCTATCTTCTAGCCAGCTTTCTTGGGTGTCTGCATATATCTATCCAACTTTCAAATAAAAAGTACTCATCCTTTAAGCCTTCTCTCTGTGAAACCTTTAATAACGTAGTCCATCAGATGTAGTTGCTTTTTTAATGTTCTCCTCGATTTATTAAATGATTCTAGTGTTGAATTTTCATACATATTGTACTGTTTGGTTGTCTGTCTCACACTGGAAACCCAAGAGCCTAGAGAACAAGAATGATGTATTTTATTCTTACTGCTTTCCAGAGAATCTAAATTTCTTGTTCATAGCACTTATTGATAAGTAGATATTTGCTAAATAAATGATATTTGGTGAAAGAAAATCTGTTAAATTAATATAAATATTCTCTTTGTAGTGTTTATTCTACATTATAAATTATGATTTTTTGGTATAATTTTTAAAAAAATATATTCAAAATGTGTTTTGTTAAATTTAGCTGACATTGAGTCATGAATGATCTCTAAGAAGTTAGGATTAGGCAACTTTATACTTAAAACCTGACCTTAACCATATACTCCTACATTTAAATATCTTAATTTTTAAGTATCATATTAAAACTTTGGGTACATAATTAAATTCTATCTAAAGCAATTATTGAAATACACAATAACAGGAAAGTTTTGTTTTTCTCATATTCATATACTTTTACCAACATGAGCACTATGTATTCATATTAAATATATACATCATCTTTCACAAATGTCCAACATTTTCTAATCTATAATTCTCATATTGATAATTTTGCACTATAAAATTTTATAAGTTTCAAAAATAAAGTGCTTATCTCAAAATTATAATCATAAATATCCTTTTAAAATACTTTTTATTCATAAGACTAAGTCTTTGTAATTTAACATAGATAAGCCCTTAGTCCTCATAGGTATATAACAAATAATGTCCAATGATAGTGGTATACATTGATAAAAATCTCACCTTTAAGAGCCCACATTTTCACTTAGAGAACTAGTAAATTGTTAAGTGAGGAGTGACATAATTGATTTTATCATTGTTTCTGCCTTGTAATGTCAGGAACTTTACTCACTTCAACCCAAGTACATCTTAATCATTATATTCAAAGACAATTACCTGAGTCTCCCACCCCTAAAGCATTCTTGTCTTCCCTTTGATTTGTTTTTTTAATACTGTTAGTTTTTTTTTCTTCCCTAGATTCTCTTGGGTAAAAATCTGTACTTAATATGCAGATCATCTCTCTTTGTAATCAGTACTTCTGAAAAGTTGTTACCAATGTTCTCTAAGGACCCTACAAATCCTGAATCAGTAGGAAAACGCCAAACCAACCTTATTGTTCTTTGCTCTCAGTCTCACATGGATGACAAAATCATATACCTACTCACTATCAGTGCAATCAGTGATAGTTCACTAATTTATTATTTTAATTTAATATAATAGCACATTCACACATATACATATATAGACACACATATGTACTTTTGCATACACACATATTAATATATAATACTTAAAATATTTATACTGTATTAAATTCTACTAAATTGCTTTGCTATACAAGTTTCACAAGGAGACATTCTGTTTCATTAAGCAGCCCTTCAGGGGCAGTCTATCCTTATATTTTTCCTTAAAGAATTGCAAGCCTGATAAATCTGTAATACGTGCAAGATGTTTCATGTTATTTAAAATATTGTCACAGGGAAGTACAACCTGTTCAAAATCCTGTGTTGTATGTAAGTAATTAATTAGCTACTTTTTTAAAGGAACATTAAAACCAGAGAGGAAGGGTAGAAATACATCTATAGGGAGAATTTCTAAACTCTTATTAGAAGTTTAGAGTTCCTTCAGTTTATAGTAAAACCACGAGTATTATAAAAGCATAGTGACTTTACAAACACTGTTTTATAACAGACTATTTAGAGTTTAAAGGCTATAAAAGAATTTTAAAATGTAGATGTTTAACTGACTTTTAAATTTGAGCCCACCACATAATATTATATAGGCTAAATCTGGAAAGAGAAAAATAAAAGTATTTCTATATTTGAATAAATTTGTAACATTCTCCCTCTCAAAAAGTTCTAGATTCTTATATTGTAGATTATTTAATACACTACTTATGCCAATATGTATAACGACATTGTGAGGTCATTTGTGCTAGTATTTAATTCTTATAGTAACAGTGTTTTATAAATTTTCTTATACAAGGTGATGGCATCGGTATGCTATATTTCATATTTTGCAAAAAAAAAAAGGAACATGAATAGCATCATGATAAACCCTAAATGCTTTATACAGAGAAAAAACACATTTGAGAAGCAAAAAGACAAATTATTAGTTGGAAAAGGTCAAGAGGCTAACTCGGTTCATAACAGAAATAGAACAAGTAGGCAGTCATCACACCACAGCTAAAGAAAATGAAGCATAAGGGAGCTTTATTAAGCTAGAAGGGAAAAGAGGGTTGAAAACCAATCATACTTGGCATTACTGGCTTCAATGCTCTCAGCAAGTATAAATCTGGCATACTGAAAATTAAAGCTGAAATTTTAAGTAAATAACTATTATGTGTAAATTTGAGGTTCTTTTTCTTTGTTTGTAATTCAGCTACTCATCACTTGGAGAAAAAAAACATGTGTTTTAAAGCCATTAAATGGAATTCTTATATCATTAAAATAATTTTATAATAAGATAATGATATTTCAAATGACAGAGTAGGAAATTTCTTTGGATATAATAAAGCCTCCACTTATGTTAAATATTTTATGAATTATTTATTTGTGAATTGGTACCTGTGCAAAAATGAATTCACTTAAAATTTAGCACTTACTTATGTCATTCAGCATAGAATTCAGAAATAACCATTCTAGACAATGGATATATTAGCTTGGAATTTTTTTCTTTCTTGTTTTTCAATAATCTGTAAAATAATTTTAATATGTTTTATTTTGTGTTGATGAAGCAAATTAGTGAATAACTTTGGGAAACAAGTTCAGCAAAATTTTATGTTTTTTTCCCTATTAGAAACATGAAAGAGAAAAATTCTAAATCTTCATTTGGTTATGCTGATATTTTTATTTAAAAATCAGTATATGACCACCACACAAATAAAAAATGAGCTCTCTCTCTCTCTATCTATATATCCTTTACATTCATATATATCATAACTCATATCATCTATCAGCAATTCTTTCAGGAAAGCCAATGTGAGAAAAGCACTATAGGTGGCCTCCAGGTTACAACCAGGAAAAAAAAAAAAACAAAAAGAAAAACTGAGGCTCTAGGTGACAGCCCAGAGGAAACTGAATGCTGCCAACCACCTGGTGAGCTTGGAAGTAAATCCTTCTGTTAGGTAGACAGTGAGGACCTTCCACCCCTCTGGGGACAAAGGCAGGCTCCTCGAGCAACTGCCACACTGGGTGGGGGTGGGGGTGGGGGAAGAAGAGAACGCCCTACCAATCTGCCAATCATAGCTTAGCCCACCAACTGCAAAAGAATGCAGAAGTATAATAGAGCCTGGAAGGTGACCTAGAATAATCCAAGGTTAATTATCATTGCATTAGCTTAAATCTACATTGTGGTTCACCCCACAAATGGGCTTTCAGAGAGGCTCATGGGAGATCTGTATGCAAATTAAGACCCAGGTCCTATAATTTCCAACTGTCCATCAAACTGGCTTGATGGTGACATCTGAACCACAAGGAGAGCCCAATCCAGACACTATAAAACAAGGGCCCAGACCGTAACCAAGCCCTGTTTTGGTATGACAAGGGCCCATTTGTCATTCTTTGGTCAATATGTCTTCTGTTACTCTGTAAGCCTGTATCTTACTCTTGCTTTGTAAACCTATCTTATCCTTCCTCAATAAACGTCATTTCATTCTTGCCTTGCTTTTGGTGTGTCTGGTCATTCTTCAGCCAAGAGCAAACCAAGAACTGACATTTCAGACTGCTGACCCAACACTTCCAAGTTCACAGAAGAGACTGTAGCCTTGACTTTAGCCTTGGAGAGGCCCAAGTTTAACTGTGCCTGCAGCCATCCATATGAACTCTGTGATAATAACTATGTGTTTTGTTTTAAAATGCTAAGTTTGGATTATTGTTATGCAGAAATGGATATGCAATACTCCATCACTCACATCCTAACAATAAGAGCAAAGTGGATATCAAATCCAGAAAGTGAATGGACATTTCCAAGAGAGGATTCAAGAGAACCAAGTTGATTTTCATTCCTGGTAGGGTAGTGAAAGGCAGAGAAATCTGTCATGGATTGATTTCTTTTCTTCCTTCCCTGCCTTCCTCCTTCTTTGCTTCTTTCCCTTTTTTCTTTCTTTCATTTCCTTCCCCTCCCAATTCTTTACATACTCCATGCTTTCTACATAAAATAACTATTTTACTCTCATGATTTCAATGATTACATCACCAAATCTTTATTTCAAATTCTGATACTTCTCCCAGTAGCCTTGTTTTCTCTTCGTATTTTCAACATACAACTGGTTCATGGTAGATGTTGTGAAAACTTTCCCCACAACTGCTAATTATGAATGGAAGTTTAAAATTTTAAAACTGGGATAACATTAAAATCCATATTAAAATTCAGATATCACATTCAGGCTGATTCATCTTAAATTTCAAGATGCTTGCTTTATAATATTCACAGGTTTGAAAGAGTTTATTTGTCAAACTGAAATGTGCAGAAAACCCAACATGTTACTCATTTGAGAATGTGTCAGTAAATTATTTTGGAAGAAATATTTAGCAGTTTTAGATATATAAATACAGTTTTAATATTTCCAATATTGAATTCAATTGCATAAGTCAATATTTCTATTTTCCCAAATCTTTATAATTTTACTGCAGAAGATAATTTCTATAAAATATTCCTATTGAAATGCACTATCTCCATGAATGAGTGAAAATGCTCCATATAAGGTCAAAAAATAAATATAATAGTTATAATCCAAGTATTGACCATGCCCTAAAATTAGAGATCTTCTCTGAATAAAACTTTTCATTTTAATTTATAATTAGAAATATTATTTTGAATAATTTAGTATTACAAGGTGAAGAGCATGTATAAAAATTAATAAAGTTCTCAAATCTTGCAACTAATTTGTTCTTTTGATACATTATAATAAAAGAAAGGCATTCAGGTTTATTTACTAGGTAGGTGGAAAGTGTAATTATCATGCATGCTAATGTTAGCTATTTTGAATAAAACCTTAGGGAAATGACTACAACAATAACATTGTCTACTTATTAAAAAATGTGTTGTGGATATTTTTCAGTTCTTCCTATTATGGAAGTAGTTATGTCAAAATGTGAGACTAAGGTGCAGAGATGATAATGTATCAATTTGTACTACAAAGTGACCTGATAGATGTCTGCCATTAAGTGATAAAGATTTACTAAAGCTAACATTAGTCTTAGTCACAAGGTAAGAAGGATAGAAGCTTAACACATGGACTGCAGCATGCCATAAGTCTTTTTAAAATATCATTGCTGTGAAAGGCTGAACAAAAAACGGAACCGCAGAAAGGCATTCATGGATAAATTGAGATATATTGTCAATATGTAGCTCTGATTCTGGTTAATTTTACATTTCAATGCCTATCCATTAAATATTTTGACTCATGGCTTAACTAATCTATTCACTTATCACAACATTTTTACCATACCTCCAATATCTAAAAATTGTCTTTTTACAGTCTTATTGATGATGATTTCATGAAGCTTCCACTATTACCCTATTCATCTTTTTTTTGTTCTAAACTGAATATTGATATAAACTACAATTGGGACATCATATGATGTATAGCATTTTGTTCCAGTGTTCCTTTTCCACCTCTGCAATTAATCTGTCAAACAGAGAAAATGTCTTTTTCACCATTGCATTATATGATTAGAATAAAATGTTAAAATTAATCAAGATGTCCAATGATTGGCCCCCATTAAGATATAATTTTTCATGGATAGAAATTATGTCTGCTTTATTTCTTGTTTATAATTTCCAACTTTAAAGAAACTAGGTTATCTTCCACATTTATACCCTAAACAATAACAAGCAGACTGAGGATGTGTCAAGTAATCACCATTCCAAGAGGCTGCTTAACTGAAATTATAAATATTTCCAAATAATTTTATGTTTTAATAGGTTATTGAGAAAAATTGTTTGTGGAATAGTTATATAATGTGTGATATTGCTACTAAGATATCAAACATAATAGTCTATATTTAATCCATTGCAGATTATTGGCTGTTTCTGTTGACATTGCTATAACATGAATTTAGCAGATGGCATAAATTCTATACTCATTATTAATATAAGAATATTAATTTCTTTCTAATTCTATAGTCAGTATGATTATGATGAAATTTACTGCTAGATGTGTGTCACTGTCAAAATATAAACAATGGCCATGAAAGGCAATTAATGACATTGAAAGATGACTAGACTTGAAGTCAGGTAAGGAGTCTACCTCCTAACTCTGCTGGTACTAGTTTAATATAATTTGAAATTAAAAACTTGGCATCTCAGTTTATTCATCTATAGAATGACAATTGTAATTAAACCTCCTTCTTCTCCCCCTACAGAATACCTGTAAATTTTACATTGGATAATATATGTGAAAATGTTAGAGTAGGAAACAAGGAGACAGGGCTGAGACTAGATGGAAAGGCTTGAAGAACATATGCAGATGTTAAAATTAACAGCTCTTCAGCAAACATTAAGTAAAGGGGCTGATAACCACAGCTAACAAACAGCCTTAACCGGCTTGTCAACTATCTCTGCCACCTTACGTGAAGTTTGGCTAATTATTAATACAATATAATTTACATTGTGGTTTTAAAATTTCTCCACCCTTGAAATCTGCATGACAGTTCCAAAATAGACATAGAAAGGATGAAAATGAGAGGGAACAAAATTCTAGGAATTACCACCCAAATCTTAGTGAAAGCCAACTCCTTGGCCTTGAATGTTTCTCCCTTTAATTAGCAAGACTACAAAAGAGCTAAGAGCACTTTCTTCCGGTGCAGCTGCTCTTTTACAGGTCTGCCTGCTCTATTTCCTGAGAGTGTACTTCTACCTACAACGTAGCTTTTGCTTGCTTGGCTTATGTGCATCCTGAAATTCTTTTCCCCGACAAACACCAAGAACTTAGAAAAACTTTCACTCAGAGGTCGGTAACAAAAATATCTAGAATAGTACATAATAAATCATTTTAAAATTACTGAATTTTGAATTATGAATATTTCAACTCCTGATTTTTAGTATATAACAGTTTTCCTGAAAATAAGACCTACCGATAAAATAAGCCCAGGCAGGATTTCTATGCATTTGCACAATATAAGCCCTACCCCGAAAATAAGACCTAGTGATGGGCATGGCTATACAGCGTAACTGCACAACCCAAGCATTTCGTCGCAGAGCAGTAAAGAAGATGAGCAGCCCTTCTCATCTGCCCCATGAGAGCTCTATTGCTCGACATGAGAGATTGGGACAATGGTTCTAAAGGAAATAGAGTCGCAAGAAATTCAGGATGGAATTCGGGGTTTGGAGAGTTATGACGATGTTCCAGAAGAAGAAGACTTAACTATATTTGAATAAATGTAGATTGTTGTACGTACTTAAAAAAAAATAACACATCCCCTGAAAATAAGCCCTAGGGTGTCTTCTTGAAGAAAAATAAATATAAGACCTTTTCTTATTTTCAGGGAAACACGGTATAAATACTGAAAGTGAGTATCCTTGATATGTCACAGGTAAAGGCTGGCAATTCCTAATTCCCTATATCCTTGAGTTCTAGATATTCAACTACATATATCATTAGCTTACTGCCCCACAGGCACTTTAAACCTCAGTATTTTTGAAGTGAGTTCACCTTGTATTTACCTCCTCCCACTGGAACTATACAACCTCTCCAAATCTGATCCTCCATTGGCAATCTCTCCTGCTATCGATGACACTATCTATTACCTATTCATTTATTTGAGCCAGATAACTATCCTTGATTCATCCCCTTCCATTACCTCTCATATCTCCATTATCATTGCTATTTCCTTAAGTCAATTTGTCTTAATTATTACAATAGTCTCTTACTTAAACTTTCTGGCCTCTAATATTTCCCATTATACTTTCTATACTTTGCAAATGGAGTAAGTATTCTAAACTACATTTGATCATATCTCTCAAGATCAATTCTTTTATGATTCCCCATTGCCTTTAAGGTAAAATATAAGTGGATTAACAAATATAAAGAAACTTCATGACTTCAAACTTTCTCATATTCACAGCTTTTTGTGTCCTAGTCACACAGATATTTTAAGTGCCTAGAATTATTTTAATCTTCTAGGTCATTTAGACATGTTTTGCTTTAAATTAAATATCCTATACCTTGCTTATTTTTTTTTTCTCATCCTTGAAGATTTTACTAAAACTCAGCTGAAGTATCATCTCTTTGGCAATCAAATGCTTATTCTCTCCACTTTCCTTCTCCCCCTATTGACACTTTTTTGATTAGGTGTCCTCCCATGTGTTTTCAAAGGACTTGTATGATTTCTTTTAATTCTTATTCTTCTGTATTGCAATCATTGATCTCTAGCATTAATCTGTGAGGTCTTTGATTACACGGAACCATAGCATATCTATATTTGTATATATTGTTGATAGAATAGAATAAATAATGAATGAACATATCAAAAGACAATGCAGTAAAAATAAGAATTTCAGGCAGACCTGTAAATTATTTCAAGATGTAAGCAATCAGAGTACAATGCTGATTTTTAACTCAAAACATGTTATAAACACAATAATGAAATAAATCAACTTTTATTTCTACATACAAATAGAAAAGAAATTTTCTTGTCTGGAGAGAAAAAAGGCAATTTTTGAATTACTATTTTGTAGACAATTAGCAAATGGGTGCATAAATGGAACAATCAATTCAAATAATAATTTAACCCTGATCTGTCCTTGAACTTCATCTCCACTTATATGTTAATAGGGAACTCACACTTGGCATGAATATAGCAGAATTCTAGACTCTCTCAAAACAAACATGATCAATTCTTAATTTTCCCAACTCAGTAAATGTCACTATGATTTATTTAATTATTCAAGTAAAAATCCCAGAAGTTTAATAGGTACATAGTATTTCTTTAACCCTCAGATGCCAATTAAATAAACAATTATAGATTTTTAAAAGTATTATTTATATGCTATGGCATGATATAACAATATCAAGTTACTGTGTACTATTTATGATTAGTATAATCAGGACCAAACCAGAGGATTGTACAAAGTACTTTGGAAGTATACAGGAAGTTGTGTTTTACTCTGTCGTGTTGTTTAACTATTCAAGCCTTGACTATGCTAAAAAAGAATAGAAGCTTTATTTATTGGGTTCTTACTGTATGCACAACAATGAAGCATTGTAGTTTAACATATTATCTCATTTAAACTTTATAAACTTATAAAATAATATTATAATTCTTATTTAAGGTAAGAGAAATTGCTCAGAAATGTTAATGATTGCTAAAAGTCACAGGATTAATACATGCTGAGTACAAGAATTCAATCCAGGAATGATTTCTCTTCCACAAGTAGAAGGGAGTAACACTAAAATGTCATATTGAAAGATTAGTTACCTACATACAGAAATAGGCTAATTTTGATGGAGAGAAAAGAAGTTCAGGATTGAAGAACTTATATATAGGAAAAATAGTAGTTTAGTATGACTATAGCTAGTAGGCAAGACAGACAGATATAACAGAAAATCATAAAGTGACAGGTAATTTGTAGAACTGTATATAAAATACTGAGGTGTTTGTGTTAAACCATGTGCCTGATAGAGAGCTGTTTTCAAATTTTGATCAAAAGATTGACATGAAAAAATTCTTATGTAAGTAGTTTTAAAAATAATAAAGATTGGAAAATTTGTGAGGATAACATCATAATTGTCTAGATATGAGGGTAAAATAATTACATTAAGGATGAATGCCTTGTTTCAATAGGCTGATGTAGTGCTGAACTGGGACATTAGTCAATGCTAAGAAGAAGACATTTTATAGTAAAACAGAAGACCAATGTCCTTAAAGGTCTAGGTCAGGAATATGAAAATCCTGATATAGACAATTCAAGTATTCTGAGAATTGGAACAACCTAGAATAAACAGAATACTGTGATTCAGAATATTTTTGGGACCCAAGGATTACCATTGTGGTCTCAGCTCTTTATATCTCATAGTATTTAAGAAGGCTTACAAGAGGTAGTATTAAAAAAGAATACCTACTAAAGATAATAATTTGACTCAATAATAGCTTTAATAAGTAAAGAACAGAAGCTATCACCATATAGCTTGTATATACTTAATGTGTCATATATAGAGGATATCTGAATTTGCAGTGGGATACGGTGTAAAGATTTGATAGGACAAGTATTCAAGCAGGTGACAACTTTATATGATGGGCTATGCTATTTGAAGAAGAGTTAGTATATTAGGGGAAAAGATTTCACTTTCAGAGAATATGAGCATGGAAAAAAGTATTTAACTGTTCAACTTTATAAAACACAAATTCAACTTTTCATTTCAATTTTGAAGAATACATTCCAATTTCTTCCAGTGCCTTGGATCCTTATTTTAAACTATTTTATGATACATTTCAGCAATATAAATGTAATACAATTGCATTCTTGCCAATTAACTGAAATTTCTGGTTGACAGAATGTTAATTGATGTACAGTTCTTTAAATATGTATTTGAGGCTAGCAGTTTCTACGAAATGAAGTTATTTAGGTCTATGAACTTTTACATTGGCAGTTTTCAGAAATTATATCAATGATAATGGAACAGATTTTGCCCACACCATCTGTTATTATTCAGAGACTTAAATTTCACAATTGAAAAACTAGTTGATAAAAGCATCAATGCTAAGGCTGCTGAAAGATATTTCTCCTCTAAACATTATGATTTAGTTGTTTCCTCAACACTATATTGCTTGATTATCTCAGCTATAGGATAAGATAATGCATTTTATGGCCCTTTTCTTACTGAGCCTAATTTGCCATTTTCCATCACTTAGAAAACGGTATAACCAGCAAATCAACCTAATTGCTCACTAAGGAAATTTGTAACATGGCAACAGAAAGAAATGTCTTTTATTCTCATGATACAATAAGAAAGATAATTGTCATAAAACATACATAATGCAAGGAAAATGCACTCAAAATGTGATTGGAAAATACCCAGATTATATCTCTGAGTTGCTGCCAAGTTTATTTTTTGCTATTTAATATTATTTCTTTGTCATAATAACCTCTTTCATCATTATCAATGTGCTCAACTCTGCAGTTGATTTGATTTAATCACTAAGCCAGGAAAAGGAACAGATTGATGTTTTATTTTGCAGCCAGGGTATTCTACCTTTTTAACTTGGTTCTCTGATTGTCCAAACTTCTATTCAGGACATTTAGGCAGAATTAACACTCAGAGATAGGATGTAGATTTTTAGTGAATGGTTTAAATATTACAGGGCATTTTATCTATTTTATATTGTGAGATGCAAAACATCAAAGTCAAAATAACTAAGATTTTGGAATCAGATTGCCCTGCATAGATATCTGGGTTTTATTACTAGTCAGAAGTATTTTGAATTGTGGTGTCTTGATCTGTAAAGTAGAGATAATATTTCCCACTTTTAGAGATACTTTTAGGATAAAGTGAAATACTGTGTGAAGAGTTTTACTTGCTGAAAGTGTTATCCCAGAAGCCTGCTGATTGAGACCTGCTCACCATGGTCAGACAGATTCCACTTTGCCACAAAGTGCTTGTGTGTCTTTACCAAATTAGCTGATCTTTTAATCATATGTTTTTTCATATGTAAAATGAAAGTTTTCTTTTCAGTATTCATTGAGAACCTCCAGTGCTTCCATGGAGTTTATAATTTAGTAGGAAAACAATAACACCTAACGTATGAGGTTACAATGCATATTAAAAGAAGAAATGCATGTACAACAATTAACTACTGATAGTTATTGTGTACAATTTCAGCTACTGTTGTTATTATTCACATGAGAGAAACCTTAAAAATGTGAGGAATGAAAGAGATAAATGTAGTGGAATGGGATTCAGGGAAAAGATACCTTGGTGAGGGAGGAAATAGAAGACAAAGGAAAAAAGTGATAGGGTCGGTAATACAGTAGGTGATGTCTCTAATCAGTCGTCCTAGAATAGAGGGTCAGTATAAGAAAGTAAGTGGGAAAAAACTTGATAGATAATTTGATTGCACTTTATGGAGGTCATTGAGAAAGCTGTTTTATTTTCTGGGCAACAGAGACTCATGAATGCCTTTGAAGTGAATAATATTATCATGTGTAGAAATACGGTGAGTGGGGCCAGTTAGATTTTATTTCATTCTATTTATAAGAAGAGGCATTCTTTAGACCCTACCCAGGTCAAATTATAATAGGGGGTAGATATTTTTAAAAATATAACTAATTTGTCCTGTCACCAAATTATGTATTATAGATCTGTAGTCTTCTGGTGCATCTCTCTCAGAAGAAAATAGCCTTAAGCAAAGTTAGACCCTTTCTGCATAGTAAACTGTTGTTTACTTCTCCCTGTCTCTATTTTATCTTAGCTGAAAATATAAAGCTGCAACCTCAAAGTCATTAGGAATAGAAAGTCTGTCCTACACTTGAATATCCTTCATATAAAGTGCACTCCAGAGGAAGAATTTAATGATCATAGTACCAGACTGATGCTCTCAATACCTCTGAAATTCTGGTGTGAAGGTCATTCTACAAAGAGTTACTAAGAGCAGAGGCACATAGCTCTATTCAAAACTCAGAGTAAGCACCTCAATAGGTTGCTTCCAGGGTTGAATCTGATTCTTATTCTAGTTTCTTTGTCAGGCAAAGGCCTCTCTAGTTTTATATTAATTTTATTATTGTTGCAGACATCAAAAGGGAAAAGTTTAGATACAAACAACCTCTGCATCCAAGAAGAAATCTACCAAGTTTGCAGTATTGAACTAGAAACTGTATTTTTAATTTCAATCTAGCAACTAATTCAGAAAGTTGAATTCTCTCACTTCAATAAATCACTTCCTCCCTTTACAGAGTAAATGCCAAAAAAGTTACAATAACTACTTACACAGAAAGTAAGGATTAATGCCTATGTTGTAAACAAAATGTGCTCTGTCCAGCTTCACTGAAGTTATAGTTAGTTATTACACTTTTGTAGTTTTATGCTTTCTCCATATTGTACAAAGAAGGAATAAGTTGCCTGGTTATATATTTTTTAATCTTTCTAATAATAATGATTAACCCAGTTAAGTAGGAGGAGTATCCCTTTAGTGAAAAGAGATTAAAAAGAAATATAAGCATACTAGAAGAAAAAAGAATAATGGACAAAATTAATCAGGACAGATGATATATTACCAGAAAGATTAGAACACTATACCAAGGCAGACTGTAGATGGCCTGGGGACACAAGAGCAGACACATTAAGAAAAAGAAATGTCCCTGAACTCTGTTCATTAATACTAAATTAATAAGTACAAGTAAATTCATAGTTTACTTTCTAATTCTGACTTGAAATGTTTGGATTTGTAAAGAATATCACACTCCAGCTCATACACAGTAAAACAACTGTTAAGTATCAGATACATAACATCCTGAAAAAAAACCAAAACAGAATCTTACTCTATTTGTTCCTCAATGAATGATTATCCTATAACCCGATTACTAGCCTAACACATTGCATTTAGACTCACAGAAGTAGCTGGCCATGATGGTGGTAAGTTTGGAGCTACTGAACAAGTAAAATAATTCCATTTTCTTTTCAAAACATTGTCTAGGCGATTTAGAGGGATATAAGATCCCATGTGTTAAGGCAGAGAATAGGTACAACTTTAATTTCTTTGTGTAATTGTACCCTAATGAAAACAATTTAAAAAAATTTTTAAAAATAAATATTTTTTGGGTCAATACATAAATGTAGTATGAATCTTGACTCTCAAACATGAACATATATCTCTATATTAAGTATTAAATGATATTTGAGGATCTGACAGAAACTGTGTAATAGGAGAAGTTTCTCTGCAGGGAATGTACACAGCTGATTGAGATCTTTAACTGAGGTTCTTAAATGCTGATCCCAGGAACAGTTGGGGCATTTGCAGTTGTTTTATTTCTAACTTCTATCTATTTCTTTTAGTATTACTAACTAGCCTCAAAGCAATTATGACTGAACATTACTAATCTGAGTATCGGTTGTGAATAATTTGGTATTTTACCACATCTACATGTTTACTTCAATTCTAGTCTTTGTAGTCAATCTATCATTAAAATAAGAAAATGTAATCCCAGAATTTCCTTCCCAGGCTACAACAACAGGAGTACTTTATTAAAAATGTAAAAATGAGCTTACATATTTGTTTTCAGAATCATTACCTGCTGGCCTTTAGGACCATGATTATTTATCTTAGCCCTTGAGCAATGCTTGTTAACATTCAAGATGTTTGTTAACAAATGTCAACATTCTCACATTTAGAAGCTTTTTATTAAAGAGTTAACCCACACTTTTTAAAATGTAATTTCATATGAGATAATCTCTTTGCAATGCTAAAGTATTTCAACTCCAAGCAATTCAGTTTCCTCATCTGTAAGATGGAGAAATATATATTCATCTCATAGGGAAGATATCATTGAAATAAGAATTTTTAAAAATCTGTCATATTGCCTGGAAAATAATGCATGCTAAATGAACATGTGTTATTTTTAGGAAATTACTTTTGTATTTCTGAATCATTGTAAAGACTTTTAACTTGCTTTATCAGTAATATAGGAAGACATTTCTAGTCATGGTAGATTATGTACATCAAAATTTACCTTTTGAGGCAGTTTTATCTTTTGTCCCTAGAGGCTTGTGTAAAAGGAGATTATATTTTACTTATGATACAAATTGATATATTTCTTAATATTCTATTAATAGGAGAGAAAAAAGTATAGGCTCCTACTTTTAATATACCTGCCAATTATTATTATTGTTAAACGGGCTCTATTTTTATATGTTGGAACAATGTTGTATTCATAGCTCATATTACATGTTCTGATGTGAGAAAAAAAATTAAGAACACTTCTTGTTGGTTTGTCTAATATCCTCTTTTGGGAGGCAGTTGGCATAGAGACCAAGAACATTATTTCTGGATCCAGACTTCCTGGTTTGAATGCTGGAATGGCCATGGCTAGTATGATATTCTTAAATAGTTACCTAAACTCTACCCTCCTTAATATTGTTTATGTAAAATAAGAATAATAAAATGATCTGTGTCATGAACTTATTTAAAAATTAAATGAATTATAATATGGTAGCAAATAAAACAGAAGGGTTAACTAAGCTATTATCATTGCATTGCTCAGTGTTCAAAAGAGGAATATAAGCCTTTTTAAGGATGTTTCAATCCTTCTAATGTAAATTTATTTGACCACTGCCTATTCATAAATAGGAGAAATTTTATAGCTTAAAATAGACTGTTAATTAAGTATAATCAAACAGCAATAGTTCTTCCTTAAAAAGCTATCCAAGGACATATCTCAAAGTCATTTTCAAATATTGATGAAAAAGCTTTGATTTAATAAACACAAGTAATACATTTAGAATTTACTTAATTAAAACTCCTGTCTGGCCACCAATTGCATCTTCTAGAGCTGCAGTTCCCCCCAACTCCTGGCCCATTTGGCTCACCAGGGACTGGCCACAGAGTTCTATCATCCCCTCCTCCCACCATCACCATATCTATGTAAAATTGTCTTCCAGGAAACTTAGGTAGGAGGGGCACACAGCAGGAGGTGTATGGCTGGTGGGCAAGTGAGTGAGGTTTCTGTACTTACAGCCACTCCCCTCCCCATGGCTTGCATCACCTCCTGAGCTCTGCCCCCACTCCCCCTACATCCATGGAAGAATTGTGTTCCATGAAACCAGTCCCTGGTGCCAAAAAGGTTGGGGACAGCTGTTTTAAAGGATTAACATTAACTGATGCAAAGTTTCTGGCTTCCATGTTGAATGCAAAAGCTGGGAAAAAGTGTCATATATACTCCAATAACAAGAACAGACAAATAATATATAAAATCATTAATCCAGAGAGCTGAAGTTGCAAAACAGTCAACTAGTCTAGAATCTAAAGAAAAAGAAGGGCATCAAAGGAGATATGAGATATAAATATTAGTCTGTGGCAAGAATAGGAAGATAAGGTCTGCATAAAAATAGATAAGAAAAATTCAGCAGTTTTTAAAATTAGTTACTAAAACCAAGGGTGAAATAGCATGAGAATATAGAATATCTTAAGTGTTTCAGACACAGGCAGAGTTTGCACAAACTCACAGGCTGTTCTCCATGGACCTCACTGATTTATTCAAAGGAAGACTGGGGAAAGACGGGATATAAATCAATGCTTTCTTTGGTGATGTACAGCTGAATGAGGAGAGGAACAACCTGGTAGCTCCTTCACTAAAGAATAAAAGCATTACATTGCAAGGGCAAGGGAAGGACAAAAATGCTTTTGCACCAAGAGTACATGTGCAGACCCACTGTAGCTGAAAGAAAGAGATCCTCTACTTCTGGAAAGGGGATAGAAATTTTTTTGGGCCCAGATTACTGGGGAATCTTCTGATGCTGTCCAAGGTGCTGACCTAGAATCAAGCCAAAAGTGCTCATTCCAATGTATCCATTACTTGTATATCAAAGTGACCCAGAAATATTCGATCTCTAACCAATGTTCTTTTCTAACATTAGGTTATTTTGGAAATGTAGAGGGGAGCTATACCACTTCTCTTTATTACAGTAAATGATACATTGGTTTAAGAGTCTAGATATTAGCATTATTTTCTATTATCAATCCCTTTGAGGTTAGAGGGAAGATCAGAAATAAGATTAACTATAATCTTAACAATTGTAAAGATTGCTTAAAGCTCTAAATAAGTATTAAGACATATCCATGCTACTCCTTTACATTTGCCATCCTGATGTTTCTTAAAATGTATCATTGTTTTGGATTAAATAAATTTCAAGGAATGAGATTCAAAATCAACTTGCTCCTTATCACCATCATGGTTACTAGGCATATATGAATGTACTAACTTCATAGAAAACTCACCAGGATTTGGTGTTCAAACAAGACAAGAACTTTAAGTCCTCGACTGTAACTCATAAGAATTTTCAAACAAAATGATCTAAATTAATTATTTTTAATTAAGTTTTGTGAATTTTGGTAGGGGGAAAACATACTAAAATGGATTCACAGCAAAGCACTAAATTAATACTAAATGAAATCTTTCTTTCATTATTCATCATTCCCTTCATATTTTTTCTTCCTTGTTTGCAAATATTAGATTCTATGATGCAACACTCTCTTACAAACACAATTGATACTTTTGACCCTTGTTAATTAATCATATTCAGTTGACAAAGTCTTATCTTTGGTTAAGCCCAATAATCTGTTCTCAGAAAGCTAGATATTATCTAAGAACATCTTAGAACACTTTTAACTTGTCCCTTTAATGTCATGACCATCAACCTCATATTGGCATTTAACATTAATAAATTACAAAACTAAATTTCCTTAACAGATTTATTTTCACATTTTCCACACCCCAAACCACTTCTCAACACAATCTCACTTCTGTTTTCTGATGATAATATCATCTCCAGCTGTAAACAAACTTAGATAGACTGAAGACTCATTTCTTTCCCCTTTTGGTACTTCAACAGGGATCCCTCTCAGCTAGGCAGAAAAGAAGGGCTTTGCTGATGTCAGCATTCCTGGAAGGCCAGGCTTTACCCAGAGTCCTCAGTATGCAGGAGTTAGACCAGAATATGCACACTGCCGGGTATTCTTCTAGTTTCCTTGAAAAATTCTTATTACTTAGAGAAAATAGAAGTCCTGCAGTCCACCTTAGGCTAACTTCTAAGTATGTAACACAGTGTTTACCAGGCTTGGTCACTCTCCTGAAGTGCCCTCAGCCATAGGTTTACATGAAGCCTACACAGGATCCTTTCTGCTGGAATCTTGGCCATATTGTGTATTGAACTTCTTCTAGCATGTGCTATGGAATAGTAAGAGTTCTGGGGACTGAATGCACTCTAACATGTTTCTGCTTATAATATTTTACCAAATAAATGTTATGTTATATCTACTCTGTCCAGCAGTGTGTTCATGATGCCCTTGGATGAGCACCTCTTTTTCATTAGAAAATTTTTAAAAACTCGCTTGTCTTTTTTCCACCAAATCTGCTGAAAGAGGCAACTTAACCTAGTGCTCAAGAGGACATTTTCTGGAGCTCTCCTACAGGGGTTTAAATCTCAGCTATGCTAATCAGCTATATGATCTTCAGCAATTTGTTTTCTTTTCTGTGTCTCAGTTTCCCTATCTGCAAAATAGGAGTAATACATATTTTGTAGGGTTGTAGTGAGGATTAAGTTAATGTGTGTGTGTGTGTGTGTGTATGCCACTTAAAACAGAATCTGAGATATAATAAATCAATATTAGTGTTTGTTAAATGAATAAAGCTTATCTGTAACTATAACCACATTCTCTGTGTTTTCTACTATCACCATGGAAGATGGAAGAAGTGGCCCTTTCAAAGGTCAACTGCTGCTCTTGGCTTTGGATCAGATCCTGTTTGGTATATAAGAGCTTCTATATACCAAAAAAGAGAGTTTTTACATTCATTCCCTCTCTTTGCTATTATCAATTTCTCCCACTCCTCTGGATTGTTTTGACTAGCATAAAAATATTCTCTGTTGTTTCTCAAATTAATAAAAATGTAGCTTTCTACTCTTTATGCCCTTTATCTACCAACTATATTTTCTCCTTGACAACAAATTCTTAAAAATCGATTACTTGTTGCAGATTAGTTGTGGCATTTCCCAAAAATGTCCATAGCAATATTTCTGGTTCCACTTGCACCTTAATAGTGTTACTCATCCCATCAAAAGATGAATTTATTTTACCTCTCCTTAAATGGAGTCAATTTTATTACTGCCTCTATGAAGATAATATAAGAAGTGATGCTGTGTGACTTCTCAGGGTAGGTAATAAAAAGTAATATGGTTTCATCTCTTTCTCTCTCACCCTGCCCCCACCAGGATACTTACCCTGTATTCCAGCCACTCTGTAGTAAGGAAGCCCAGTGTATGTGGAGACAGCAGCCATCAACTGGCCCCAGCTAATGTCAACAGCCCCAGCTAACATCATCCTCCAGCCTGTTTCATCTTGCAGACATGTGAGTGAGCAAGCCTTCAGATAATTCCAGGTCTAGGCATTTGAATCTCCCAGTTTGAAGTCCTACATATTATAGAGCACAATTTATCCCTGTAATGACCGGTTCAAATACCTGACCCACAAAATCCATGAGAATAATAAATAATTGTTTTATGCCACTGAGTTGTAGGGGGATTTTTTTGTGCAGATATAATAACTAGAACTTTTGTTTATTACTAGAGTGACTGTAGGGGAACTCTACATTAGGATTCAGCTATTTCCATTAGGAAATGATAGATGATTGATGGAGATATGGAAATTACAAGACAGAAGTTAAAATAAATGAAGAAGTCATTCAAACTTCTGAAATTCATCTAATAGAATTTCTTAAAAAAGATAATGAAAAATGCAATGAAGAAATAAATAAATAAATAAATAAAATTCCCTAAAAATCAAAAAAGACTGTTCATTTAATTGGAATAGACAAGTTTGACTATTATTATTTCCCCAAGTTATCTAATTGATGCAATGAGAAAATATATCAATAGTAATTTTCTTCTTCCTACTTTCTCTTTTAAAGAGTTATTTAAATGATTTCTCAATAATTAAGATGTATTAAATAGTTAAATTAAAATAAAAATTCAAAATAAGTATGGTGATAGTTAAAAAGTTTACAGTAAAGTTCTATATAAAATTTATTTTCTTTGAAACACTGTCATTTAAATTATTATCTTATTCTATGAATCTAAACAAAATGGAAGCATCCTTCCCTATAGGATTCATAACTCTGCTATCTTTATTACTGACATTGATAAAAAAAAGTAATCTTAACTTTCAAAAAGTAACATAGTATCTTTTCATATCTTATAAATATACTGTAATTTGGTTTTTGAAAATTGCCTTCCTTAAAATAAATTGTTTAGATTTATATAATTGACTATTTTCTTTGAATAAACCTTTTATATCAAAATTTCACCTACCATTTTGGATGGAATGTTAGGAATTACATAATTTTTGCTCATGGCAGATATGTGCTTAGTCATTACTTTTGCGTATATAATTTGCTATATTTCCAAAATTCTAAATTAAAATACTTCATAATTAAGTATAAATGGAAACATTGTTCTATTCTGAAATATGGGTTATTTCAAGATTTTGGTATCACTCTAATCTTGGCATTATTAATGGCAGCACTACCTACAAATTTGTCACTTTTAGCATCCCTGAGAGTACACAACTACTTTTCTCCAGTACTGTTTTTTATCTATAATTTTTTTAACAACTACATTTTTTAACAATGACCTCCTCAGAACTTTCAATCCATTAACCTTAATCATGTTTTCTTTTTTCCTTCTATTCCTTTATGTTATTTCTCCTCTCATATAATTACATTTCATGTTACATCACTATTATCACTTTATTGCATACTTTCATCTGTCTGGCATGTTTATCCATCAAACTCACAGACAAATACCTCATGCTGGTTACTTTGAACTCTTTGCCGAGTTCATGTCTACACATGAAGAGCAGCTTAAAAATGGCTTAAAAAAAAAAAACATGGTGGATGATCTTAGTTTGGACTTTAACCAAAAATCTCAAGTGGGTCTTGGAAAGTTCCAGCAAACTTACCCTACTTTCCAAGATAATTTACATTGAATACCATCAGATAACTTCTTCAGACGTTTTCAATTTTACTCAAGCTCTGATGTTCCTTCTCTCCTTCTTATTGTCAGCTATGTTCTTGCTTCTTATTTCACTGAAAAATAAAAGCAAAGAAAGTTCTCATCTTCACAATATCAGATATAATAACTATTTGTACCTCTATTCACAGTCTCTGTCTTCGCATATTAGAAGAAATAAACTGCCCCATCTGCTTTCAGAGGCAGAGTCTTTCAGTTTTGTGCCAAATTTCTTCCCTTTGATAGGGTTTTGGCCTCACAGCTATGCCTTCTCTTTCTTGTTGTCCCTTTCTACTTCATGTTGCTCATATAAACAAAGAAACATATAAAAATATTCCTTCTTTTTTTTGAAAAAAATCTTATTTTGTCTTATATCTAATCCAGGTTATTGGGCTATATCTCAGTTCATTTTTAGATTATAACTTTTGAGATTACTAAATGTATGGCCTCCACCTCCTCACCTCCTCCACACCTCCGTTTCCACATAATGACACTCTGTCAAGATTACCAGTAATGACTATGTTTCAACTCTGGTGAATTCTCAATGCTCAAGTAAGATGAGCAGCAGCTTTTGATGAATTGATCACATCTTTCTACTAGACACATTTCTTTCCGTTGATTTTCAGGACCCCACCTTCTCCAAGTGTTCTTCTATGTTGGTATATGTTTAATACCTACATGTGTGAATTCCAAATAAATTTATGCAAAAATATTTTCCATTAAATTTAAACATTTAAAGGTACTCCTTCCATTTGTATTTTATTTTACTATTCTCAAATTTTAAAAACCACTTACTACATTATAAATTGAGTGAATCTTCTATATACTCAGTAATGAAAAATATAACTATGCTCAGATATGAATATTTACAGTTCAGTAATTGTTAAATTTTCTCAGGCTTCATTTTGACTTTTGTGATAAACAACAATGTGGTAAATAGTTTTTCTGCTGTTGTTGACATTGTTGTTGTTTTTTATTATTTATTTTTGAAAGAATAAGGCATATGTAAAAAGGATAATAACAAGAGAATTTTTTAAATCTCCAAATAAAAATATGTTTATTAAAGCCAGATGTGTTCAAATGATTTAGAGTCAGTTTGACTCTCTTCTTTAGCATGAAAATGATTTTTGTTTCTATAATTCAAAAAATTTGGGAGAGCAGAAAGTACACATTTAAATCATCCTCCACTTCTCCTTTTAATGTTATGTAAGAATATAGGTAGCAAGAATGTAATTTAATGATGTCAGGAACCAATATTTTTAACTCTTCTATTTCATTCGATTTTGCCAAATACTCTGGTAGATTCACTGTTTAATTTCTTTGCATGTAATCCTTATTTATCCTCAATAGAAAAGTTATAATCAGCAGGCAAATGCAATTCTATAGCCCTTATTATTATTAATATTATTATTATTAGAATAGATTCATAAAAACAAATTGTAGGTATATAAGCTTCTGTCAAGTTGGATTAGACACCTTAGTAGGAATAAGGATAACTATGGAAAAGTGCTAAGAGTGTTAATATGTGATTAATAAAGAGGCATTCCAGAGTAAGCAGGTTTTCTTAGCATTTCATAAAATAAAAACTTTTTAAAAAATGATGTTTTAAATTTTAGTAACAATATATTTTTATCTTTTCCCATTGAACTCTATACTAATCAGACCCCATTTGGAATCTATGGAAAATATAGACTGTAAAAGTCAGGGACAGTAAAAAATGAATTAAAAAATTGTACAACCCCCCTTTTTTTTTTAACAATTTAAGCTTTTTAAAAAAGTATTTCCTTTTTTTAAAATGATTACATATTTACATAAAATTGAAAAGATAGTAATGTCATTTTTCTTAATGTTATTTTTCTATTCCAAGACCTAATTCAGGATATCACATTATATTTAGTTGTCATGTCTCCTGAGGATCCTCTTGGCTGTGAAAGTGTCAGAAACTCTCCTCATTTTTGGTGATCTTAACAGTTTTGAGGAGTATGAATCAGATATTTTGTAGGATGGCCCTCTATTGGGATTTGTCTGATGTTTTTCTCATGCTTAGACCAGGATTATGGGTTTTGTGGAGGAAGACTACATATGTAAAGTTCCATCCTTATCACACCATATTGATAGTGCATATGATCAACATGATCTATCAATGTGGATGTTGATCTTGTTCACCAAACTGAGGTAGTGTTTGCCAAGTTTCTCCACTGTAAAGTTACTCAAGGATTGTTCCCTTATTTTCCTACTGTACTCTTTAGAAAGAAGTAACTATGTGCTGTGCATACTATAGGAGGAGTGAGTTATGTTCCTAGTTTTTTAGGTCAGGTTATCTGTAGAAAAATTAAAATTATTTTGCATGGTAACATTAATTTATTCTCCTCCATGTAGCTATTTTTAAAATTATTTATTTATATCAGTATGGATTCATGAATATTTATTTTATATTTGGGGTTATAATCTAATACTATTTTACTTATTTCATTGCTGCTCAAATTATTCCAACTTTGGACATTGAAAGCTCTTTCATTTGTAAACAATCAATTTTTTTTTCTCTGTAGTATATACATTTTTAAATCAAAGAAAATAATGATTGTAATACATGTATTAAAATATTCAGGATTTCATCTACTCTGTTCTATAGTTTTTAGGTGAATATAATGTGAAGCGTGTTAAATGTTTCAATTTGTGTAATAATTATAATATTAAAATAAATTATTTGGTCACATTCATAATAATAATAATATCAACTTTTTGAAATCTAAAACTAAAGTAAGACAATAAAAAAGATTGATATATATGTTGATTTGTATCTGTGCGACCTCATTCCTTGTAGATTACATATTTACAAATTTGCCTACTCCCTAGAACTTATTTGTAACCCAAAATCAATACTTGTGGCACTTTCAGGAATATGTGCAGAGTATAAAGATTTAGAGTCACCTGAGTAGTATATTTACAGCTGAGATCCAAAAAGGTGATGCTCTTTTATCTTGTTTCAGCACATGTATAGAAATGGCTAGAGGAGGGAGCTTTCAGCAGTTTCGGTTACTACGGTAAACTGTGATTCAAAAGTATTAAATGGAAAATTCAAGAAATAAACAATTCATAAGTTTTAAATGCTACATCACATTGCCTACATCATCCACCTCACTTCATCACCTCAAATAGGCAATTTGCCATCTCACATTATCACAAGAAGAAAGATGAGTGTATAGTACAATAAGATTATTTGAGAGAAAGAGATCACTTTCACATAACTTTTATTACAGCATATTGTTATGCTTGTAGTTTATTATTAGTCATTGTTGTTAATATATTATTGTACCCAATTAATTAAAACTTATCGTAAGTATGAATGTACAGAAAAAAATAGTATATATAGGGTTCAATATCCATTGGGGGTCTTAGAACATATCTCCTATGGATAAGAGAGGCCTACTATAAATGGATGGTAACAGTAATCATGTCACTAAAAATATGCAATAAAATTTTGAGTGAAAGTTCTTGAAAAAGAGTAAATATCAGCTTTCTAACATTCTATAAGTAAACACTATTATGTTAGAAAATCCCTGGAGTTAAGACTTATGACTATGATATAAGGAATAGCAAATTACACTTTGGTTTAAGATTTTATTTTGTTCAATTGAAAGGTGTTATTTTCAGTCCCTGAAATTCTTTCTTCTGTTTGATCTATCCTATTCTTGAGGCTTTCCACTGTGTTTTTTAAATTCCTTGAATAAATTCTTCATTTCTAGTAGTTCTGTTTGATTTTTCTTTAATATTTCAATTTCTTTAGTCAATCTTTCTTCCAAGTCCTGGATTTTTTTGTGGTTTCTTTGTGTTGAGTATCCATTTTCTCTTGCATATTGTTGAGTTTTCTTACAATCCATATTCAAAATTCTTCTGTCTTTTTAGCGTTCTGACTTTGGTTGATATCCATTGCTACATAGCTGGTGTTCCCTTTTGGGGGTGTCCTTTAAGTTTGATTCTTCATACTTTCAGAGTTTCTTCCCATCTGGAACAGTTGTTGCTTCTTACCTTTGGATTTTTGTTTAGGTAATAACATGCCTATTTTAGTCTCGGAGCCAGTAGGTAGTGCTTGTGAGTGAAATTTGACCTTATCCTGTGTGATTAGTCAATTAATGCAATAAAAGAGCATGCAAATTGACCTCTCTGTTCATAGGTGGTGCTTGCCAGAAGGATCAATCTGCCATGTTGTTTCTGGGTCCTATAACCAGCTCTCCTTCTTCTGGAGAGGCCCACATTCTCCACTCTCTATTCTAGAGGCTCAAATCATTGGCTAGAGTTGCCAACTCAGACTCATCTGACTGCTTTATGCTGAGTAAGGGACGTGATTTCCTATTAGAGTGGCCTCTTGTAGGTTCTCTGGGGGTTTCTCCAGGGGACTTCAGTATATGATCTTGGTAAATTGTTATAGTTGTAGGTGAGGAGGTAGGCCCCAGGGCTGGCAGAAAATGTAGGACCATTTGTCACTTGTTAAATGAGTATTTGTCACTGTTGTTGTTTTTCCATGAGGGCCTGATGAATTTCATTTTGGTCCTTCCACGGCTTCACCCAAGAATGATGGATCCAGTAGGTATGCCTGGGACTTTAATAGCAGTTGGGGTAGAAAGTAAGACTGGATAGGGACCTTTACACACCAGGTCTAGTTGGGAAATGGGGGACCCATCCTTCTACTGTTTGATTAGCACTAAGTTCTCCACCTGACAAAGAGCACTAGGTAAAGAAGGATCATTAGGCAGTAGCTTGTGTTCTTGTAATGTCTGCAAGAACTGAGATACTTGAAGGGCATGTTGGTGTCCAGCTGTTTTCTGTGAAGCAAAGACAGGACTGCTATCACTCTGAAAGGACTGGGGGAGGCCCAAAATAGATATGATGTCCTCCAGAAGTCTTCAGAAAACTTCAGGGACCTTTTCAGTCCTGCAAGGAAAAGCTTCAACTCAATGAGTAAAAGTGTCAATAAACACTAATAAGTAGACTGCATGCCATTCCCTATCCTTGAAACTGTTGCCATTGGTAAACCACGGATGGGCTTGAGAGATGGAGACTGGAAATATATCTGCCTGGGGAAGGTAATGGTGGAGTTTAATATCTGCACAATTATGTAGTAGCCCACTGGGTTCCCCTATTGTTTCTTCTGGAAGAAGAGTGGCAGTGTTAAGTCCAGAGCAGATCTCAATTTTTAAGTGAGAGGTTTCTATTAACATGAACTGGAATTTTAATAAGTGGCTGTCTGAAATCCAGTGGCTGCTCCTCCCTCGAGAAGCTCAGAGACCCTGTGGGAAATTCTAACAGTAAGGGAAGTTCCCATAGTAAATTTAGTGGCCTCTGGTAAGAGTAAAGATATGGCTGCTATTGCCCTCAACCATGCAGGCCATCCTGCAACTCTGGGGTCTAATTTCTTTGATAGGCCACCAGATGTAACTGTGGCCCCACAAGTGTGTTAACACCTCCAGAACTATTCCCTGTCTCTCATGGACATATAAAAGGAAGGCTCTCTGTGGATGTGGTAGGCCCAAGGCTGGGGCTTGCAGTAAAACCTTTTTCAGTCCCTGAACAACTTGTTTTTGTTTGAGTACCCATATTAGAGGTTCCTTTTTGGCATTTCTTTTTGGGCTTTTATAAAGGGGTTTAGCCAGAAGCACATAATTAGGTACCAAATTCGGCAAAACCACATAAGCCCAAGAAAATACCACATAAGGGCCTGAGAGGTGGGTTCAGGCAGATGAACTATAGCCTAGACATGTTCCAGGGAGAGCCCTTTTTTTCCCAGGGTAAGAACAAGCCCCACGTAGGTTACCTTTCATTGAGTCAGTTGGGCTTTGGGATGGGACACCCTGTACCCGCTATCAGCCAGGAATCATAGAACTCAAGTGGGGTGTTCACATGCCTCTTCTAATCTCTGGGAACAGATCAGCAGGTCATCAATATATTGAAGCACCACACCTCGGTGGAGTTGGAGGTCATCTAGATCTTTCCCTAAGACCTGGCCAAAAAGATGAGGGCTGTTCCGGAACCCTTGTGGCAGCATTGTCCTTGTTAATTGGTGGTGTGAGCCATGCAGGGTTGTCAACTCAAAAGCAAATAAATTTTGGCAGTCAGGGTGGAGAGGAATGCAAAAGAAAACACCCGATAGGTCCAATATTCTATAATATGTGGTCCCAGGGGGAATGTTGCCCAGTAACATATAAGAATTGGGCACTATAGGGTGTACAGGTACCACTGCCTCATTAACTGCCCTTAAGTCTTGCATAAATTGGTTCGCACCATCCTTTTCCCAGGCAGGTAAAATAGGGGTGTTACAAGGAAAGCAACAGCGATGTTTTCAAATCAGTTGAGTAAACACCTAGGAGCACAGTTTTTGGATGAGATGATATGTTTAAATTAAAAAAAAAAAACTGTCAAACTGTCTTCCAAAGTAGCTATATAATTTTGCAAACATCAGCAAATAAAAGTTTCTGTTGCTCCTCATTCTCATCACCAGTTGGAGTTGTCTTATAGATGTGTAGTTGTGTCTTTTTGTTTTATTTTGCATTTCTCTAATACCAATGATCTTGAATATCATTTCATATACTTATTTTACATCCACATATATTCATTAGCAAAGTGTCCATTCAGATATTTTGCCTGTTATTTAATCTATTTTGTTGTTGTTTTTTATTGGTAAGATTTAAGGATTCTTTGTATATTTTGGATACAAACCTTTATCATGTACATGTATCATGTTCTGCAAATATTTTCTTCTAGTCTGTGGATTGTCTTTTCATTCTCTAAACAGTGTTTTTCACAGAGAAAAAAAATTGAAATTAGATTATTAACATGTTAAAATATAAATTCTATATTATTGGCTTCTTGTCTTTGTTATATGTGTTATTTTTCACTTAAAATAAAGCATACAATAAAACAAATATTTAAAAATGTTTTTGTCAAATAATTTAGTAATAAAGTAAATTATCTTGTGTATATTTTCTGTATATATGTTACACTTTGAATATAATGGAGCTGCCTAATGCAAGATATAGAGCTTCCATTTATAATAAGAAACATGAGAGAACTTATAAAACAAACAGCAACTGAGTGACCACTTAGTCATCTTGTAAAATATGAATATGGAATATGCATTCAAATTTTTATATTTCCAATATATACCATTCAAAACATTCTGTTATTATTAATAAAATAACTGAATAAAAAATTTACTGAGTATTGAGTATTGACTTTCCTCATTGGTTCAATAAAATTTCAGAAAAATTGGTGGTAACATATTTTAAAGCACCATCTTTTGCATTGTGAGCTCACAAATTTCACTTAGACTTATTTATAATTTTAATAACTACTCTAAAAATAATTTTGATAGGTACAGTTACAGAAATTTTATAATATTTTAAGGTGGTAACAGGTTTTCAGCACTCAGCTAGAATATATTTAACTGACTAGAACCTTCAAATAGATTTTTGAGCTATCTATGTAGAAAATCCATATATGTAGAAAATCTGTGTAGTAATCTATGTTGAAAACCTCACCCTCACTTTATATGCTAGTCTAAAAAAATAGCATAAAATCATGTTAGAATTACCTTATTTTCAAAATGTTAGACATATGTTTGCTTCTAAAGGTAACATTTAAATTCACTTTTTTTATTCTAGGACTGTACACATTATAGATTTCCACTGTGTATATGATTAAGGTTCATGAGTATGAGAGGTGAGAGAATTCTGGTAAATATAATTACTGTGCTTGACAAACCTTGAAGAGCTCAAAAATGTCACAGTACTGTAACCTCAGGTTGTAATTCTGACATCACAAATGTTTCCTGTGAGAGAATGAGTGAGTGAGTGGAGACTTAAATACAGAAATTATACAAAGCAATTGAAGGCTAGACTGAACTCTTCACTGGAGTGATAAAAGCCTTTACTAGTGATTTTTGTTATGCTTCAATTACTTACTTTTCAATTACACTTTCTCTCTAATACTAGCTCTCCTCTTCATACAGTTAAACACACATTCAATAGCTGTCCTTTCTTATTAATCGAACACTGGAAAAAGCAAAATATTTTCTCAAAGGCCTGTATAGCTAACAGGAATGATGGTGGATTTAAGTAATGCTTACATTTAGGAGAACATTTCAAATCAGTCACAGACCCATACAGATACTGAATAGTTTATATGCCTATTTTCACTTATTTTCAAAGATTTTTCAAGTAAGTTAGTAGTTGTATCAGTTTAGACTAAGCAACTCATTGTCCAAAGCTCATTGCCTTGCAGAACAAATTAAGATAAACATAGAGGAGATCACAATGATGAGCTGAAAACATGAAATAAAGCTCAAAGGCCAGGCGCGGTGGCTCACGCCTGTAATCCTAGCACTCTGGGAGGCCGAGGAGTGCGGATCCTTTGAGCTCAGGAGTTCGAGACCAGCCTGAGTAAGAGCAAGACCCCGTCTCTTCTAAACATAGAAAGAAATTAGCGGGACTAAAAATAGAAAGAAATTAGCTGGACAACTATAAATATATAGAAAAAATTAG
>VBSM01000529.1:79963002-79975683 GCA_008086735.1 Cheirogaleus medius
AATTAAAAAAAAAAAAATAAGTAGATAGCGGATCAGAAACATGTCCAGCCAGTGTGTCTCTGCAAGAAGGAAAGATTTTAGATGAAAACGGAAAAAACAAACAGGAAGACAAATAGATCGGATGACAGTCAGAGGAAGGGTGCCCAAACCTACAGGAGACTCCACGGGGAAAGGTCGTGGAGCAGAACTGGAAGAAGGGCAGCAGCAGGGTCTAAACCCCGAGAGGCTTGGAGACCAGTGACAAGGGTAGATGGAGTGATTGTTTCCCTTCCCTTGAATCTCAGACTGCTGATGTTGAGCATTTTTTCATATGTTTCTTGGCCATTAGTCTATCTTCTTTGCAAAAGTCTCTCTTCATGTCCATTTTATCCTTTTCTTAAACATGTAGTTAACATTTTTCTCTTAAAATCTTTCAGCCTGAATTCTACCTTTTCTAGACATAAAGAGATAAATATACTCCTAATACTGAAGATTGTACAAAGCTTACAGTCTCACTTTTAGTTGAATTTTTAGTCTGTGAAAAAGAAGAAATCATCCTAATATATTCAGAAAACCCAAGAGAGACTGATATCTTATGCAAGGATATATTATAATCAAAGTCACATTTTTGCAGTATTCACGTCAGTTTATTTACTTATTTTTGTCATTGTAATAAGTATAAACTCTTAACACATGTGATTTATAGAATGAATTTCTTATTTTAAGTCAAATCTTGTTTATTATTTTTTCTAGATTCATTAATTGCCTGAGGTTGGGTTGAAGGTGGAATTAACTTCAGTAGGATCTAAAGAAACTTTATGGGATATTGGAAATGTTCTCTATCTTGACTCTTGCAGTTCACAGCTAGAATGACAGTGTATACATCTGTCAAATCAATTGGTGCATTTTTGCATATAAATTCATCCATGAAGTTGATAAAAGAAAAACTTAGCCAAAAAATCAAACTATCCCATAAAATAATTATTATTAGTTATTTGATAGGCAATTTGACAAGTTTTTAGTTGTATTTCATATAATTGATCAAAAAAATAAATTCCTGCTCCTTGGTGCTGCTGAAAGTTTTTTAAATGACTCTAAAATTTAGTAATATAAGATGGACAAAAGCCTATGAAATAAGAGATTGTCTATTATATAGTTTTTATTTACTTATCATTAAATAATCTCTCTCTAGTTCCAGGATTAATCAACAATACAGTTAATGAAGTTACATTATTTTGAATTTTTTTCAATAATATATTCTTTTATTATGTAAACAGAATATAATGATGGTATAATGAAGGTGATATATTTTTATAATGAAACAACAAAATACTGTTTTTGATGATTTGTAAGGACAAATATATGGGTAATGTATTGCACAGTCAAATGTTTGGAAAATAATTAAAGTAAAACAGCGTTCTCTACTGTATAACTTCTTAGGTCTTTAATAAACCCATATGTTTCATGATTCATTAAAAGGAAAAAATGTATTATGTAGTGTTTCTCATTATTTAAAAACAGAATATTTTTGTGTAGCATTTCTCTGGTTTTCTGTTCTGCAAAATAAGTTCTGGGAAAAACTGATATAAATAAATAATTCCATTCCCCTAAGACACAGTCATATTTCCATATATTTTTCATTTTTTTGGAGAAGTGCACTGAAATTCTCCATTGATAATTGATTTCTCCAACTTTAAATGCTAATCTTTAGTAAAAAAAGAAACAATATGCTAAATGGTTTATCAATCTTAGAAGAGTACCCACTATGGTTACATAAATGATCGTGCATATCACTTAAACTAACTTATATTCAAAGCCCCACCCTGCTAAGTATTCTCAAGAAATTAATTGTTATATGTACTACAAATTTCCCCCTAGGTGAGCTTCAGTCTATCTCAATGTATGCAAGTAATAGCACTACTGTTTCCCATCTTTCTACAGGTGTGATTATCTCTTGGTTTCCTCTGAACCAAGATGCAGAAACACTTTGTGTTTTAGCTTAGCATAATCAGAATTTTATATGCTTTTTTGGATACATGCATTTCTATACAGCTTTTCTATTTAATTCTGAATTCCTTTAAGAATATTACCAGGAGTAACACTTAACATACTCCATTATTATTTGTTCCTCAATCCTTAACACTCTACTAGAGCATCTAACTAGATACCAAATACATATTAGTGTTCCAAAAATTCTTATATGGTTAGAAGCTCTGTTTTTAATCTTTCTCTCTTTTAAAAATTAGATATGATTGATAAGACTTTTGTTCTTGAATTTATACTCTTAAAGGATATTTTTCTCTTTTATCATGATAAAATTATGTATTTGATTTTGGAAAATATATACACATATGTACATTATTATTTTATACTATTTCATGATCAGCTATAACATAAATAAAAAATTGAATCATATCTACAATGTAGGTTCTTACACAAGGAAATTGTTGAATATATATGATCAAGGGCTTAAAGAGGTAAAAGATATACAAAAAGAGGAAAGATACTACTTTAAAGCTTTATTAGTGTCTCAATATGAAAACAGAAAAAAAGTACTCTTGTTGTATGAATAGGACACAAGCAAGAAGGAATTGATTTGACAATGATTTGATGGTAAGAATCAAATTGTTCTATCATTTCCCTACATTAAAAAAATGGGGTGAGGGAGCAGGAAAGAATTCATCTGCCCACATGGTTAGTTATTCTTTACTCCCCAGGTCTCTAAAACATGATTAAAAATAAAGAAAAAAGCCTATTCAATAATCCAAATATAACTGCCTCAGTTTACCATCTTTTCAATCTTAAGACAAATAATACAACTTTAAATATTCATTGGATGTTTAAGATTAAGATATATGTGTATTTTGATAGTAATTCTGAACACAGTAACAATATGCCATAAATTAAATTTAAAAAGGTCAAAAAATCTTATTTGTATTTTGGACATTTTTATATAATATTTAGAAAGGTATTACTTTTTAAATTAATTTTTCCATTTCTATATAATGAACTATGTAGAAAATAGATAATTAATTCTTTTATCCATCTACTAGTTAATGCCTATACTAGAGCTTCTTGGGGAATTTGATAAAGGAGTCCAAAATTCTGTGTGTTTATCAAGTGGCCAGGGTGTCTGGTATTCAGCCTAGTGGGGATTTCTCATTTATACTATCCTTTGGAGGATGTCTCATAAGGTAAAGCATTTATCCTTCTAACAATGCCTGCATTCCTTGCCAATATTCTTGTTAAAACTGTAACTTTTCTATATGAAAATAATGCATGTTTATTGTAAAGATGTGTACAAAATTCAAGCAAGCAAAAAGAAAAATAAAATTTCATATGCTTTTAAAAGTTAAAAAAATTAATGTAAATTGGTTTTTATCATCATATACACTTAAGAATAGATGCATTTATACCATACTAATCTATTTTTCAATAAGAATCTCTTTAAATTATATGCATTGTATAGAAATATTCTCACAGTGATTTTTCAAGTTAAATATGGTCCCATGAAACTAAGTAAAAATGTCTAGCTCTTATTCATGAAAAGAAATACATCTGCTTAACAGAGTCGGCAGATTATAATAGGACTGCAATTCTAAAATGCATAATAATACATTTATACATATATGTGTGTAGACATTTTCCCTGAAAATATTTTATTCATGAATGAACTTAATTCTAAAATCATAAAAATATCTAACAAGAAAATTATATCATTCATGTATTGACTACATATTAAGCTAAAGACTTATCCAAAGAAGTATAAAACAGGCCATAGAATCTGCTTGCAGTAAGTTAAACTAATAAAAGTTGTCCAATAATCATATATTATAATATGATCATACATTTTATAATATTTTATATGCTAATTCCTATAAATATATTTGTTCTTATTTGTATAACCATCTATCAAGGTAAGTATTTTTAATATTATTTTAAAGATGGTGAAAATAACTTTTAAAAAGGTTAAGTACTTATCTTAAGTCACAAAAGTACTTTTGGTATGGCAAAAAAGGAGATATAGAACATATGTCATAATATATTATAGTTTTAGTAATAGTTAATATTTATTTATCACTTATCACTTATGTTTATTTATCACTTATCACTTATGTTTATTTATCACATTATCATGTGACACTGTCCTATATTGTCTCCCATGTATTAACTAATATATGTATTAACTAATGTATTAACTAATATATTAACTAATATAATACTAGTTACAATCCTATAAAATAGATTCTATTAACATTGATACTTACATTTTAGAGATGAAAAACTTATATTAAGAAGGGACTAAACTTAATAATTTGTTGAAGTTTTCACAACAGCTAACTAATTAAAAGGGGATTTTACCTATGCATCCTACATTTAGAAGTAAGTTTAGATAATATTGGAATTCTACTTCAAAATGATTTCTAGACTGATATGAGGACTGAAGATCCCCCTTGGTCATCTATCCCATACTGCCTAGGTGAGAATTTACATTTCATGATGGATAGTTTTATGTGTCTTCTTGACCACATAAATTTGCAAAGATAGTACAGCCAGTCCCTAATGTTCCTTACCCAGTCTCCTTTATCATTAAATCTTACATTGACATTGAAGGTTTACTAAAACTCAGATACAGAGATTGGTACATGCATCAGCTAGTTGGCAATTGCAAAGCTAAGACTATACCCTCCAGCTGTATATGTTCATCCTATATATGGTACTCCATCCCATAGCCAAGATTCTGCGGTCTAGTCATCAAAGGATAAAAATGGGAGAAATGTCACTCACTTATCACTCCTAGTGATCTGTTAGCAAAATTTTTGCTTCCTTTCTGTCCCTGCAACCTTATGTTTTGCTGCTCTAGAGGTCTTAGTTCCAAAGGGAGGAACACTTTCACCAAGAGACACAACACTGATTAACAACCTGGCCACTTTGAACTTCTCATGCCTGTTAATCTGGTCAAGAAGGGAACTTCTATACTGGCTTGTGTGATGGATCCCAAGTACCAGGAGGAAATTGGATGGCTACTACACAAAAGGGGTAAGAGTATATCTGGAATATAGGAAACACTTAAGATATCTCTAAGTTCTACCATGTCTTGTAATTAAACGCAATAGAAAACTATGACAAAGTAATTCAAGTAGAATTACTAATGGCTCAAACCTTTCAGTAACGAATGTCACTCCAACAGGCAAAGAAGCATGACAAGCTGAAATACTAGCTGAGGGCAAAGTGTATAGGGAATGGATAGTGGAAGAAGGTAGTTATAAATACTAGCTATGACCAGGTGGCCAGGTGAGGAAATGAAGACTGTAATTCTGCAATTGTTATGAGTAGTTATTCCTAATTTTGTTATGAATATGTGTGTATCTATTTTATATGTGTATCATTTGAAAAATTTATTCCCTCTCATCTCCTTATTATCTTAAATGAAACACATTAATAATACTTGACATTGCATCACATTATTTAAGTTACAGAATTATTAAGGAGAAGAATGACTCCCAGCCACAAACTTTGCATCTTCCTTGAGGGAGAGGGTTAGCAAGTTTTCAGTTGTATATAGGATAGGTATATTATGTTACTTGCAAGTATGACTTTGTTATTGACTTTATTTGGAGATAGTGTATGTTTTAAGGAGATATATATGGGTGCCAGGTTGACAAGAGGTTAACTGTGATACTGATTTTATGTATCAACTTGGCTAGATTATAGCATACAATTTGTCAATTAAACATGAATCTAAGTGCTCTTGTGAAGGTTTTTTTTTTATTTTTATTTTTGAGTGAATAACATCTACAATCAATTGACTTTAAGTAAAATGCCTTTTGTAATCCTAGCCTCATCCAATTAGTTAAAAGGCCTTGGTTGTTAAACTGAAGTTTCCTTGAATAAGAAAAAAATTGTGCTTCAAAACTGTAACATCAACTCCTACCAGGAGTCTTCAAACTGATGGTCTGCCCTATACTTCCCTAAAGATTTCAGAATTGCCCATCTACACAATCACAACAGCCAATTCATATATATGTATATATATATATATACACACATATATGAATATGCACATATACACATACATACTTAGAGACATATAAGCAAGCAAGTTGTTATAGTTATATATAAGTTCTAGTTTTATCAAGAAATACAGCCACACACAAACATACACACACACATGCACACACACATATGCAAACACACATATTTTGCTGGCTTTTTTTCCTCTGGAAAACCGTGACGGACACACACTTGAAGAACAAAAAATTAATAAGAAGACTATCAACTTATTAATTGGATCTTGTGGCATAAAAGGAGAAATGTTTATATGAATTCCTAATTTGCCTCTCTTTCCATCCCTGTCCCCTGGCAGTATATAATCATGTCTCCTACATTCTCACTTAGTGTATATTTCCCTGTTGTGGACCATGGCATGTCTATACCTATTTTTATTTTCTTTATATGTTACTTCTAGGAAAGACCTTGTGGTACAGTTTGATATCAAAAAGCATTATTTAAATAAGCAAAGTATTGTCTGCAGCTATCCTACCCCGACTAGATCTTAGATATGTATCCGTGTGTGTATGTGTGTGTGCATGTGTGTGTGAATGTGTGTGTGCATCTCCCTCTTCCTCTGTAAGTCAGAATCATACTGCTTCTGATTGATGCATCTCCAGTATGGTTGTTACAGCAGACATGACAGCTTACTTTTCCCTGACTTACCTACTCCAAATTTGGATACCGACTCAACTAATTATGCCCATTAGAGGAATCACATCTCCCTTAAGAATAGGACTCAGTGATCAATGTAATAGTATTTCAACTGCTGTGACCATTTAGTCACTGAAACTGAATAAATATTCTCTATTTTTTTAGGGAATTAGTCATATCAATAATTTCTAGGAACTTTTTAAACCACAAGGTAGT
This sequence comes from Cheirogaleus medius, assembly GCA_008086735.1. Classification (NCBI taxonomy): domain Eukaryota; kingdom Metazoa; phylum Chordata; class Mammalia; order Primates; family Cheirogaleidae; genus Cheirogaleus; species Cheirogaleus medius. The sequence continues at coordinate 79,969,903 of VBSM01000529.1, forward strand.
GCTTTTTTTATGCATGTACAGTACAGTAAACCAAAAATTTTCTACTACATGCTATAATTCTTAGTCCTCTAATCTTAAAGTTGTAATAATATATCTTCAAATAGGTTGCCATTAATAGTCATAACATTGTGTATAATGTGCTTTAAAATTTCCTTCCTTATGTGCACCATTATGGGTTAATCTATACCAGTAACTACCATAAAGGGAAATTATATAAACAAGGTAAACAATAAAACATTATATGAAATAATATTTAATTGAATTATAATGTAAGTTGACACAATTAGACTGCAGACAAAATAGGTTACAAGAAAATAGTCATAATAAAAACAAATTTTAAGATACTCCAAAAATATTTATAAATAGAGCTTCATGTTAGTAGTAAGCTAATTATTTAAAGCTATGCAAGTAGATTAATTAGGGAGGAGTGCATCAGCATATAATAAGTTGGTGTCAAAGAGAATGACTGGAGACATATGCATTGAGTTGCCAAAAGATAACTGGCTAAAACTCAAAGGATTAATTAAAATTTCAGTACAAAATAAAAATTGGACTACATCAGAACATCAGTCAACCATAGAGAGATCCTCCACAAACAAACATGGACATTTAAAAAAAATAGAGTCCCCTTGGCCTCAATGTTCTGCACTTAATGAAAGCCTGAGAGAAAGTGTCCCTGGGAGAGATGTATTGACAAAACATGTCCTAACTTGTAGATAAATCAATCTTTTTAGGATATTAATCTATCAGAATAAGATAAAATAAGCATGTTTGTGTTTGTGAATTAATATTAATACTAATAACTATACTGAAAATTATGATTTCATGTTTATCCGTACTTTTCCTCAGCCTTCCTCTCAAATGAATTGTGCTTATGGAATAGTATTCGCTAACCTGATTGGAAACTGAAACATGGCAGATGGTCAACACATGATTGACATGTTACCTAACTGAAGAAGATATTGTTTTTCGAAATACTGTAAGTCAAATTATATATTTTTGTAAAAAGAATTTGGAAACAAAATTTATATTTTTAATACAGAAAATCATATAAATATAATCATTGGCAATGAATATCTTGCATTTTATGTAGCTTCACTGTGTACATAATTCTAGTGATAAGTGTGATTCTGAAAAATTATCAATTCAAAAACTTTAAGAGGATTTTGCATAAGGGGCTTATTAATGGTTATAATGCTAGTGTTACCAATTCACTAAGGGATTGAATGTTATGAAATTTAATCCAGTTTAATAATATTAAAAGGATACATAAGGAGATTGGGAATATAGTATCTAAAAAAAAGATATGATTAAAGAGTTTAGAAGTTGTGGCTATGATCAATGATCATATACTTGTTTAATCTAAGATTATTTTCAATCAAAATATTATGTTACACACAAATAGATTGCTAATTTCCTGTATCTTTTTTGAAAGAATATTTCTCCCTTTGCTACAATCATTAAATGTTGTTTAAATAAGCTAGACAAAGTAGAAATACATAGAAAACATGGATAAATACAAGTTATATTAATAACTCCCAGTTATATGAATAACTTCCTCCTCCCACCACTCACTGCCCAACAACCAATGAAGGTTACTTACATATGTGCACATAAGTGTTAATCAGTTAATGCCAATTTAATGATGAGTACATGTGTTGCTTATTTTTCTATTCTTATGATATGTCACTTAGAAGAATGAGCTCTAGCTCCATCCAGGATAACACAAGAGGTATTAGTTCATCATTGTTTTTATGACTGAGTAGTACTCCATGGTATACATATACCACATTTTATTAATCCATTCATATATTGATGGGCACTTGGGTTCCACATCTTTGCAATAGTGAATTGTGCTGCTATAAACATTAAAGTGCAGATGTCTTCATTATAGAATGTCTTTTTTTTCCTTTGGGTAAATACTCAGTAGTGGAATTGCTGGATCAAATGGTAGTTCAACTTTGACTTCTTTGAGTTATTATCATATCACTTTCCATAAAAGTCATACTAATTTGCAGTCCTACCAGGAGTGTATAAGTGTTCCTATCTCTCCGCATCCATGCCACCATTTGTTGTTTTGGGACTTTTTGATAAAAGTAATTCTCACTGGAGTTAAGTGATATCTAATTATGGTTTTGATTTGCATGTCTTTGATTATTAGAGATGTTGAGCAATTTTTCATATATTTCTTGGCCATTAGTCTGTCTTCTTTTGAAAATGTTCCCATTAAAAGTCATTGAGAAGGATGGAATCCTCCCCAACACATTTTAAGAAGCCAACATTACCATGATACCAAAACCAGGAAAGGATGCAACGAAAAAGAAAACTACAGACCAATATCCCTTATGAATATAGATGCAAAAATTCTCAACAAAATTCTAGCTAATTGAATCCAGGCACTTATTAAGAAAATAATCCATCACAACCAAGTGGGCTTCATCCCAAGAATGCAGGGATGGCCAAACATACAGAAATCTATAAATGTAATTCACCATATAAACAGAAGCAAAAACAAAGACAATATGAACCTCTCAATAGATACAGAAAAAGCATTTGACAAAATTTAATACCCTTTTATGATAAGAATGCTTAACAAAATAGGCATAAATGGGATTACCTAAAAATGATACAAGCCATATATGACAAACGCACAGCCAACATTATACTGAATGGGGAAAAATTGAAAGCATTCCCACTTAGAATTGGAACAAGGCAAGGTTGCCCACTAGCTCCACTTCTATTCAATATAGTGCTGGAAGTCCTTGCTACAGCAATCAGACAAGAGAGCGGAATTAAGGGCGTCCAGATGGGAGTAGAAAAGATCAAACTCTCACTCTTTCTGATGATATATTATACCCAGAAAACCCCAAGGATTCAACCAAGAGACTCCTTGAATTGATAAATGAATTCAGTAAAGTATCAGGATACAAAATCAATACACACAAATCAAAGGCATTCATATACACCACAACAAAGTGAGAACCAAATCAAAGACTCAATCCCCTTCAAAATACCAACAAAGAAAATAAAGTACCTAGGAATATATTTAACTAAGGAGGTAAAAGACCTCTACAGGGAGAACTATGAAACACTGAAGAAGGAAATAGTAGAGGATGTAAACAGGTGGAAGAATATATCATGCTCGTGGGTCAGCAGAACCAACATTGTTAAAATGTCTATACTACTCAAAGTGACCTACAGAGTCAATGCAATTCTTATTAAAATACCATCATCATTTCTCACAGTTATAGAAAAAATAATTTTACACTTTGTATGGAACCAGAGAAGACCCCCTATAGTAAAATCAATCCTAGAAAATAAAAATAAAATGGGGGATATCAATTTACCAGACTTCAAACTATACTACGAGCTTATAGTAATTAAAACTGCTTGGGACTGGCACAAGAACAGGGACACTGACCAGTGGAACAGAATGGAGAACCCAGATATAAAACCCACCTCATATAGCCATCTAATTTTGACAAAGCAGACAAAAACATACACTGGGGAAAAGAATCCTTATTCAATAAATGGTGCTGGGAAAACTTGATAGCCACATGTAGAAGACTGACACAGGACCCACACCTTTCACCTCTCACAAAAATCAACTCACACTGGATAACAGACATGAACCTTAGGTGTGAAACTATTAGAATTCTAGAGGAAAATGATGGAAATACTCTTCTAGACATTGGCCTAGGCAAAGAATTTATGAAGAAGACCCCAAAGGCAATCATAGCATCAACAAAAATAAATAAATGGGACCTGATCAAATTAAAAAGCTTCTGCAAAGCCAAAGAAACTGTCAAGAGAACAAACCAACAACCCACAGAACGGGAGAAAACTTTTGCAAGCTACACATCCAATAAAGGGCTGATTAGTAGAATCTATTTAGAACTTAGGAAAATCAGTAAGGAAAAATTAAACAACCCTATGAAAAAGTGGGCACAGAACATGAACAGAAACTTTCTGAAAGACGACAGAATAATGGCCAACAAACCTATGAAAAAATGCTCAACATCTCTAATCATCAGGGAAATGCAAATGAAAACCACAATGAGATATCTCCAGTGAGAATGGCCCTTATTAACAAGCCCCAAAACAATAAATGTTGGTGTGGATGTGGAGAGATAGGAACACTCCTACATTGCTGGTGGGACTTACTGTGGAATGCAATATGGAGATACCTTAAAGCAATGCAGGTAGATCTACCATTTGATCCAACAATCCCATTACTGGGCATCTACCCAAAAGAATAAAAGTCACTCTATGAAAAAGACACCTGCACTCGAATGTTTATAGCAGCACAATTCACAATTGCAAAGATGCGGAAACAACCGAAGTGCCCATCAATACATGAGTGGATTAATAAAATGTGGTATATGTATACCATGGAGTACTATTCAGCTATAAGAAACAATGGTGATATAGCACCTCTTGTGATGCTGGCTAGAGCTGGAACCCATTCTATTAAGTGAAGTATCCCAAGAATGGAACATTAAGCACCACATGTACTCACCAGCAAATTGGTATTAACTGATCAACACTGTTGGGCAGGTTGGGGGGTAGCGGATGGGTATATACATACATAATGAATATGATGCGCACAAACTGGGGGATGGAAACACTTGAAGCTCTGACTCGATGGGGGAGGGGGAGCAAGGACAATATATGTAACCTTAATATTTGTACCCCCATAATATGTTGAAAAAATAAAGAAAGAAACATAAAAAAATTAAAAACTAACATTAAAAATATAAAGTAAAAGTGGACAAAGGATGTTAATAAAATACAGTTTTTTGATCATAGATGTGTTAGCTATAGAGATTTGTAAAGAAATATGAAAGTGATTAGAGAGAGGACCATGAGATCCAATTACCTTAGACATTTGTGTGTCTTTTCCTTGTTGTTTTCTCATAGTTAATACCAATTCAATTTTGTTAATGATACCTAGGTTCTTAAGTGCTGTAGATTGAAGTGTGTCCTGTCAAAAGAGGATGAATTCCTAACCCCTAGTACCTGTGAGTGTGACTTTTTTTTTAAATAAGGTTTTTGCAGATAATCAAGATAAGAGGAGGTCATTAGTTTGGGCTCTAATGAAGTACACCTGGAGAAATTTGGTTAAGATTAAGATAAAAACAGGCAAGATCTGAATAAATAAAATCAGATATGAAATAATATTAAAACTGATACCACAGAAATACAAAGGATCATGATAGACTATTATGAACAACTATACTTTGACAAATTGGAAAACCTAGAGGAAATTGATAAATCCCTGGACACATACAACGTACCAGGATTGAACCATGAAGAAATAGAAAACCTGAGCAGATCAATAACAAGTAACCAGATCAAAGTGGTAATAAAAAGTCTCCCATTGTCGGAAGCTGCCTGGACACGGGAGAGTTGGGGTACGGCTGCTACCCAGAACACTGGGGTCCTCGTGACGTAGCACTGGCCCTAGCTCATAGCTCTGACATTCTTACCCTTCCACTTAATTAGAGGGTGCTGAAGACAGTGCAGCTGCATTCATGGAAAGGTCAATGAAGCAGCCACCTGCACATGACTCTCCTTGACCATTGTGCCCTTTAGGCCTGGGCATTACTTACTCCAGGCTGCAGAGTTACTGGAATACATGACCAACCCAGAGCGGCATAAGAGTCATACATTCCGGTTTAGGTTTACCTAACTAATAGGGTTGCTGATTGAAGGCATAACAAAGAATTTGATCTTCTGCACAGAAGCAAATGTTGCCCAGCCCCACAGCCCTGGGGTCTG
>VBSM01000529.1:79991747-80074966 GCA_008086735.1 Cheirogaleus medius
TTTATCAGTGGTGAAGAGAGCAAATATTTTCTCCCACTCTGTGGGATGTCTATCACCTTGAGGTTTTAATAACAACCTAGGATAGCTTCTTCATAGTTACCTCAATGTAAATTTTCCTATATATTAATAGAATAATTGTTTAGATTGAAGTGAAGCATTTAAATAATATGCTGGAGTCACCATGAATTCTCCTGTGGCATGAATAAGAACAAAAATTTCCTAAATACTCCCTGTTGACAACAGAGAAATTAGAAGCACATGAGATCAGCTAAGACATGGATTAAATAGGGCAGCCTATGCCAGAAGACAGAAAGAAGTTATTGCCTAAAACACCTGTGAGAGCTAATAAATGTCTGGAGCACCACTGACAGCTAAGGTGAGACCAAACCAGCTAAGGATTTATCAGTCCTAGATAAAGATAAATACCACAGATTTTTCCATTCATAGGTTCAGTATCAAAATCTCTGCCAAGGACTTGTGGTCAAGATCACTTATACTTCAGTAGTTACCAGTTCACAAAACATATCAGTCCAGTAAATTCCTATTAGACACCAGGCAACATGAGGGTTCTGTGTGGATTTAAGGTTTTCTTTCTCTTTTGCATCCAACAAGCACAGAAGTCAATATTCCACTCACGAGAAGCAAAGAGATAGAGCCACAACTTACAAGATATACATTGCTTAAATCAACCGTTAAACTCAAGTAAAATTAAGTATTCCCATTGCTCCCATTTACCCTCTTCAGCATGTGCGGGTTGACCTTGAGATCAGATCATACATAAAATAAAGACAGCCTGTATTTGCAGATGTAATATATAAAGATTACATTTTATCACAGTTATGCACTTATTAATCTACCTTTTCTCTCACTACTCCCACAGCTCCTATGTTCCAGACTAATTCCTTCCTTGACTTCCTCATAGGCCCACTAATGGTTATTTATTTTTGTGGGTACAGAAATTTGATTTCTCTCTGATCTTTACATTCACCATGATTTCTTCTAAAACCAGGTACCTCTTTCTTCCACCAAGACTTCACTACTGGCTCAAAACCACACAACTATCTACTTCTTCAATATGTTGTTTGTGGTTATTATCACTCAGTGTAACATATTATTTCCAAAAGCTTCATATATTTCACAGTTCTTGTTTTCTCTCATTTATATCATACAAAGTGCAGATAACAGTACCTGGTACCTGGTTAAAAAAATAGTACATTTTGGAAAGAGGTATCTTTAGAATTACCTGTAAGCTTATGAAAGGCAATGCCCAATATCATGTGTTAGACAATTTCTGGGTTCTCCAAAGTGTTTAGTAGTCTGACTCTAACTAATTAAATAAGTAACTTTGTGCCTCACATTGTTAACCTAATTTTTCAGGGATTTGAGGAACTATAAAATGTATAAAATGCATGAAAAATATTTAAATTTAGAAATTGTTACAAAAACTTAACATGTTCTTAAGATTTAATGTTTTAACATTAATGTTATTATGAATGCTCAAAAGATTCATGTTATTTGACTAAACAACCACATTATAAAATTAATCATTTAAAAATGTTATGAAGTTAGCAAAACAATTTAATAAATAAGTGAAAATTTAAGCAATTAACAATTTTACTTGGTAAACTTGATATGGTATGCTTTTGTTGTACTGTTTCAACTGATACGTTGTGGGGGTGTTGTTTAAGCACTATCTGATTTCTTGTCTTTGTAATTGAAAAACCTTAGACTGTGGTTAATTCACTGTCAATCTCTTGTGTTTCTGCACAATTAATCATAATAGCAGACAAAGGTGTGATTGAGAAAAGGCAGAATATATGGATGAGAAATTTATGATCCTTAAAATAACACATATTTTCCACATCATTGTTTCTCCTATTTATCTCATATTCACCCTATCACAAAAAAATTGCATAAAAACATATACATTACAGCTATGTTATATATAACCCCTTTCAATACACATATGCACTATAATATTAGTTGAAACCATTTTATAATTTTTTTTGCAAATGTTCTTATTCCCTTTACCTCATCTTCTAAATTAAGTAATGTTTTGCAAAAGAAAATATAGAGTATATAGTTTTTATAATTCTACCATTAACCACCTCACATAGTGAATTTGCAATTAAAAATGAATATGAGTCATATTCATCTTGGCTTTATTCCTAAATAATCACATATATTTTCTCATTTTTCACATATTCTAAAGAGTGAATAATGTGTGTCTTCTAGAAAATATAAGTTGGAATCTGCTCAGCTCAATATGCTGAAGAATATATTATTTTTATCAGTTTAATTAAAACTTAAAATGTTGCTTTAGGTCATAAAGTAGAGATTTTAAATTAGATGCTGTTATAAATTGCAAGATAATTTGCCTTCATTCAACATTTTCAATTTTTTTACCACTTAATAAATGGTAGAGGGAGTTATAAATTTCATTGTGGTTAAAACATTTCTCTGCAATGTTACTATGCAATATTACATAGGAATATTGTATTAATGTAAATATTATTACTATAAATTATTAATAAATAATTGTTAACTAATAATTTATATTACTGTATAGTTAGATACTTCTCCCCAAAAATGATACCCACTACAGCCCAAGAAAAAAATAATACCCCAAAAATATAGATGAACTCTTCTATGGTATTTGTTAATTTCAATATATCTCTTGCCATTTTAACAGGAAAATAGAATGCTAATTAAAAGAATCTCACTTAATGGGTTCCTTATTTTTTTCCTTTGGCAATGGGAACAAAATATTTTAGAAAATGTATTTTTTAGAAAGAAGTATAAATATGATTTTAAATCAAATTTCAATATTTTAAATATCTCAGACTGTTTTATTTAAAGAGATTAGTTCATCAAAGTTTTACATGTTTATTTTTCTGCACAATAATTTTTTAAAGTTTGATTAAAACTTACCTAGCATAAATTTTTTGAATTCATCTCATTACTTGCTACTTTTGGTCGCTAACATATCTGAATAAATCAACAGTTATGTAGTTCTAAAATTTCTATTTTTTCAATACATGTACATGATTTAGCATATTCTAATTTATCTAGAGTATTTAGAATAAATATAAAATATCTTGATTAGATATATTTAATTAAAATTAGACCAGAAATATTAATACAGATGCTTAAGTAAAAGCAATTGAAAGGCATGCACACTGACATTTAAGAAGGATGTTTTATAATCTAAACACAAATAGCAGAGAATTTTAAATTTCTTTTTGAAAAGCAACTAATAATTTGAGCTTAAATTTCTTACTTTTCACCTCTTGACTAATGCTCTTCACTCAGAATACAGAGTTGTTTTGAGAAAACATAATTCATGTGTAAAATATGTAAATCTGTTTTACTTGGTTTTTTAAATTATTATTTTGTAAAACCCAAATATCTTGGAAAAAAGGAAAGGATAAGAGTTGTGTCATAATCTTTTGTTTGAAGTACAAAGTGATACTTGACCAAATTTTGAATTATGTATTAGAAGTCTTTATTTGACTAAAACAATTCATCTTAACACCCAATCAAGATATTTTTTCTCCTTGAACTACTGCTAGAAATAATCAAGATACAAGCTAAAGTTTGTGTTCAAGGAGGTTCATGAGAGTTTTATTTATGAATAAAAATTCGGAAAGAAAGAAACTAATAATGAGCAATATAGAAATGCTTGACTGAAATGTTAACATATGTGAATGACTATATTGTGTAGAAATCAAGTTTTGGGTAATAAATAATGATAAGTAAAATATTAAAGGTGCAAATCATATGAAATGTAAAGAAATAAAACTATGTCATTTATTCTAAATTTCAGAAATATAAATCTATGCTTGTAAGTATAAACACACATATGCATATGATATATGACATACACTTGATATATACAAATACACATACACACACATATATATATTGATTAAAATAATTCATAGAAAGAATTGTACAAAATGTTAATCACAGAGTTAAGGTTGTTTTATAAACAAATTTTTAAAATAGAAATGCATTAAGTACTCACTGTAAGTAGTAAATAAATCCACAATGTTCATAAGTTTCCCACATCTCCTCCACTCCAGTTTAATTTACAATATTAAGATACTGTAAATATCTAAAATATGTTAAGGTAAAGGATGCATCAAAAACTTTCATAGTTTTAAATTCAAGTAGTGAATCATACTATTAACTTAGACAGTGAAGGGAAATGCTAAACAAGTAACATACAAATAAGGTTTATATAGTGAAAAGTTGCAATTTGAATATAGGTCCACTGCCTGGATTCAATTTTTCAGAAAAAATCAACTGTAGAGCTCACTTGTCAGAAATTAATTTATGAACAAATTCATAAGACAGTAGTTATCATAATGTAATTATCATAGATGAACTAAGATATGAATAATAACTGGTCTTAGTGGGAAAAATGATTCTGAAAATAGACTTTAATTTTTGTACTTGAAGGTGTATATACGACCAGAGGATGGAATGTAGTTCTGCTCAGTAGTACATAGTGAAGCACAATTTGCAAGTATTTATATCCTGAATTGTGATGGAGAGAGTATCACATAGGGTAAATTCCAGAAAAACATGCCTTGAGCTTAATTATTTGAAATATATAAAGCATTCACATATCTATACATTATATATTTTTATTTTTAAACTTTGTTTATTTTTAGTTGAATGTTCTCTTGATCCAAAATAAGACATCTGGAACTTGTTAACATATACAAATCTGTGTAATATTTGATCATAGATCAAAATAAGATGGAAAAGAAGTAGAGCAAGTCATTGAGAAAGTTTTCAGAAGGAGTTTGAAGATTACAGAAGATATTCTCTCTTTCTTCTTATTTTTTCTTTTATTGGTAGGAAAAAAGAGACTAAATGCACAAAATGTGCTAAGAAAGCATCCTTAAGATTATTTTTTAAAAAGTTTTCCCACAAATACACTACTCCTATTATCTCTAACTTTAGCATAGATGATTTTATGCTCATTTAATTATCTCTACAATGATTTTTTGAGATAACTATTTGTATGGATATGAGAAACTGCCCAGAGGGAGCCCAGATGTTAGACTTCACAGAAAAAAAAATTCAAAGCAGCTATTATAAAAAATGTTCAAAATACTAATAAAAGTTCATTTAAGATTTAAAAAGAAATTTAATGACAAGTCTTATTAAATACAGATGGTAAAGAAGTAAAAATTTTATTAAAAATCAAAATTCTGAAGTTGAAAAGTACAATAATTACAGAGAAAAACCTCACTATAGGGGTTCAATAGCAGCTTTAAGCTGGCAGGAGAAAGAAAAATCAACCAATTAAAAAAAATCTCAAAAGAGATTATACAGTGTGAAGAATAGTGAAAAAGTAAGACTAATAAATAGTGTCTCAGAGACCTGTGGGATACCATTAAGCATGGTAACATAATGAATATATCAGGAAAAAAGAGGGAGGAGCAGGAATTTTTTTACTGGCCATAAGCAATAACAGCAAACAGGAAAAGATTTGAAGAAATGATAACTGAAAACTAAATTTGAAAAAGAAAACATAAGTGTACATATCTAAAAAGGTCAATAAACACCCAAGAGAATAAAATTAAGGGATCACAACAAGACATATCTCAGTCAAACTGTTGAAAGCCACAAACAAAGAAAAAAATCTTGAAAGCAGCAATAGAAAGCAATTCATTTTGTGCTGCAAACCACAATATTAACAGCTACTTCTCATCATACTGTGGAACTTCGCGAAGGCCTCACATTAGTAACCAATAAAGCTGGGGTACAGCTTCTGTATTCTTCCTTTAGGATAAATAAATGTTACATTTCTGAAGTCTGGTCAATATTAAAAAAAAAAATGTCTCTGTTCTTGTGCTATTCCCATGCTGTTTTAGTTACTATAGTCTTGTAGTGTAGCTTGAAGTCTGATAAATTGATGCCTTTCAATTTGTTTTTTTGGCTTAAGATTGCTTTTGCTATACAGGGTCTTCACTGGTGTAGAATTATTTTATAAAATAATCTTCATAAACCATCTAATCTTTGACAAAGCAGACAAAAACATACACTGAGGAAAAGAATCCTTATTCAATAAATAATGCTGGGAAAATTGGATAGCCACATGTAGAAGACTGAAACAGGATCTGCACCTATCACCTCTCACAAAAATCAATGCATGGTGGATAACAGACTTAAACCTAAGGCATGAAAATATAAGAATTCTAGAATAAAATGTTGGAAAAACTCTTACAGACATTGGCCTAGAGATAGAATTTATGAAGAAGACCCCAAAGGCAATCACAGCAACAACAAAAATAAATAAATGGGACCTGATCAAATAAAAAATCTCTGCATAGCCAAGGAAACTATCACTAGAGTAAACAGACAACCTACAGAATGGGAGAAAATATTCAGATGCTACACATCTGATAAAGGGCTGATAACTAGAATCTATATAGAACTCAGAAAAACCAGCAGAAAAAAATCAAACAGCCTTATCAAAAAGTGGGCAAAGGACATGAAGATAAACTTTTCAAAAGAAAATAGACTAATGGCTAACAAACATATGAAAAAATGCTCAACATCTCTAATCAGTATGGAAATACAAATCAAAATCACAATGAGATATCACTTATCTCCAGAGAGAACGGCCTTTATCAAAAAGACCCAAAACAATAAATGTTGGCATGGATGCGGAGAGATAGGAACACTCATACACTGCTGGTGAGACTGCAAACCAGCATAAGCTCTGTGGAAAGTAATATGGAGATACCACAAGGAGCTACAAGTGGATCTACCATTTGATCCAGCAATCCCATTACTGGGTATCTACCCAAAGGAACAAAAGACATTCAATAAAAAAGACATCTGCACTGGAATGTTTATAGCAGCACAATTCACAATTGCAAAAATGTGGAAACAACCCAAGTGACCATCAATCCATAAGTGGATTAATAAAATGTGGCATATGTATACCATGGAGTTCTACTCAGCCACAAAGACAATGGTGATCTAGCACCTCTTGTACTATCCTGGATAGAACTAAAGCCCATTCTACTAAGTGAAGTATCACAAGAATGGAAAAATATGCACTGTATGTACTCACCATCAAATTGTTATTAACTGATCAATACTTAAGTGCACATATATTAGTAACATTCATTCTGGTGTCAGACAGGTGGGAGGGGGGAAGAAGGGATGGGTACATTCACACCTAATGTGTGCGGTGGGCACCATCAGGGGGATTGACACGATTGAAGCTCTGACGTGGGTGGGGCAATGGCAATATGTGTAACCTAAATATTTGTACTCCTGTAGTATGCTGAAATTAAAAAAAAATGACTCACTTTCTTGTCCTTTAAGACCAAGTCTATATAAGAAGAGTTCTTTGTCTAGATCTGGATAGAAGGTAAAAAGATAAACAATCCAAAACTTAAGTGAATGTGCCAAGGTTGCTAACCTAAAGAATAAAATATACACAGTAAAGACTTGAAATGTAGCTGTAGGAGCCAAAGTACTAGGGCATAGAAGAAATCGTCATGCAGAGATAGATATCCTGTGCTTGAAGAAGAAGAATGGGAAGATAACTTTGGAAGCCTTGGAGATTGCAGAAATGGCTCAAGGTTGGGCATTATTTTATTAGAGCACAATGCATAAATAAGCTGACTCATTTAAATGGTAAGAGTTGGAGTGGTTAACAATGGCTTAATCCTTTACTAACAGGAAATAATGGAGAATTTACCTAAAAGACAGGAGAATCATCACAGTGTAGTGTAAAGGAAGAATAAAAAACAAATATTAATTTCAAAAGACTAGAATTACCACAATGTTATCAAATATCATATAAATTAAAAAGTGTGAGAAATTTTTCTTTAAATGTATGTGACAAGGTAACTATCAAGGAAGAAGTCAAAGTCCTAAGAATATAATCCAGATTTTAAAGGAAGTCTTGATAAAGTAGTGAGCAAATATAGACCGGGAATAGATAGATTCCTATTTTAAGAACAGTGGGGAGACCTAAACCCAATTTGAAAAACTGACTGAAGAAGGCTTTGTGATTTGGGGGGAAGTATTAGTGTAAATTATAAAGATTTGAGAGTGTAGAATAATTTGACAGAAGAAAATAATGAAAGAAATCTGTTTAAAATAAGAACATGGGTGCAGGAATAACTCAGGCCACTATGAGTGACACTTTCAGTTTGCATACAAGAAAAGAAAGGGAAAGCAATTAGGCTATACATTTCTTTGTTGAAATTGTTTTAAAAATGAGTTAAGAAAAAAGGAAATTTTTATTTATCTATTTATTGTTTATTTCAGAATATTACGGGCTTACAAACCCTTTGGTTACATTTGTTGCCTTTGCACCATCGAAGTCGGAACTACAAGCATGCCCACCCCCTAGACATCATGCACTGTACACATTAGGTGTGAATTTACTCATCCCCTCCTCTGCCCTCTCACCTGCCCAATGCCCTATTAATGGGACTTCCATATGTGCATATAAGTGTTGATGAATCAGTACCAATTTAATTTTGGACTTTATTTTTTTAAATGTTATACACTGCTCTTTAATATAAAAATGACTACCTCTGTATTAATTTAAATGTTTTATTTATATCAAAGATATTTCTTGACAGTAAGAATCTGAGAGATTAAAAATCATTTGGCTTCTAGTATTTTGATTTGTAATACCTCCCAAAGTGTACAAAAATTGCTGAAAATTTTCTTCTATATCTTACTATTTTTTAAGGGTGCATTGGTCCTTTAATAAAATTGTGGACATTTATTTAGTCCACATTGGAATACACTGAAATTGTGTTCTACTACTGAGAAGTTTTCAATGTGTCATTAGAGTGGACTTGTACTTTTTGAAGTTGTGATGGATAAGCAGGTAGAAGATTTCTGTCACGTCAAAATCATCCCCTACACATATCCTCTGTGACACATGCAAAGCTGAAGTACCAGACTTGGGTCTTGAACACTGAGATGTACATTTCACATTTCACTATCTCATTATTTTGACAGTATGTTTGAGACAGCTGGGAAACACCAGCTGTAACAGGAGTTATGAATGTTGGCAATGTTAGCACCTAAACACATGACTCCAGAAAACTTTCTTAGATCACAATAGTCTGAGAATTCCAATGGGTTATGACTCATCAATTAAAGATTTTTCCTTATGTGAAAGGAATGTAAGGCACCAGTATGATATTGCTATTTCGGGTGAATCTCATTGTAAGCCTGTAGCTACTCATAATTAAACATTTATGCATATGTGCATGTATATACATATACAATGTTTTTATATGTATATGTAACATATAAATGTAGGTAATCACTAGAGAAAACTCAAACTCAAGTGTAATCAGTCAAAGCAACAAGCCCTAAATGAAGTAACTATCAAAACCTTTAATTTCTTATTGTGATAATAGAAGCCAAAAGCTAAAACCAAAGATTGCACTGGCCCCTCCCCACATCTCCATCTCCATTTTATTTTCTCCCCATGGATCCGTGCACCAATCTCCACATGGACGATGCACCAGTCGAGGGATAGGTGGATCAGCATAGATATGGGATTCATTTTCTTGTCCCAGGGAATTCTAAACAGAAGATTGCTGCAGTTTTATGGACCCTGGGATGCAGGGAAGAAAAGAAGAGGTCTAGGAGTGGAAAAGTACTAAGTCAGAGTGAAGAATATTATCTTCAATGTTTCTCCCTTTCTCCTCTACCCTATAATGAGGCCTCTTGAGACCCCAAATTAAGAGACCTAGGAATGAAGGTGCCTGGGCTAGGAGTGCAGGCATGTGTAAGCATGCAGATACATGTAAGCATGGAGAGAGGTTTAAGTCTTTGATGCAACTCCCCTTGGAGACTGTAATGCATTGGCTGTGTACCAAGGCTGATGAGAGGATGTGGAGAGGGCAGCTTTTCCCCATGAGCCCTGTCAGTTAAAATGTTTGTCATTGTCTATTGTCAGTCCTGAAAAAACTCACACATAGATTTTTAACCAGCAGCCAGATTCTTCAAACTAAACACTATCAAGAAGCTGCACATATTAAGTATAGTCTTTTTCCAGTGCAGTAGAATTCAAAAAAAGAATTGATTTTAAATGTTCTCGCAAAAACATGGTAGGTTGTCGAGGTGATGGATATGTTAATTAGCTCCATTTAATCTTTCTACATGGTATATACATGTATTGAAACATCCCATGTACCCATAAATATATGAAATTAGTACTTGTCAATTAAAAAATAAATAAGTAAAATCTGCAAATAATTATTCAGGAAGTGTTTGTGGATTTTCTATGTTTTAGGCTTGTTAATTTGTTTCACCTACATTTAATCTCTCTTCTAGGTAGAGACAATTATAAAACAGTGTTGATTATGAACATTTTTCTCTACCAATATACAGAAGATATAACTATATCTTTTAAATAAACAATGAACATATTTCTCCCTTCTCCAATGTACATAAATACATGCAGAATCTTTTAAGATTTTTTAAGGAAACAGGGAACACCTTATTTAATAGAATTGTAACACTCAGTGTCTTGCAGCAAACCATTTTTTTTCAATGATCTTTACTTACACCAAAGCACAAGCACACTGTTTATTTATGGAGATATGACACCTCTTGTAACATTTTCTTCACTTTAATTATGAAAATAAAATATAATAATTTTTCTTTACAAGTTAATTATATAAAAAAATAGTACTTCATCCCATAAGATTAGAAGAAAGCAACTGAAGAGACATGTACTGCTTTAAATATTCTGAGGGTCCTTGGAAGTAAGTTCAGGCTTAGTCACTCTTCACATTGTTCTGATCCTCGACATGATGCTCAGGATATAACTAATGAATAGTCAAAAATAAATAAATGAATGAATGAATTCCCTATTTTGCTTATTTTGGTGCCCACCATGAATCTCTCCAGGAGATGACTGCTCTGGCATCCAGTGCTGTTATAAGATTCTTCATGCTCTTCTCCCATTCTCTGCCAAGTTTATCTTTGCAGGTACAATATCCTGTTAAAAGAGAAAAGAGAATACACAATTTGGCAAAAGGCTAGTAAGAAGCACACAGACTATTGCCACATAGGAGGAAACTATTTTATATTTGTTAAAAACATGTATATAGAAGGAGATAGTTCTAGACGTGAATCTCAGAGTACTATTTCAGTTTTGCTACACTGGGAACTGCAAAAGCTAAAAAAGTAAACTACATATTTTTTTCTCAAACATGTTTGAGATGATTAAAATAATAAGAACAAAACTTCTGGTGATTTTCGATCCAGAAATAGCACTATTAGGCATCTACCCAAAAGAGCAAAAGATATTCTATAATAAAGACATCTGCACCGAATGTTTATGACAGCACAATTCACTATTGTAAGGGTGTGGAAACAACCAAAGTGCCTGTCAATTCATGAATGGATTATTAAAATTTGATATATGTATACAATGGAATATTACTCAATTATAAGAAATGACAGTGATCTAGCACCTCTTATATTTTCCTGGATTGAGCTTGAGCCTATTATCTGAAGTGAGGTATCACAAGATCGGAAGGATAGGCTCTACTTGTACTCACCATCAAATTGGTACTGACTGATTAACATTATGGTGCTCACATGGTAGTAATATTCTCCAGGGATGGGGGGTTGAGGGGGTAAACTCACAACTAAAGGACATGGTGAGCATTGTAGAGGGGAAGGGCATACCTCTAACCCTCACTTGGGTGAGGCAAAGCCATAAAATGTAACCGAAATGTTTGTACTCTCATAATACCCTGAAATAATAATAATAAAAAAAACAGGAAAAACATACTTCTGGTGGTGCCAGAATTATAATTACTAGACTGGAATAAATCACTAGTCAAAACCACAATTTCTTCAGATTTATAATGTGGATAAAAATAGTAACTATATCATAATATACATTGTAAGAACACAATAAATATTTCCTATTGTCATTAAAAATTCATATCTCTAATACACTGTCCTTGTAACATCTTCAGAGAAGTAAATATTCAAAGTGAATGAAATGTGCACATGCACACACACAAACACTTAAATATTCAACAGTTGACTGAATCTATATAGAATAAAATATAGGTTTATTTCCCAAGTGATTGCACATATCTATATAAAGAAAAGAAAGCAACTTTTCCAAAGAGATCCTAAACTTTAAAGAAAAATTTGTTTACCATGTGAAAAATAAATCCAAAACTCTTCTGACTTTATTCTTCTTGTTGAAATATGCATACATTCTCACCCATTACCAAAGTGAAGATGTCAATTTCAACATTATTTTTGGTAAGTCTCAAAACTGTAACCATACTCTTTGCTCAGTTTTTAATAAAAACTACACTTGTATAATTTTATATGCAGTGCATTAAAAGTATAGATTATACAATCTCAAAATTTCCCTAATTGTTGATCAATAATCCTATTTATCAATGATTGATTGTCAATCCCATTTCCTGAAGTAATGCTCCCGTTTTCTCAAACCTCCTTTAGCCTTGTGTCTTGCATACCTGCTTCATTATTTTTGCAAATAGTATTTTCTTAAAAATATAAGGCTGTTGGATGCATCTTGCACTCAGTTCTCTCAGGTTTCTCCTTATTTTTCTATCTCTCCCATCTCAGATAAAGAAATATCCATTCTCCTCTCTAAGACTCAACTCTACTGTAGTGAATTTTGATTCTATTTTATTTCCCCTCTCTAGAAATTTATTCCATATGCTATATGCCCTGTGTATGATGTCTTCCACATATTTACCTGTTCCACAAACCTACATTAGTCACTTTACAATATTAATTAGCTTATCTCATTCCTTTCTATTATTCCTGCCAACATATCAGTTTTCTACTTACACATTCATAATAGTCTTCTTGATTTAGAGGTCTAAAATACATGACCTTCCTCTATGTTTTGCTGCTCCCTTTGCATTATCTAATTCTTCTAATTTATGTAATTTATACAAATGAGACTGTTATGAATCACTGAAAAACATAATCCAATGGATTACTTTTTTATCCTATCTTTCAACACCTTGAATTCTTACTACTGACAAGAATAGCTGTACCACTCTACCAGTAAAGATATAATATAGTGTTTATTTTGACTTTCATTTCCTCCCTACATAGTTGAGGAGTCTGGGTTCCTGGTTAAAAATCTATGTGTGAGTTTTCAGGCTTGGCCTTAGGCAATGACAAAGGCTTTACCTGACAGGCCTCTCATGCAGAAGAGCTGCTCACCACACACCAGACATAGCAAACAGCAGGTGCCTTGCTGTCTCTGAAGGGAGCTGCAGTCAAAGACTCTGGACCTCCTGGACCTCTGGTCTTTCACACATCTACATTCCTGCCTCTTTTCTAGGTCTCTTTATCGGAGACCTTGGCAACATTCTTGTTCAGGTGTCTTCAGAGGTCTTCTCATGGGGAGAGGAGGGAGGAAAGCTCATAGACATTTTTTCCCCACTACTCTATACTTTTCCACTCCTAGTCTTTTTCTATCTCCCTCCCCTCCCCTCAGTGTCCATAAAACTGCTGGAACCTTTGGTTAGACTCCTAAAACAGTCCAAACTCTCATGTCCATAATTATCCACCTGCCCCTGGCTCTGCCTCACCATTCTGTGAGGGAAAATGGGACGGGGAGTTGGCATTTTCTCTGGTTTAACCTCTTGCCTATGCCATTGCTGTAAGTCATTAAAAGTTTACCTTATTTTTGTTTGGCCTGTTGCTTTCATTGGCTACTCCAATACCTGGCAGCTCAGCTCTCTCCCAGCTCAGGTGAGCTCTTGACACTAATCACACAGGTATTGAGTACTTCCTTTGTGCCAAGTGAAAAACTATTTCACCTCGTTTAGTATTCATACTCCTGCAGAGAATAAGCAAAGTTTATTCCTCCAGTGAACTTGTTTTACAGTTGAATCAAGTCATCACTGCAGGATATAGAAAGATCCAAGAGACTAGAATAATATTAGGAATCTTTGAGATTCTGGTTTTGATGGAGAATCAGCTTTATTTTACTCTTCTTAAATGATAGCAGTATATAACCTATAATCCTAGGCAGTTTCATTGTTGAGAAGTCTGGTCCTAATTTCTTGCAGTGAGCCTCCATCCATGTTAAGCATTTCTTATTTCTATTATCATGAAGGCATCTAGCTCTTGACTACCTCTCTTTGCTTTTGCACCTTACTATGTTTTGAATGCTTGCCCTGGCCACAAGTCATATTGAAATTTGACAGCAATTGTAATATTATTGGGAAGTAGAACTTTTAAGATGTGGTTAGAACCTTCATGAGTGGACTAATGCCATTATGGAGGGAGTGGGCTCCTTATTGCGGGAGGGGGTTCACCCCCTCTTGCTCTCTCTCTTGCCCTCTTTTTGCCCTTCTGCCATGTGATGCCTTCTGCCAGTTTATGATGTGGCAAGAAGGCCCTCACCAGGTGCCAAAGCCTTGATGTCAGATGTCTCAGCCTCCAGAAATATGAGCCAATATATTTCTGTTCATTATGAATTACCAAGTCTGTGGTATTCTGTTATAGCAACACAAATAGACTAAGATAGACCTTAAGCCCAACACGTCTAAGCTTCATTTTTACTTATTCTTTTGCATTTCTTTCTGTTTCTAGTGGAGATACTTTCCTTGACTTTGAAAACTGCTATGTCTTTTTTTATCTTCTCTTTTATATTATATTTTCCATTGATATATATTTTTGCTTATTTGTCAGTAATATGTTTTGTTTTTATCTTTTTAATTTAATGATGAATATTTTTGGCTGTAATTATCAGAAATTCAACCTCCATATAATCAAAGTGTTTTGTACTGAGAATTAGAATCAACTAAGACTCTTAAACATTAAGACTCTTACACAATTAATCAACGTTTTTGACTAAAAAAAGTGTTCCCTTTTGCAGATTACATGACTATAAAGGTCTATTTTCAATCCCACCCACGCACATTTCAAATAAATCAATGTAATTTTGATTATAAGGTGTCATTATTCAAATGTATCTTTCTAAGTTTTATAACTTGAAAAGCCTGATAAAAAAGAAAAGTCTTTTAAGAAAATATGGAATTTTAGAATTAAAAGGGACTTCCACATGTGTTATGGCAATAGGAACTTCCAAAGGATTGCTTTATGTGATTTATGCTTACACTATTCTATTAATTCTTATTTTCCTAGGATTCATTAGTGTCTAGTACACTTCACTCAAATCTGCTACCAACTAAATATGAGTATGGGCCTGCAATTAGAGAAAATATAAGTAAACTCTATCTTTAAATTTTAATGCTACACATTATTTTAAATCCCCAGATACATTTAACTGCATATATCATGGACTGTAGCGCTAATGTTTTTTCATTTCAAAATCCCTGAGTATTGCTCTTTGAAATACTTAAGTAGCAGTAATAATAATAGTATATTAACTTTTAAAAATTCTTAGAGCACTATGCTCAGTAAAAGAAGTCAGACACAAAAGAACACATATTTATGAATTCATTTATATGAACTGACAAAGAAAGGTAAATCTGCAGGAACAGAAAGTAGATTAGCAGTTACCTAGGAAGAGGGTGGGAATACAGTGTGACTGTAAATAGAGACAAGAGTTATTTTTAGGATGATGGGAATGTTCTAAAATTAAATTTTGGTAATGTATGGTGACGTTCTTAGAATTCTATAAATATACTGAATTCAGTGACTTATATGCTTAAAAAAGATAAATAAATTTATAGGATATAAATTATAACTCAAAAAAGTGACTGAAA
Organism: Cheirogaleus medius; assembly: GCA_008086735.1. Classification (NCBI taxonomy): domain Eukaryota; kingdom Metazoa; phylum Chordata; class Mammalia; order Primates; family Cheirogaleidae; genus Cheirogaleus; species Cheirogaleus medius. Next base: position 80,007,518 of record VBSM01000529.1, read on the forward strand.
TGTTTAGGGAAATTAGTGATAAATCCTATATAGTAGATTGAAAATCAGAGTAGAAAGTCTATTAAAAATACAAGAATTAAAGAAAATATAAAGCTTAATGAAAGCTTTAAAAGTAGCAAAAATATTGTAAATTTTAAATGTATTTATTTTCAAGACAGAATAATATATTTCTAAATAAATAATTCAATAGTTATAATAATTTTTACATTGTCAAAACATGGTTATTTTGATATGCAAGTTTGATGTAAAATAGTGTGATATAAAAAGGGACCACTTGGTTTGTGGCTTTAGCTTCAAAGCACATCTTCACTATCAATTGACTAGATGAATTTGAACAATTTTTTAATTTCTTTGTATAAAATGGAGATAATAGTACCTACCCTAGACGTTGAATTAGAGTCAACTGAGATAAGGTAGGTAAAACACATTGCATCTTTATTAGCAAATAGTAAGCATTCAGTTAATGGTATAAGACCTGTCTGCAATATTTCCCATGTCTTTCTCTAGGAAAATAAAACAGGCCTCTTGGACAAATAGCAACGTTTGTTGTTATTTCCCTATAATAAACTTGGAGATGGATGTAATACCCATCTCCCATCTTTCATAATATTTTTCTCATTCTACACTAAAAAAATGCTAATATTGTTTTCTTAGTTAATAAACAAACAAAAATGGATCTTCTGCCTTGTAATGCTTAAGATTGCACACCAGACTGAATATTAACTCAAGGAAGGTTGGGTTTTGATGTTGTTGTTGTTGCTGTTATTGTTGAAGTCTGACTTACAGAAAGGATATGGCAATTGTATCCCATTAAAACTTGACTATTATTTGAATTGTTTAATACCTTTTACCAGGTCTTTGTGAATACATTTGATGTAAGGGCTCCATGAGAAAGCAAAAGTGCTGAGGCTCTAATTTAAAAATTTCATTTCTCTTGGGCTAACAGGCACTACAGTTAATTTCAACCAGTTGCAGTAAACAACTCCAACGTGAGGGCTATTAAGCAGCAATCACTTTAAGAAAGCTTTCTGGGTGAGAGAGCCTATGTTACAGCAACTCATTGAAAAAACTAAAGCCACAAATACGAAGAAACTGCAACTGAGCCCCATGGATTAATGAGATACACAAATGCAATTCAAAGGAACAAAACTTCATAGCCTGTTTGAGTAGATGTGATTCTATTAACTATGTCATTAAATTTCCAAACAAGCCATTAGACTGTCTTTGTCTCTATATCTATGTGTCTCTGAATTAAAAATGAAGAAATATATTCAATTGTAAAGTCTCGGAATGTTCTAATGTGAGAAAAGTGATACTCTTCTCCCTTGATGTTTCCACTACTGTTTCTCTTATTAAAACCCAAAGAGATTTTGTAATACAGACAATAAATTGGTTCAGATATGGTAATGCTGCATTTCAATATTTTTTATCTTTTGTATACTCAGAAATATTAAAAATCAAACACTTCTAAGCACTCTTTTCCCTACTCCCATAACGATTCTTTGAACTGTTTTGTGGTTTCTAGGCAAGGTAATGTTGTGGCTGCTTTGTGCCATAGCCTTAGGCTGGGAATGCTCTGAGTCCTTCAATTTTATCCTTCAAAATTGTTCAAACTGCCTTAATGATTGTTGAGCAGCAGCACTGACTCTCACTTTCAGGCTCAACCATTTGAGCATGCCCAGTAATTAGCAATCCCTAACTTTTAAATAGCATGTTGCCTATGACACATATGGTATGCAGATCTTATTTTGGATTAAGTACAAACACTCTGCTGAAGCTTTTCCAAAGACCGAAATAAGTCAGAATCCAAAATCCATACAGTAAAAAATAAAAATAAAAAATAAGTCAAGACTAAACTATGTGTAATCTTGCAAGGATTATGGATATTATTGATTACAAGGAAAAAGTGAATAGACTCTGAGAATTCAGACTCCCAACCTAACACTTTCATAACAGCTCCCTGGATAAAAATCAGTTGCATAGAATTGGTTGAAACACACCTAGGCAGTTTTTCTAGAACCACCTTGCCATCCAAACCCTTGTGCAACTGCTGGGCTGGAAAAAGAGCCAGAGACTTCCACTAACAAAGGCTGCTGTTGATAGAGGTAGAGCAGGGAAGAGGAATAAGAAATTCAAGTGTGGCTGGGCATAGTGGCTCACACCTGTAATCCTAGCACTCTGGAAGGGTGAGGATGGCAAATCGTTTGAGCTTAGGAGTTCGAGACCACTCTGAGCAAGAGTGAGACCCCCATCTCTACTAAAAAAAAAATAGAAAGAAATTAGCTGGACAATTAAAAATATGTAGAGAAAAAGTTAGCTGGGCATGGTGGTGCGTGCCTGTAGTCCCAGCTACTTGGAGGCTGAAGCAGGAGGATTGCTTGAGCCCAAGAGTTTGAGGTTGCTGTGAGCTAGGCTCACTCCACGACACTCTAGCTCGGGCAACAGAGGGAAACTCTGTCTCAAAAAAAAATATTTTGTGCATCAAAGGACATTATCAAGAATGTGAAAAGATAACCTGCAAAATGGGAGAAAATATTTGTAAATCATATATATTGTAATGATTTACTAACCAGAATATATAAAGATACTTACAACTGAACAAAAAACCCCAAACAAACCAATTAAAAAATGAGCAAAGTACTTGAATAGACATTTCTCCAAAGGAGATATACAGATGGCCATTAAACACATGGAAAAATGATGAATATCATTGGTCATTAAGAAATTACAAGTGAAAACCAAAATGAGAAACTTGTTTATACTCATTAGGATGACTTTAATAAAATAAAATGATAAAATAAAAATAAAACAAATGAAAATAAAATGTGGCATATGTATACCATGGACTTCTACTCAACCACAAAAACAATGGTGATCCAGCACCTCTTGTATTATCCTGGATAGAGCTGAAGCCCATTCTACCTAGTGAAGTATCACAAGAATGGAAAAATGAGCACCACATGTACTCACCATCAAATTGTTATTAATTGATTGACACTTAAGTTCTATGTTAAAAACTTGCATTATCAGACTGGAGCAAATTTTAATTAAATTAGTAGTTTAGAAGTTAAGAATATATTGAATACTATGTTTTACTCAATATTGAAATATTTTATTATTATATTTCTTATAGTTTTGAAGATCCTAACTTTGTCAAAGATTAAATCAACTCTAGTAGACATATGACTTTAGAAATGATATGGAAATTACACACAGAATTATATACATAAAAAGATGCATATATACACATATGCTAATGTGTCTGTGTATGTATATGTGTGACTCAATTATTCTGGCTAATGAACTGTAAGTGGAAATGATATGCATTTGCACATTGCTTCAAAGAACATACTGAAGTATGAAGCAACAAGATTCAGAGAGATTCCCAGGTAACTGGATCCCTGGGCAACTGTGTGTAGCTAAGCCATGACACCAGAACAATCCACATTGTTGTGTGAATACGTTATGTAAAGCCATAGAAGTTTTATGATTCAACTGTTTGTTGAATAAGTGAAACCATATTAAACAATCTTTCCTGAACGTTGCTGTTTTCTCACTCACCAATATCAAGCAGAATTTTCTCCATGTCGTGCACCTTTTATTTACTTGTTTGTGGATACTTATTATTCAACTATGAAAAATTCTTAATTAAAAAATATGAATTTGGGGACTGCTGAAGTATTTTGTATTTTTTGTACTTTTTGTATTATTCTGTGTCTAACAATAGAGTAGAGGGCAAAACATAATAATCCTTACATTTAGATAACTCCCATTCTAGTGTGTTTGATTGAAGAAAAACAAAAGCATTTCATCTAGCCACATCCCTCTTGATGTACAGTTGATTTCATGAAGATTTTATCTAATGGAAACTATAGCATTATTGCACATATATTCTTTGGTCCATATATCATTACACATATATATATATAAATATACCACTGCAATTACATACATATATTTATGTGTGTGTAGACATACATATATACATATATATGTATAAGTCTCATTGGTACAAATGATATTTTGCCTTTTTGTCCTTTGAATTTATGTTTGGTATTCTTTTAGGTTTTTGTTTTGTTTTGTTTTTTAATTCTGGTCATTTTTTTCACATTGATGAAATTTATTTTTTTAGAACAGTTTTGTGTTTACAGAAAAATTGAGCAAAGGGTACAAAGAGTTCTCCTATACCTCCTCACCACTGCCCCTCACACCATACAAAAAAGTTTCCCATTATTAAGACCTTGCATTAGTGGGGGTTTATTTAATACAATTGATTAGACAGTATTTAGTTATTAATATCTTTATTTATTTAGCTTATTATTATTTATTATTTAGTTTATTATTAATAACTAAATCCCACAGTACACATTAAGGTTCACTCTTTGTGTTGTGCACTTTATGAATTTTGAAAAATAAATAATGACATATATCCACCATTACAGTATCACACAGAATCCTTTCACTGTCATAAAATTCCCCTGTGCTCCATCTATTCATTTTAACTCCCCCTCCTGAAGCCCTGACAGTCACTTCTTTTTTTACTGTCTCTGTAGCATTCCCTTTTCCAGAATATCACAATTGGAATCATACAATATATAGCCTTTTCATATTGATTTCTTTTAGCTAGTAATTTGTATTTAAGGTTCCTCCTTGTCTTTTAAATCTATTTTAAGAGATCTGGCCAGGCACGGTGGCTCATGCCTGTAATCCTAGCACTCTGGGAGGCCAAGGGGGAGGATACTTGAGGTCAGGAGTTGGAGACCAGCCTGAGCAACAGTGAAACCCTGTCTCTACTAAAAATAGGAAAATTAGCCAGGGGGGGTGGCTCACGCCTGTAGTCCTTGCTACTCGGGAAGTTGAGGAAGGAGGATCACTTGAGCCCAGGAGTTTGAGGTTGCTGTAAGCTAGGCTGATGCCACAGCACTCTACTCAGGGCAACAGAGTGAGACTCTGTCTCAAAAGAAAAAGGAGATATTTATATCTTATAGTTTAGTTCATAACTATTATCTGTACTTCAAATAGTTATGTCCAAATATATTATTTGTTTATGTATTACTTATTTACTTATTGATTTTGGTTTAGCATCTTTGGCTAACAAATACTTTTCAAAATATTTTTAGAGTCAATTAGATAATGTTAGAATGTAGGTTTGTCTAACTTGCTTAAGGTATCCCAAACAATTATATGAAATTTCTTAGATTTTTTTCTATTTTGTTCTTACATTTAAATGTTTAATTGGAATTTTTGTGTGTAAATGTAGTAATATAGGGTTAGCAATATATTTTCCTAGATTTGTCATACATATATACCACATATTTATTTTTTCTTTATTAAATTATCTCATTTTGTCAAATATCAAATCTACACATATTTGATAAATTATTTCTGTAAACTTAATAAAGGAGGAAAGATAAATAATAAGTAACTGAAAAATACACATAGACAATTAAAAATCAAAGTATAATGAGAAAAATAACCAAATAGATCATTTTTAGACAATCAATCTAAAAATTTATTGATTCAGATACTCTGATCATTACCTTTAAATATCATGTTTATTTGATCAGTTTCCTTTGCTTTCATAGAAAATACAATAACTAAAATTTATTTGTCTACATTGGTAACTAAATAACAAAATGTCTAGTGTTGCATGTAGAAGAAACTGTGGAAGAGAGAGATGGAATTGAGGGAAACAATATATGGTTCTCATAAAGGTATAACTTTATAAGTACACTTAAGAAAATTTCTTCTGAAACATAACTAATATGAGAAATAAAATGATTATGTTCTACATGTAAAAAAGTATATATTTAATAAGAATGTTATCAAAATAATCAAAAAATAAGTTTTTAGTGCCATTTTCATGCTTAAATTTGTCTAATAACTTACAGTCATCTCCTTTCCACACCCCTGCATCCTCAGCTTCAGCAATTGCAAGCTGGTCTAGATAAATTTAACATTCCTTTACATTCCATCATAAAGAAGAAATAAAAACTAGTCAACTATAACCAAATTGCTAGATGAAATAAAAAATTTCAGAGAAATGGTCATTCAACTAATGGACCATTCAGCAAATTAGTACAAATTGACCATTTACTGGCAAGAATGAACTTCGATCAATGAAACTTGGCTTAACAATCCCATAAAGTTAAACTCTTAACACTTAAGTGAAAAAGAATTAACAGGTTTGCATAGGAGTAACACAAAAAGACATCCAATAAAAAAGATAAAGCTATTATAAATTTGTACTCACTTAAAACAAAGAATTGCCATATATAAACCATGCCCCACAAACTGAAAGAACTACAAAAAGATGGTGGTAGATTTTAAAAGTTCTCAATCATAAACTGATAAAGTTGTCAAAGCTTTTGCAGTGAATCAGAGGACTTAATTTAATGAATAAAATTTATCTAAAATATATTTTTGAAGCTCTCATCCCCAAAATAATACAAATTAACATTTGTAACATGAAGCCATGAAATAGATCACAAAATAGGACACACTGTGTGAAAGAGAAACAACCTGACTAAAAATGCAATATAGTAAAAAAGTAACTATTAAAGAAAGTCTATATAACTCATGGATTAATAGAAAATTATGCTGGACACTTTGAAATATTTAGGAATGAATGGCAACGGAAGCACTACATACACACACACGTGTGTATTACAATATAAGTGGAACTTAAAAGGAATTTTTTAATTATAATTTTAAGTTCATTTGTTGACAAAAACAATAATATTTAAAATGAACATTGTATTTTATCATAGACCATAAAATTTGAGCAGTATTAAGCTTATGTAAGTAACAAAAAACATTGAAATGAATGAAAATGGAGATAAAGTATCAAAAAACGATTTTAGGAAAGAATAAAATAGATAAACATATAGTAAAAGTTATCAAAAAGAAATGGAGAAAACAAAAAATATTAACATTGGGAGTAATAATTTCATGTCAGCAAAAGGATTAACATTCACAATAATAAAAACATTTAGTAAAATATGTAAGGAAAAATCAACAGCTCAATCAAAAAATGTATAAAGGACCATCAATACATGAGTAGATTAATAAAATGTGGTATGTGTATACCATGGAATACTACTCAACTACAAAAAACAATGGTGAACTAGTACCCTTTATATCTCTCATATTATCCTGGATAGGGCTTGAGCACATCCTTCCAACTGAGGTGCACATCCTTCCAAGTGAGGTATCACAATGATGGAAAAACATGCATCACGTGTACTTGCCATCAAATTGGTACAAACTTTTCAACACTAAGGTGCTCACATGGCAGTAATACTCGTTGGATGCTGGTCAGGTTGGGGAGAGAGGGAAGGGCAAACCTACAACTAATGGAAGCGGAGTGCACTGTATGGGGGAAGGGCATACTTGTAGCCCTGGCTTGGTTTAGGCAAATGTATTACATGTAAACAAAATGTTTATACCCCCCATAATATCCTGAATTTTAAAAAAAAATGAGCAACGGAAAAAATAAAGACAATCTATATGGAAGGAAATCTTCTGAAAACAGGAACTTTTGAAAATTGCTTGTGAGAGAGTAAGTTTTGGAAAAGTCACCTTGGAGTGCTCTTTTGCACTTGTGTAAACCCATACTCAACTAATTCTAATTAGAAATATACAAAAACACATACTGGGGAAAAGAATCCTTATTCAATAAATGGTGCTGGGAAAATTCAATAGCCACATGTAGAAGACTGAAACAGAATTCACACCTCTCATGTCTCACAAAAATTAATTCACTATAAAAAACAGACTTAAACCTAAGGCATGAAAGTATAAGAATTCTAGAAGAAAATATTGGAAAAACTCTTATAGACATCGGCCTAGGCAAAAATTTATGAAGACCCTGAAGGCAATTATGGCAGCAACAGAAATAAATAAATGGGACTTGATCAAATTAAAAAGCTTCTGCACAGCCAAGAAAACAATCAACATAGCAAATAGACAACCTACTGAATGGGAGAAAATATTTGCATGCTACATAATCAATAAAAGGCTAATAACTAACATCTAAAAAGAACTCAAGAGAATCAGCGAGAAAACATCAAACAACCCCATTAAAAAGTGGGCAGTAGGTATGAACAGAAGATTTTCAAAAGAAGATAGACTAATGGCCAATAAACATATAAGAAAATGCTCAACATCTCTAATCATCAGGGAAATGCAAAGAAAAATCATAATTAGATTTCACTTAACTCCAGTTGAGAATGGCTTTTATCAAAAAGTCCCAAAACAACAGATGTTGGCATCGATGCAAAGGGAAAGGAACACCTTTACACTATCAGTGGGACTGCAAACTAGTACAACCTCTATGGGAAAGTAGTATGGAGATACCTCAAAGAACTAAAAGTAGATCTACCATTTGATCCAGCAATCCACTACTAGGTATTTATCCAAAGGAAAAAAAGACATTCTATAAAAAAGACATCTGCATTTGAATGTTTATAGCAGCACAATTCACAATAGCAAAGATGTGGAAACAACCCAGTGCCCATCAATGCATGAGTGGATTAATAAAATGTATTATATGTTTACCATGGAGTATTACTTACCCATAAAAAATGGTGAACTAATACCTTTTGTAACAACCTGGATGGAACCTGAGACCATCATTTTAAGTGAAATATCACAAGAATGAAGGAACAAAAAACATATGTAGTCACTACTAAATTGAAACTTATAGATTAACACTCATGTGCACATATGATAGTAAAATTCAATGGAAATCAAGCAGGTGGGAGGGAGAAGTAGGGATGGACAAATTCACACCTAATGGGTACTATCTAGGTGATAGACATACTTTTATAACTTTGACTCGAACTGTGCAATAGCAATTCATGTAACCAAACATTTGTATCCTCATAATATTCTGAAATTTTTTCAAAAAAGAAATATATGCTAGAGACATTGAATTTAATTCAAGAAATATACCAGGATTGTCTTGTGTGTGTGTGTGTGTGTGTGTGTGTGTGTGTGTTGTAAATGTAAAACTAAATATCCATTAATATAGTACTAGCTAAATACATTTTTGACATTCATTTAAAGGAACATCAATTAACTGCATCTACATTCCTTTTGGATAGTTCTTAAAATAAATAGTGCTACATGAAAAATAAGTTTCAATAAAACACCATTTCTGAAAATTTAATTAAAAATTAAAACACTGTATATATTTTCATAAACATATATGTAGTAAAATATTATAAGTGGACTTATAAATGCAAATTCATATCATTTGTTTACCTTAAGGATGAATGCAAAGGAATAAGATTATAAAGAAAAAATGGGAAAGAATACGACAATGCTTTTGCTTTTCCATCAAATATAATCTGAAAAATGTAAATAATTTAGCTAGGATGATGAAAGATTTGGTTTATAATTTATTTTATTTATTTATTGGCACAGGGTCTTGCTCTGTTGCCTGGGCTAGAGTGTAGTGACATCATCATAGCTCTCTGCAACCTCAAACGCCTGGGCTCAAATGATCCTCCTGCCTCAGACTCTTAAGTAGCTGGGACCACAGGAGCATACCACCATTCCTACCTTATTTTTTAAAATTTTTATAGAGAAGAAGTCTCACTATTTTGCTCACGCTGGTCTTGAACTCCTGACCTCATGCAGTCCTCCCACCTTGGCCTGCCAACGTGCCAGAATTACAGGTTTGAGCCACCATACTCTGTGACTTAAATAAGCATGCTTGCTTAGAGTAAAGTAGAAAGTAAATCAGATGAATACTTCTGATGTTGACGATTACACACATTAAGCCTTATAAAAAGGAAGATTCTTGAAATTCTTCATAGCAACTGTATACTCTCTAGCCTTCATGATTACTAGGTTTGATCCCTAAAATGTTGTCTCTCCCAAAATATTACAGGACCTACAAACCACCATGTACCCTTTTTAACATCTAGCAGCTGGCTTTTGTTGATTTCAATGTTTGCCCTCTGATTAGGGCCTCTTGCGTAGAAGCTACATTCATTTCATGGCCAGATGACAGAGCATGTGGGTTTGTGTTTATTGCCATGGATTCAGAGAAAAACTACCCACGTTAGGTAGACGAGTCTGCAACTTAAATGACAGTCTTTGTCCAGGATAGACTTACTCTGATACTCACACTACAAATATCATAAAGATTACAAAGAGTAGGTGATTAGGTACCATTTTTGATAATGATTATGGTTGATGTGAGTGTGTATTTGTGTGTGAATATGTTTAACAGCTTTGTTTATATGTTAAATTATAGACTGTGTTCAAAAATGTAGTGACTTTCCATTTATCACTGTGTCTTTTTCATCATTATGTTGAAGCATCCTCTACTTCATGTTTTTATTCCCTTCTACATAATTATTATTATACTATTACATTACACACACAAAAAAAACCTGAAATAAGGAAGAAGATGGAGAAATGAGAGGAAGAAAGAAGAAGGAGGAGGAAGCAGCAGCAACACAAGAAGAAGCAGCAGCCACTGCCACCTTAAAAAAAAGAATAAGGTACCAGATGAACACAACTGATTATCTATTTTGGTGCTCTATAGTTTTCCAGTAGTTTTTTAATATAGTAATTTACTAATCACAAGTAAGATATGATCCAAGACTGTGATGATCTCAGTAAATCTGGATGGATGCCTAAACAATAAATGAACAAAATAGGGAGTAGTAGAGATCAACAAAATGGGTAGAACTAGAGGAATTTTCAATGGTTTACTTTCTTTTCTTAACTGTTACACTACTCTGCTAAGATGTATTATATAACAATGAATATTTTTAATTTTTAGTATTCATATATGTAATTTAATGTTTTTCCTTGCCTGCTAGCATACCTAATTCCTACATTACAGTGAATTTTACTTTTAAAAACATAACTACCTTCTTTTTGCTTCTTATAGCATTCTTCATTTGTCCTTTTAATGATTTTAACAGTCCTACAGAGTAAAGCAATTATAGGAAAAAAAATGAATAGTATAGTTGAAAGGCTAAAGTTTGCCACTGGAAAACTAGCAAGAGACACATAACAAGAAAATTCTCAGTAGGTGATGAAATGAATGGAGTGAGGGTTCTGCTTAGCTAACAATATTTAGGTTGTTGGCTGTTTTGTAATTTAAATTCCTCCTGTAGTTCTCCAAAGTATGATAATTTAGATACATCATTTAAACTTCCACTAGCACCCTGTCTTTCCATAATTATTCAAGTGGAAATAAAAAATTACTCCCCAGCTATTCTTAACCTGATATTTTATCAAATAAACGGATATATGAATTGTTCCAGGGAGCATTTAAATAATAAATGAGAAGAATTCCAGATGAATACATTGTCCTTTAAAGTTAGAAGGGTATTTTTCCTCAGAGGAGCAACTAAGATGCCAGAGCCTTTCCATATTAACTTATTAGTGTCACCAAAAGGAACTAAATTGTTGGACAAATACAAAGAAAATAGACATGTAGTTCACATGTGAAATATTCTTGCTGAGTAGGTGCATCACACAGGTTCTGTTGAAATGTAAAAAAAATATATTTAGAAACACATGCACATACTACCACATCCACCACTTTAACAAATATTTGTTACCTATAAAATATTTCATAACAGTACAATTAGGAATAATTAAGAATTTAGAAATTAGTAGTCTCACAAATAGCCAGTCTCACCTTCACTGGTAAGTCTAGGAACTTGCATTAACAGTAATCAATGTACTCATCTAATACATCAGTCATTTAGCCCTCCAATTGATAGTTTCTATAAGGTTTTCTCTGTTGTGCATATCTTTTCTTTCTTCTTCTTTAATATGGAATAGTAAGTAAATTAGTAACAGGAAAAATTAAACATGTTCAATCAATTTTATTAGGGAAATATTTAATAGTAATTAATTGATCATCTGTCTCTTATCCCTTCACTTAGAAAACACTTATTTCCCAAAAGAATTCAGAAAAAATAACAGTATTTTAAAAATCAGGATAATATAGTTTGTAAGATTTAGAGATTAAATTCTACTTGTTCTTTTTTCAAATACAGCAGCTAGATTGTCCATTATGTTATATTCAGGCTCTGTTTCTTCAGAGAGGCATCAGGTACCCTTGAGAATAATTCAGGCTTTGAAATCAAGTGTACCTACATTAGAATCTCAGTTCCCTCAATTTCTGTCCATATGATCATTGGTAATAGTTTCTGAGCTTTAATTTCTTCAATCAAAATTTGGATTAAAAATAACTTTAAGATTGTATAATTATTAATAAAAAATAAGTTAATTATCCAATAAAAGTTAGCACTCAATAAAATCCCTATCAAAATACCAGTAGCTTTTTGTTCTGAAATAGAAATAACAATTGTAAAATTCATATAAAACTACAAAAGGCTACTCCTATTCAAATTAACCTTGAGAAAGAATAACAAATCTGGAGGTATTTCTCATTTCAAAATATATCACAAAGCTACATGTATTAAAATACTATGAAGCTGGCATTGAAAACAGACCTATAAACCAAAGAAACAGAAGATACAGATGAGAAATAAACCCATATGTCTATAGTCAACTGATTTTTGACAAGGGTGAAAAGAACACACAATGAGGAAAGTATAATTTCCCGAACAAATGGTGTTGGGCAAACTGGATCTCCAATTGCAAAACAATGAAATTCTACCTTATCCACATAATATACAAAAATTATTTCAACATGGATTAAACATTTAAACATAAGATCTGAAACTGTAAAATTTCTGGAATAAAAAAAGCGGAAAATATTCAGGACATTGATCTAGGCAATGATTTTTTTAATATGACACCAAAAACACAGCAACAATAGCAAAAATAGACTAGTGGGCTACATCAAACTAAGCAGCTCTGAACAGCAAAGGAAAGAATCAATAGAGTAAAAGAATTAATCAAAGGCAACCTACAAAATGGAAGAAAACATTTACAAATCATATACCTGATAAGGAGTTAATACCCAAATATATAAGGCATTCTCTTAAATCAATGGCAAATAAACAAACAAAAGAAAAAGGCAAATGACTTGAATAGGCATCTTTCCAAAGATATACAAATGGTTAACAGTTATATGAAAAGATGCCCAAATCAGTAATAATCAGATCAGCAAAGTGCAAATTAAAACCACAATAAAATATCACCTATACCTGTTAGAAGGGCTATTATCAAAAAATTAAAATAAAAGATAACAAGTGTTATTGAGAATGTGGAAAAATCAGAACCCTGGTACACTGTCGGTGGGAATGTAAAGTGGTGCAGCTGCTATGAAAACAGTATGGTTGTCCCCCCCCAAAATTAAAAATATAACTACCATATGATCCAGCAATTCTACTTTTATTTATTTATCCAGAAGCATTGAAATCAGGATCTCAAAGAGACATCTACATCCCCATGTTCATTGCAGCATTATTCATTACAGTAAAGATATGGGAGCAACTTAAGTCTCCATCAGTGGATGAATGGATAAAGAAAATGTAGAGCAGACATACAATTAGATATTAATCAGCCTCGAAAAATAAGAACCACTACACACTTACTAGAATAGCCAAATTCCAGAAAACTAACAACACCAAATACTGGTGAAGATATGAAGGAGCATAAACCCTTACTCATTGCTGTTGAGAGGGCAAATAGTATAGCCACTTTGAAAGACTATTTAATAGTTTCTTACAACACTGAACATATTTCTACAACATATACATACAATGCAGCAATCACACTCCTTGGTATTTAACCAAAGGAGTTGAAAACTGATGCCCACACAAAACCTACACACAGATGGTTTCTTTGCAATTGCCAAATTTAGAAGCAACTGTGATGTCCTTCAGTGAGTAAATGCATAAACTGTGGTACATCTAAACAATGGAATATTATTCATTACTAAAGAGAAATGGAATTACTAAAGAAGAACCTTAAATATATATTACTAAGTGACACGAGCCAATCTGACAAGGCTACAATACTGTATGATTCCAACTATATGACATTCTGAAAAAGGCAAAACTATGGATACAACAAAAATATCAGTGATTGACGGGGTTAGTGAGGTGGGAAGGTTGAAAAGGTAGAGTACAGGATTTTTAGGACAGTGACACTCTTCTGTATGCTTATATAATGGTGGATGCATGTGATTATACATTTTTCCAAACCTATAGAATGTATAACATCAAGAGTAAACCCTATGGATTCAGGTTGATTGTGATGTGTCAGTGTAGGTTCATCAATTTTAACAATGGTACCACTCAGGTAAGGGATGTTGATAATGTGGAAAGCTATGCATATGTGCAAACAAGGAGTATATGGAAAATCTCTGTGCCTTCCTCTAAATTTAATTTTGATTCTTAAACTGCTCTAAAAATGTCTATCAAAATCAAACAAACTGGAAAAAAAATGAAGGAAATCTTGCCATATGTAACAATATGGATGCACCTTGTGGAAATTGTGCTAAGTGGAAAAAGCCAGTAACAGAAGGACAGACACTATATAATTTCACTAATATGAGGTATCTAAAATAGTCAAACTCATTGAAAGAGAGAGTAGAATGGTGGCTGCTGGGAAGGGGAGGAATAAGGAATGAGGGATTGCTATTCAGTGGGTATAAAGTTTCAGTTGTGCAAGATGAATAATTTATAGAGATTTGTTTAACAGCATTGTGTCTATAGTACATCCAATAATGTGTTCTGCAAGTGAAAATTTAAGAGAGTGATCACATGTTAAATAGACTTACCACAATAAACAAACAAAAATATTACAGATAAAGTTGACATATCCTATTTTTACTCTTGTCAGGTCTAATTTTCTTCCCTGCTTAGAGCCAACTCTGATAATCTGGGTGGTAATATCCTTTATCTTAAATTTGGAAAATATCTATATTAAGCTGGACTTTATTAGTTGAATTTTATTTTTTGCTGATTGTCTTCTGGTATTCTAATTTTGTTGCTATATAATGCTATATAATATTTGTTTCTCCTACCTTTTATGATTTTTTTCATCTTGATGTTCTGTAATTTTACTATGATATGATCATTGAAAAATTTGTGCTTATCTTGTTTAGTACTTGGTGTGCTCTCCATCTAAGGAAGATAAAGTAATCATTTATTGCTCTTCAATTTGTAAAAATATGCAACCATGAGTGCCCAGGTTATTAGGAAATCCCTGTAATTCCTTCTCTTCGCTAGTGCTATTTTTTCACAGAAGAGTGATGGAACTCCCCAACTGAACTTCTGTATCTCTGAACCTCTCTATTATAATTTACATATTTGTCTTTATATGTTTATGGCTTACCTAAAGTATATCTCTGTTTTGAGGACAGTTTTAATAACTATGTGTGTATGTGTACATAGCTCTATCTCTATACACACAAACACACACACACATACACACACACACACACCACCCAGGTTTACTATTCCTTCATATGCAATAGTTTTTGATTCAGATCTGGCTATATTTGTTTCATCATTTCCTTTTATTCTATGAACATTACCTTTCTAAGTGTGTTCATGCATGTGTGTGTGTGTATCTTCTGTTCTCTCTTTGGCACAAGGTTGGATTTCCACGTGTAAGCTCATTATCTTGAATAGACATTTGCAGTTTAAATTTGGAGATATTTTCCCAAGTGGAATTTGGAAATGTTTAAATAGTACACACGATTGTTTCATTTAAATCTTGATAATTCTATATTCTATTACAACTTTTATTTATTCTAAAATCCGGTAGAATAATTGTAAAAAAAAAAAATATTGTGCTTTGCACTAATGGCAACTTAATGGGAAGCAAGAAAACAAGATGGTTAAGATCAGATTTCTAGTCAAAACTTCCTAGATTCCCATCTTATCTCTATGTGTCATTGGCCAATTCACCAAGTATTTCCCTGCCTTGAATTCTTCATCTTAAAAATAAGGATAATAACATTTTCTCAAAGGGTTCTTCCAAGTATCAGTGCACTCATACACAGAAGGTAGTTTGAAGAACACCTGGCATATAGCAGATAATAAGCTCTAATATAGGGTTAATATTTGTAGTTCTAGGCATATGGTGGTTTAGAGAATTTAACTATAATATGGATAGTTGGGATAGTTAGGAAAAGAAATATTTTCAAGAATCAGTAATTTAGTGGATTTGAGTTAAAACTGTGCATTAGGACAAGTTATACTTATTTCAGATTAGTTTTAAAAGGACAAAATAGAATTTTAAAAAATCATAACAATGTCCAAACCTATATAATCAATAGCTATCGGTCATATACAAAAAGTTATACATAATAATTTTTTAATTATGCAAAACTAGATTAAGTACATTCTACCAATACATAACTAATATCAAGCAAAATTTTTTTCTAACTCTAACAAATTTAGTTTAAATTTACACCAAAGACTAAAAGAACATTGCGTCCTTACCTTTTTATTCTCTATTTGTAAATAACTGTTCGTGCTACTTATTACGTGAAGCCAATGAGTCTTTGGAATGACATTTTGACCTATTCTTTAGGCATTTCATCATCAAAATCATTAAATAACCACTTTCTAAAACAATCTTGCTGGGATCCTTATTTTGTCTATGTTTGATGATTTATCTTTCCCAACTCAAATGTAGACTGGATTTTCTTTTATAATTTAATTTTATTCAGATCCTGCATCTGGTCTTCCTCCCTATTCATTTAGCCACATAGAGAACAGGATAGCAGTGTGATATCATGATTCCTTTCAAGAGTTTTTACATTAATCAGGGAAAAATCTTATGTCAGTATGTCTTAAATGTATTTATTTTAAGTGCCTATTATATGCATGGCACTGTTCTAAGCCCTAGGGATCCCAAGGAAAAACATAATTTATATTCTAGTGGGTTGGAAGTGGTGATAAACTAATAAAACAATACCAAAATAATAAATTACATGGTGAGAGGTTTTATGAAAAATTATAAGTCGTGAAAGGATGATAGGTATTGGGGTTTTGTTTAGTTTTTTTATTTAAGTTATTAATAGAAGAATTAGTATTTTATAAGCTGCCATTGATTTTGAAAAAGACTTCTCACAAAATGACTTTGTTTCAAATTTCATGTATTAATATTTAAATACTTGTTATAAATTACTTTTATAGTATTGCCTATGTAGGAATTATTGTGAAAGTTCTGCAGAAGTTTGGAAGTGGGTGTTAAAATTTATGCTAAGGGTTTAAATATATGTGCTGAAGAAATTATCATATAAGTGTACCTGCAATTTCCTTTTAAGAAAATTACCAGAAAATCTTGAAACTATACATAATAATGATAATTATATAACATTTCCTTGCTAAGACCTATAGTTCTTTAATTCATTTATGCAGGTAAAAAGTATTTATTTAATATACTCATTGTTCACTTGCATGACACAAAGTCTGCATGTGAATACATATTGAGATACGTCTTGCATGTCACAGTATCAATTATCTTTTTATAACAAGTATTAGACATTCAAGATTCTTGACATGCAAGTCAACAGAAACTTTTACTGGTTCCTCCTCATAATGTTAACAATATGCCTAAATGACCTTAGATTTCCTGTCCTTACACAGCTGTCAGTTCAAAATGCCTGAGGCTTAAATAATATTCCTTGCCTGTAGCAGCCTCATGCCACCTGCCCCAACTTGAACCATCCTCACTTTCCTCATCTCCCAGCTCTTCTGTAGATTTTATCCTCTTGTGCTTAATTTTTAGGTTGAATTTAAACTACAGGTTAAGAACATTTCTGACTTTTCAGATTTGCATTTCCTTTCCTTTTCTTTTTTTAAATATAGGTGCTAATATTTAAATTTGCTCTGATATATTTTTCTTCTCTGCTACCTCATCACCATTCCCTTTAATGAAGAATTATTTAATGACTCTAAGATTGATGTACTGTAGTTTGTCCATTATTCCCTGCAGAAGCATAAACTCACATAGTTCAGTTACCTTTAATTTTAAATCTATTATAGTCCCATTGAAATATAGTCAATAACACATCCCTGACACATAAGACATTTTAACTCCACTTTTGTCATCTGACCCAGTTATTAAATTTTACATCTTATAAGTGATTCATAAAGTATTACCCATTCTAAAATAACTTACTAAAATAAGCCTAATAATTATAACATCACATTACTATTTTTAAATAATAAAAATCACAGTCTCAATTAATTTACCTGAAAAAGACTCTCAGTAACATTAGGAGAATTATAGGAGTTATGTTGTGCTGTTTATACAGCACAATTCTAATTTACAGAGGGATTGGTTGTTTGTAAAATAATGCAGACTGTTGAATATATATTTTGTATTAAAAATACAAATGTCAAATGAACAAAATTAGTAGATCCATACATATTAGATATTTTCATCCATTTTTGAGAGGCTTAAGCCACTTTTTAAAAAAAAAACCCATCAGTCAGTCTCCAGAAACTAAAAGGAGGAAACATACTACTGAATTTTATTACACAAAATTGTAAAAGTGTGTAAAAATATACCTACAGCATTTCTTCTGTTTATAGAGAGTAAGAACTCATTTATAGGTCATTTTCTTCCTTACCCAAGCTAATTAGAAGGAATATCAATCCAATCAATTTCTAATTATACATACTTGAATTATCTATTTGATTAATTACCAAAATAAGACAGTCGATTTTTTAAAATCTGAATCAATTTGCATTTAATATTACCCTGGTAGATTCTACCCACCATGTGGTCAATGTTTTCTAAATGATCATTTAAAATAAATTTTTAAAATGCCCTAAGGGATGACCACTACAGGTTCCCCTATGTCCTGTATGTATGTCTTACAATTTAAACAATTGAATTTCTTACATGTGCCAGGATATGTGACAAATATTGAGAAGGACAAAGTCCCTTCATAGACCAATTTAATAAATAATCAAGAAAATATAAGTCTCACAGAATTATTTTATACATGTTTAAACTTGATCTAAATATTATTAAGGATTTGTGATATAATCTGTAAAAGCATTCAGAAATGGAAGAATGAGTTGGTTCAAGTTGTAGGCAGATATCAGAAGGTTTCCATAGACAATGAAGAGCAAGAAAGAAAGCTTTCCTTATATCAATTTATTTATTCAACTCAAGTTTACTGAATATGTACCTGGTCCCAAACAAAATTCTAGGCATTTAGTAAACAACGATGCAAAATAATATTCCATGTTGTCATAGAACATGGAATATTATATTCTAGTGATGAGAAGAAGACAAACAAAATGAATAGGTAATAATATAATAATAAAGAAAACAATAAATGCTATTAAAAATTTTTAAAAAGTAAGTAAAGGAGGCCGGGCGCGGTGGCTCACGCCTGTAATCCTAGCACTCTGGGAGGCCGAGGTGGGCGGATTGTTTGAGCTCAGGAGTTCGAAACCAGCCTGAGCAAGAGCGAGACCCCATCTCTACTAAAAAATAGAAAAAAATTAATTGGCCAACTAAAATATAGAAAAAATTAGCCGGGCATGGTGGCGCATGCCTGTAGTCCCAGCTACTTGGGAGGCTGAGGCAGAAGGATCACCTGAGCCCAGGAGTTTGAGGTTGCTGTGAGCGAGGCTGACGCCACGGCACTCTAGCCGGGGCAACAGAGTGAGACTCTGTCTCAAAAAAAAAAAAAAAAAAAAAAAAGTAAGTAAAGGAGATGAAGGTATACTAGAGATGGTGGGATAGCAATTGTTAGCCCTCAAAAGCTTGTCCACGGCAGACATTGGTGAAGGTGAGATTTGAGCCAAGTTTTGAAGAAGAGTTAGTCATGCAGATATCTATGGAAGAGCATTAGAAGTAGGAAAAAACAGCCAGAGAAAAGTCTCTAAGGCCTAAATTAACCTAGTGTGCTCAGGAACTGGGGTGGCCATAAAGAGAGTATGCTAGACCATGTAAGACTTTGGCAGTTATTGCAAGGGCTTTGGCTTTTACTCTGAGTGAAACTAGGAGTTAATAGAATTTTGAGCACAGAAATGACGTGATCTAACTGTGTTGAGGATCAATATAAACATAGGCAAGTGGATGAGGTGGGTGAGATTAGAAACAAAGAGACATTATGAGGCTTTTGCAGTAATCTAATCAAATGATGATAGTGGCTTAGCTCAGTGGTAGCAGTGAAGGTGGGAAACGTTATGGAAATTTGAGGAAAGTAGACTACTTCCGTAGATGCAAATGTTGCCGGGTAGGTATATAAGGTAGTGATATTCTGTGAAAGTTAGAGAACTAATAACAACTAGCAGATTGGATGTGAAGCAGGCATAGACTAACCATATAATTTGTTGTCAAAAGTGAGACAATTATGAAAGACAGAGTACTAAGCAATCAAGAAATATATAATGACTATATATTAATTATATGCTATATAATTATTAAACTTTAATTGAATGATGGTATTTTCTGTATACTATATTTACATTAGTTTTCTATTATTGTATAACAAATTACCACAACTTTAGCATCTTAAAAATATATGAATGCATTACCTACTTTTGAGTCAGAAGTCTGAGAATAGGTTAACTGAATCCTCTGCTCAGGATCTCACTATGCCAAAATCAAGTTCTCTACATGGGGCACAATCTCATCTGATGCTTGGAATCCTCCTCCACATTCACAGGTTGTTGGCAGAATACAGGCTCTTGTAATTGAAGTCCCATTTCCTATCCAGTTGTAAACTAGGAGACGCTTTCAGCTCCTTGAAGCTATTCTCATGTTCCTAGGCATATGGCCTATTCATAGCATGGCAGCTAAATTATAATTGTTAAAGCCAGCAAAAGAATCTCTTTCCAGTCCATTACAATGGAGTCATATATTAATGTAATATAACCAAGGAAGTGATTGTCCCACCATTCACAAGTCCCTTTTCATACTCTACACAAGGGTATTATATAGTATGAAATAGGAGGTGAGCCTTTGGCAGTCAACTTAAAAATCTTCCTACCACAATATATTTTAAAATAGTTTTATTATTTTATTTTTTTGAATACTTCCTGCAATTTTATTGTATATTGCATTTAATGGTTAGTAAATTGCTGATATGCTTGTTCAGATAATGGCAATGTGATAAATGGAGTATATTCTCAATTTTCTGAAGACAGATCAGAAGACAAACCCTATAGATGCAAATGTTGCCAGGTAGATATCTCTAGTAGTGAAATTCTGTGGAAATGAAAACTAACTATGGATAAGGATGGCTTAGACCAGGTGGTGATCCTGTTAATTGAGAGTTTGACATATTTGGGATCAGTTTAGTAGAAGAATTAACATTTGGATGATGAAATAAACTGGCTATAATTTCTATTTTTAACCCAAATCCCACCCTAAATTGTCTCTTATAACCTAAGTTAACCCCAGAAAACAATTACATGGTCATTACTACAATAATGGTGAGATTATTCTAAAGATCAAGCTAGTGAAATAATTTTTTCCTCAGATGAAAAGGGAGAGTGCTATGTTCTGTTATGGAAGACAGAATGACCATTCCACAATCATCTTGGGGGTCTCAGGAACACAGGAACATGAGATCCTCAGATTCTTAGTTACATTATTGTTAAACATCAATATTTCTTTTCAGCAGTGGTAGAGAAAGATTCTTCCATACCCTGTACTCCCACTACCACTCCGTTCCAACTTCCAATAAGGGAACCTCATGATTGTCCTTCAAAGTTAGCAATTTGGGACAGAAAACAAAGGAACTTACCATATCTGGAAAATTATTAATTATGTAAAAGTAAATAAGTGGTAGAAATCTGAAAAACAAGATCTTATTAATGAACCTGTGAAGAAGAGAGGGAAAATAAATGTTGATTATTAAAGCCAGTGTATATGTTGAGATATGTCAATAAATTCTATACTTATAAATATGAAGCTATTATAATAAATTTATATTTAATGTAGTATAAGATGAATTAAGATAGTAAGACAATAAAATTTAGTTTTGCTCGTGTAGAGAAAATAGAGTGAAGAGAAACAGGGAAGTATCATAATTGTACATGCAAGAATGAAAGTGCTAATTTACTAATTTGCCAGGATGCCGTTAAAAATGACCATGTTCCCAGATGTAATTGTCCTGTTTCATTCATTTTCATCGAAGTCGCACATTGTTCAGTTGCATGAGAGTCTGTGTGTGCTATGCTGTTGACAATGATTACCCAGGCTTTTTTGAGAAATCAAAGGGAACTTAAAGTAGAATGGGCTAAAGATTATAAGAATTTGAATTAGAAGACTTGGATTCAAGCCAAAGTACTGCCCATTATTAAATATGTGATCTCCATCCAATCACTTACTATGAAGTGGTTTCCTCATTTGCAAAATGGACATAATAAAACTTATCCTATGAACCTCAGTATACTAAAATCATTTCAAAATAAGATTATGTGATAGGTATAATAATAAAAATATATATTGTATAGTCCTTGCATTATAGGAGATTACTACCTAGAGAGACAGAAAATTGAAGATTGCATAATTAGATAAAAATATAAATACCCAATTGAATAGAGGCAAATGCAATCATGTAAACTATAGATATTTAATATGTTTATGAACTAAAGAAGCCATGGTTTTAGCACAGTATTCTGTAAATATCTAAAAATCCTCCTAATAAAGGAATTACATTAGTCTTTACAATAATAATAATGTTATTTACATTTTTCTTAGAAACAAAACATAGTTCCATTTTCTAATAGATGAGCAATGATCAAAATTTAACCATGTGACTTTAGAGATTACCATCAGAATCCCCCAGGGACGGGAAATATATTTCAAACTAACAAGTGATCCCACCACATATCACTTAAAGGGCAGGATGTTCCCAACTGAAAAGTGCTGCTCCTGTGAGTCTCTGTGACGAATGAGGATGGGCTGCATCATATACCTCACATAGCCAATAGGTTGAGAAAATGTGCCTTGGAGTAAAGGACAAGATCTTAAAGTGAAAGAGATTTCCTTTACTTACATATACAATGTCTATGTCTTAGTTTGTTTTCTGTTGTGTGTAACAGAATATCCAAAACTGGGTAATTTATAAGAAAAAAGAATTTATTTCTTACAGTTATGGGGACTGAGAAGTCTAAGGTCAAGGACCCACATCTGGTGAGGGCCCTCTTGCTGGTGGGGAGTCTCTGTAGAGCCTTGATGTGGTACAGGGCATGACATAGCAAAAGGGCTGAGCGTGCTAGTCTCTCCTCCTCTTCTTAAAAAGCACCAGTCCCACACCCATGATAACCCATTAATCAATTAATTCATAAATGGATTAATCCATTCATGAGAGCACAGCCCTCAAAACCCAATAACTTCTCAAATGATCTGCCTCTCTACATTGCCATATTGTAGGCCATATATTAACATGATCTTTCGAGGGGACAAATATTCTACCATAGCAATCACAAAGTGAACTGTGGTGAATGTAAGGAAAAAGACCTGTAAACTATTATTATCTTTACTTCTGATTAAATATATTAAGTTTTACTTTATAGAACATGTATAAATAATTGCTGACAGACTTTTATCCATGTAATAGCACTATAATTTATATTTCAGGCAGAAATTAATTACTTTAGCTTTTATAATTAAAAAGAAAAGAGAGAAATTGCAATGGATTAATCTATTTTTATTTCAACGGATACAACCATAGAGGCATTTACAAGTCTTATATATGCATTGTATAATAGTTCCAAATAACTCTATTGTAAAATTTTATTTGAATGAAGATTCTCTAAGTTTCACAAAATTATTTATGTGATACTATTGGCAAATACTTAAAAAAGGGAGAGGGATCATTTGCACTTATTGTGAAACAATCCAGGATTTTACATTTCCATCAAAATGCTTTTACTATAAATTGAGAAAATAGATCATAGCTCGAGTTCAGCAGTGTAATTCAATTCTCCATGTGAATTTAATTAAATTATAATAATGCATTTATTTATTAACAAGCATTAAATTTACAAGGATTAGAAATTGTATTGCATTGATAATTAAGCAGATGCAGTAGATACTTTTTACCTTTGATTCATTTGTTTTCTTAAACTTATTTTTTCAGACTAGTTTTATGTTTATAGAAAAATTAAAAATGTAATTTAAAAGTTACCCTATACCCCACATCAGTTTCCTGTATTAGTAACATCTTATATTAATATGGCACATCTTCTCAATTACGGAACCGATATTAATACCATACTATAAACTAAAGTCATACTTTATTCAGATTTCCTTATTTTCTAGCTAATTCTAGCTTATGTTTCAGGATTCCAACCAGGATCCACATTACTTTCAGTTGTCCTGCTTCCTTAGGATTTCCCTGGCTATGACAGTTTCTCAGACTTTTCTTTTCTGAAGAATACCTGTGAGTTGAAAATTATTTTTAAGGTATTTTGTAGGATGCCTCACTATTGGAATTTGTCTGATTTTTTTCTCATTATTAGCTTGAGGTTATGGGATTTGGGGAGGAAAATCACAGAGATAAAATAAAAATCTCATCTCCTCATATTAAGAAGACATATTAAGGGGGCAAATGAGTGACTTAGCATGACTTATCACTGTTGACTTATCACTGTTGAGGTCATATTTTTCAGCTTTCTCTAGTATAAAATTGTTCTTTCTTGTCCCCTTTCCAAAATGTACTCCTTGGAAAGAGTCACTGAACATAGCCAAAATTTGAGAAGTGGGGAGTAATGCTCCACTTCTTTGAGGTTGGATTATCTATAAGTATTATTTGGACTTTTTTGTGCATGGAAACTTGTCACTTCTCCCCCACTTATATATTTACTTAATCATTTATTTCTATCAATGTAGACTCATAGGTATTTATTTTAAGCTTTGGATTGTAATTCATTACTGTTTCATACTTTTTGTTGTTTGAATTATTCCAGCTTTGGCCATTGAGGGCTCTTTCCAATGGCTCTTGGGTGAGTTCTGTACGTGTGCGTGGGCACACCTGCACACTTCACTATTTCCTTATCTTCTGGCACTGTAGATGCTCCAGGCTAATCTTGTATATTTCCTTCCTTAGTTCTACAATCTGTCTTATCTCCTAGGAACTCTGTTTCCTCTTATTGGAAAATGACTTCAGAAACCAGAATTTGTTGTTACTATAGTGTCTTTGCATCTAGGCACTCTGAGCTGACAGAGAAAGAAATACATATGAGTGTAGTAAATTGTGGATATAAACATACCTATTAATATTCCTGTATGTAGCAGTCTGTGTCTATATTAAAGTAAGCATGAATTCATACTAATGTCTCCTATCTAATCCTTTACCACATGGGTAATTTTAACTTTCTCCACTTTTCTGATCTGTAACTTCCCATTCCAACAGTGAGAAACCTGGTTCTCATAGTATGACATCCATTTACTTAAGTGTTCATGTCCAATATACATAAGTAGTGGTATCAGAATTGTTAATCCTTGCCCCATGGGAATTTTACATTTGGTCTTCAGAATCCACTCATTTCCAGTTGCTCAACAACTTTTTTCTCCACTCTCTTCAGTGAAGTTATTGCATACACAAGTTAAATAACTATATTGAATTCTAGATTTTATTCTGGGATCACTTGAACTACTAAATAATATTTTAAATTTACATATATTAATTCACTTTAATTTGCATAATTAAGGTTCATTCTTTGTTTTCTATGTATTTTGACAAAAGGATAGTGCGGTGTATCCACCATTACAGTATGACCCAGTATAGTTTCACTCAGAATAGTTAAAAATCTGGTACACATTAAGTATTCACCCTTCACCCCCAACTCCTGGCAACCACAGAGTGGTCGATCACTATCTCTATAGTTTTCCCTTTTTCAGAGTGTCATATAAATGAAATTTAAGAAAAGAATACAGTTTTTCAGACCAGACTCTTTCACTTAGCACTATGCACTTAAAATTCATTCATGTCTTTGTATGGCTTGATACCTCATTCCTATTTTATTTTATTGTTGAATAATATTCCATTGTATGGATATATCTCAGTTTATTATCTAATCACCTATTGAAGGATATCTTGGCTGCTTCCATATTGGGCAATAATGAGTAAAGCTTCTATGAACATTAACGTACAGGTTTTTGTGTTTTGAAATCAGTTCAGTAAATACCTAAAACACTATCACTGGATCATATGGTAAAATTATGTTCAAGTTTACAAAACATTTATCTGATTAAATGTACTTATCTGACCATGATACTATTAAACTTTCATTAAAAGTGGTTGTACTGTTTTGCATTCCCACTAGCAATAAATGAGAGTTCCTGCTCCTCCACATCCATACTAGCCAGCAAATGCTATTGTCAGTTTTGAAGCCATTTTAATAGGTATTTAGTTCTATTTCATATGCTGTAATTTGCATTTCTTTAATACAATAAACATTTTTCATATGCTTATTTATATATTTTCATTGGAAAAATGTCTGGTCAGATCTAATCTCCATTGTATAATTTTTTTAAATTTTCTTACTGTTGAGTTTTAAGGATTCTTTAAATATTTTGGATATATGCCTTAATCAGCTAAGTGTTTTGCAAATATTTTCTCTCCCTCTATGGCTTGACTTCATTCTCTTAACAGTGCATTTTGCAAAACAAAAGTATTTAATTTTAATAAAGTCCAATTTAATTTTATTTCTTTCATGGATCAAATTTTGGTTATATATCTAAAACTCATCTTTGTTACTGTAGATGGTATTTCTTTTTCAATTCAAACCCCAACTATTCATTGCTGATATTCAGGAAAGCAACTGACTCTATGTTAAAATTGTATCTTGTGACTTACTGTCATTGCTTTTAGTTCCAGGAGTTGTTTATAGATTCTTTGAGATTTCTTACCTGGGCTGTTATGAAATAAATTGTATCCCTTCAAAAATGAATATGTTGAAATCCTAATTTCTAGTTCCTTAAAGTATGGCTATGTTTTGAGTGGGGTCTTTAAAGAGATAGTTAGGTTAGAATGAAGTCATGGGTGATCCTAATCCAATAAAATGGTGTTCTTGTAAGAAGAGGGAATTTGGGCACTTCCCATCTATAGAAGGAAGACCATGTGAAGAGACACAGGGGGAGGTTGGCCATGTACAAGCCAATTAGTAAGTCCTCAGAAGAAACAAATCCTGCTAACACCTTGATCTAGGACTTCTAGCCTACAGAACTGTTAGAAAATATGTTGTTTAAATTTCAGTTTGTGATACTTTGATATGACAGCCCTAGCAAATGAATGCATAGACAATCATGTCATTTGTTAATGAAAATATTTTTATTTCTTCTTTTCCAATCTGTATAACTTTTATTTCTTTTTCTTGCCACTCTTTACAGTCTAGGACTTTTAATATGATGTTGAATAGTTATGATGAATGATAGTAGATGTCCATGCCTTGTTCATGATCTTAGATGGAAAGTACCCTATTTTTTAATCATTAAGTATGATATTAATTGTAAGTTTTTGTTGATGTTGTTTGCTGAGATTTTTAGTCATAAATAGATGTTGAATTTTGTCAAGTGTTTTTTTAGTCATCAATTGATAGGATCATGTGAGTTTTACTCTTTAGCCCATTGATGTATTACACTGGCATATCAATCTTGCATAACTGGAATAAATCTCTACTTGGTCTTGATGATTCATTTGATTTCTAACATGCCAAAGAAACTATACATTTTCAGAAAAATTCAGGTAATTTTTAAATCTACTAGAACTTTTTAAGTACAACTTAATTATATTTTAGGCAATCACTCTGAGGTATCTCTTTTAATGTGTAGATGCTATGAAAGTACTATTACTATCATAGAATTTCTTTACTGTAATTAAATTGATTAGGATCATTTACAAATATAGAATGTTATATTTTTTATAATATGTATTTATATAATCCATATTAAAAAGACTAGGAAAGGAGGATTGTATAAATTCTTGCTTTTCATATATTCTGTTCAACTCTAAACAAATAGCATCTGCTGGGTTGCTTCCTCTATAGACAATTATTTTAAAGATTTTTTGTTTTGTTTTGTTGTTTTTGAATTTTTTTCTTTTCTTTGAGAGTAAGATACAACAGAACATCATACAGAAAATCCTTTTTCTTCGCTTTACTAATATTTACAATGTCTTTCTTGTATTTATCAAGAAATACACAATTTCTTATAGTTATAGCCATTGATTCTAACAGTAGGAATTTTTAGTTTTGATGAAACTATTGATTATACAAACATTAAAACTATGTCTCCTGTAGCAAATTCCAATAAAGGAGTTGTGCATTAATCAGGAAATCAATATACCTGTCAATAAAAAGGCAACTTTGAAAGGACGATATTGTTGGAAGACCTAGTGGCTAAGGGACCAGAAACTGAGTAACTCAGCAAGTGACCTACTTATTTGACTTCAGGCTGTTCTCAAAATGTATATGAAGAAATACAATGTTAAATCAAAATGCAAGAAGTAGCATATTGTCCATTCATTTAATTTGTTCTGTAAGAGTAAAGACTAACTCATTGCCATAACCTTTACTTGTTCAATTCCTACAACTGTTACTTTGTATTTCTTATTAGAACTCTACTAATTGTTTCAAGCTGGCAGAATATTTATAAAACACATAAATACTTATGAATAAAAGTAAAATTTCTGCTTTTATCACAAACTGGGTTCATTATTATTTATTTTAAACTACTCTTTTTAGCAATATATGTCTGAGAATCCATGTTCTTAATTTGGCCAGAACTATTTCAGGCACATAGTAGAATTAAAGTATTTTTAAAATGCTGACTGACACAGTTCTAAGAAAATAAAAGAATGATTGCTATCTCAAAGAGGCTTCACATTTTTCTTTGTAAATTATTTTATTTTGCAAAAGTAGGGAACCTTCTATTTGCTCATTTTTAAGTAAACAGATTTGAGAAGTGATTTCTAAATGTTTTTGCATATTATTGCTTAGAAATATTTTACTTTGCTTAATTTGTAAGTCAGCTGAAAACAGCTATGAGTCTTAACAGTCCATTGTATAACAGAATAGTTATTCCAATGATGCTTTTATCATAATGGGAGGTGTTTTACCAGGACTTGGAGAACGGGAAATGGCAAAAACAACAAGAAAAGAAGAATGAAAACAGTGTAAAGGTCAGATTTTCTTTAAATTTTCCTAGACTCTCTTAGGTTCTATAATTGAAATTGTTAGTGGTCTTGATTTTATTGTGCTTTGTGTATTTTTCTATAATCAATGACAATATTCAACAATTTTTTAAATTCTGAATTTTCAACAAGTATTTACAAGACTGCCATAATAGTTCACTTTTGCGAAAAATCTTATTCTAGGTGTTGAGCTGTCCTTTTTCCTGCCTCTTAAGTCCTCTTAAGTACTACAGTTATAATTAGTAGAGAACAGTTCCAGTTTATATTGTTTCTATTAAGAAGTAGTCAGCCATCCATAAGTGAGAGTAAAGTAATGTTTATAAATTACTTTTACTTTGTAAATAAAAATCTCAACATAGAATGCAAAATCATAATTTATACCATGCCAAACATAAATATTCTAAATGAACTTTGTTGAAGTAGAGAAATACAAAATTTGTAAACAGAAGTCAAAATTGGTTGTAAACAAAGAAAATTTTTTGAAAAATTTATATGTCCAGGGCTTTTATACTATACACTGCAAAGTATATGACCCATTGATTTTTTTTTTCCATACAATGCACTCCACCTCCATTAGTTGTGAGTTTACCTCCCCAATACCCTCCACCACACCGGCACCCAATGAATATTACTACCATATGAGCACTTTAATGTTGATCAGTTAGTACCAATTTGATGGTCGGTACCTGTGGTGCATGTTTTTCTGTCCTTATGATAATCTCACGTCGAAGGATGGGTTCAAGCTGTATCCAGGATAATTTAATAGGTGCCATTGATTTTTTTATTCACCTACAGTAAGAAAAGGGGAGAAAAGTAAAACACTATTTAACAATGAAATTGGCACTATGATTGTTAAAAGTTATATTTTATTGAAACTAAATTACTTAAGGCAATTATAACCTTATTAAGGAAATAATTTTATGTTTTGAGAACAATTTCTTATGATTATATATCTTTGTTCTCTTTCCAAACAAATGCTTCATGGTTTACAGATCACGGTTTGTGGATGAATCTGATAAGAAAACATTTTTCTACTTATCAATTGATATTAATTTAGAAAACTCATACATAAATTAGAATCTCCATATACATTACAATACTTTATATTTTATAATATGTAACATGAAATAAACATGCTGTCCAAAATATTTTGATGTTTTCAATTCTGTTAGAAATTATAATATTATTAAAATGACCATACTGTCCAAAACAATCTATAGAGTCAATGAAATTCCTATTAAAATTTAGCATCATTTTTCACAAAATTAGAAAAAGAATCCTAAAATTCACATGGAACCAAAAAAGAACCTGAAAGCCAAAGAAATCCAAGCAAAAAGAAAAAAATCCCTGAATACATCACATTATTTGCCTTCAAATTATAACACAAAGCTATGGTAATCAACATAGCATAGTACTGGTATGAAAACTGACACATAGATCAATGGAACAGAATAGAAAATAGAAATAAAGCCACATACTTACAGCCAACTAATTGTTGACAAAGGCAATAAGAACACACACTGGAGAAAGGACACTCTTTTTAGTAAATAGTGCTGGTAAAAGTGTAGAGCCATATACAGAAGAAAGAAATTAAACCCCTATCTCTCACCACATACAAAAATCAACTCAAGATAAATTAAATGCATAAATATAAGACCCAACACTACAAAAATACTAGAAGAAAAATTAGGGGAAATTCTCTGCTCATTGGTGAAAGCAATGAGTTTATGACTAAGACATCAAAAGCATGGGCAATAAAACCAAAAATAGACAAATAGGGGACTGTATTAAAATAAAAAACTTCTGCACAGCAAAAGAAACAATCAACAGAGTGAAGGGATAACCTCTTGAATGGGGAAAATATTTGCAAATTACTCATCCAACAAGGGGCTAATATCCAGAATATACAAGGAATTCAAACAACTCAATAGAAAAATAACAATAATCCTATTAAAAAATTGGTAAATGATATGAATAGATATTTTCCAAAAGAAGACATTCAAATGGCCAACAGGTGTATGAAAAAATACTCAACATCACTAATAATCAGAGAAATGCAAATTAAAACCACAATGAGATAATCTATTACACCAGTCAAAATGGCTATTATTAAAAAAGACAAAAAATAACAGGTGTTGGAAATGGAATGCTTATACACTCTATATAAAACAATATGACAATGTCTCAAAGAACTAAAAATAGAATTATCATTCAATTTGGCAATCTCAGCACCAGGTATCTACCCAAAGAAAATGAAATCAATATATCAAAAAGATACCTGTACTTATATGTTTATTACAGCATTATTTACAATAGCAAAGGTATAGAAACCACCTAATCAATGGAGAAAAGGATAAAGAAAATGAGGTGTATTTACACAGTGGATACTATTTAGCCATAAAAAGGAATAAAATCCTGTCTCTTGCAGCAACAGGGATGAAACTGGAGGCCATTATTTTCAGTGAAACCAGACAGGCACAGAAAGTCAAACATTTCATGTTCTCACTCATAAGTGAGTGAAAAAAATATGCACACATGGATGCAGAGAATGGAACGATAGACAAATGGAGACCCCAAATGATGAGTAGGTAGAGGGGGGCAGACAATGAGAAATTATTAATTGGTACAATGTACCATCACTTATTTGAGTGATGGATACCTTAAAATCCCTGACTTGACCACCACACAATCTATGTGTGTAACAAAATTGTATTTGTGCCCTATAAATTTGTATAAAAAATAAATAAATAAATAAAAACAATTGCTGAAAGTATTTTCTTAAAAAATTAACATGTGAAGAACACTTGTAACATTTACTTTCCAATAAATTAATTAAATGCTCTATATTTTCATGTAACTAAAAAACAAAATAATGTATTCTTAATATTTCAATATTGTAATTTCCTTACTTTCTTTTTACATTGTGTGAATTACTAAAAATTTTTATGATTCTTGCCCACCAAAAGGGTAATAGAACATCCGTGTCATTAAAGTATGCTTTAACATTAAGATAAAAACATGCTAATAAATGTGGCAAAAAGTGGAGTATGCTGCATGTTTGAAGATAGGTAACAATAAAGTAAATAGAAAAATATATTTTTAAGTAAAGAAATTGATGAAGTGATAATGATAAAATAATTTGAAACCCATTCCAAAATAGTTTTAATTTTACCTTAAGGGTAGAAGGACACAATTGGAAAGTTAAATCTGAAGGAAAAAGCTACATTGGAAAGCAAAATATTAATTATTTGGGAACTATTTTCAGTTTAAATTATCAACCTTATTGTTTTCTATGATTAGCCTAGCTAATCAAACTGACAATAATTAGGTTTGTAAAAATATATATTCTACACATATTGGTCTATTATTTCTGTCATGCATAAAAGCTGTTATCAAATCATATAATAGCAGCAAAGTTAGAATAATTCACTATGCTAATTCCCTTTGCCAGAGATTTTAACAGTTTAATTATTTTCTTTTTGGAAAATCTTTAGTTCTAACAATGTTATTCCTTCAAGCAATTATAATTATATGGAATTAGAAGTTGATTTTATTCATTAATTAATACCACAAGCAATCAAATTCAACTGCTAGAAGAGTCCATCTCTAAGTCATTAAAATGTGTAATTTAATAGATACTCATTTAAAAACCAAAGAGATAAAATCTTAATATTTCTTTTTAGAACAACAGCAAGTTATGCAAATATTGTGATTTCAAATTACTTATTTTAGCTTCTTTAAAAAACATTCTCTCTTAAAACTTAATTTTTCAAATATATGTTTATTGCCTACAAATTTAAGAATGTCTTTTTATCATTTATGTGATTATGGAATTTGAGACTAGAAATGCTATTTGCTTCCACCAAATATGATGTCCCAGGCCTCTGATTTAATATGATTTTTCACCCACTCTGCAGAGTGCATTTGTCTTACTGGGGTCTTGATTGTGCTAGATATTTCTTGATTACTCAGCTTAATTAGTATAATGTAGTACATTGTCAATCTGATGCTATGTGGAATATCCAAATGGTTCAGATCTCTTAGTACTATAAAATGTTGGAGGTCAGAAGAGGTAACAAAGCCCTGAAATAAAACTATAAATGTGTTTTGTTACCTGTTGTATGTAAATATGAACTATTTCTAATTCTCTTTTCTAATAATAATAAAAAGATTGCACTCGTCAAATCAGTTCAAGATTCTCACACCCCAGCCTGTAACAATCTATTCTAGCAAAGACTACAAATCTGACACAGCAATTGGCGCTACATGTTTGAGTTGGTGATAGCCTCCAGGATTCATCTGGTTTATTCGAGGATCCAGACTGATGAATTAAATGAAAATATGATGAAGATCATCATCTCTGTGTTTTTAAAATTCGTATTAATTTAAGCCATCCACCCCAGGATGCACTGGTTTCTCTTTACTGTCTTGGCAGAGTGACAGTTTCAGTGTCTTCACTTTATCTTTCTGTTCTATAAGAGATCTTACCAAGGAATGGATGGATCAAGGAATCAGTGTGGGAGTTATGTCAAATACTAAGTATGCCAACTCCAATTATACATTGAGGGATTCATGGCCCTAGTGGATCCACAGTAAACTGACCCAGGGGTAAGACTCCATTTATTACCAGGGAGGCCAAAATGATGCTTTAAGTCTTTGTGTCCAACAGGCCTCAAAATGTTTATTTCCTTTTGCCTGTGCAGTTACTCAGGATCTCTCTGTGGAAGTACTGCCTATTCATTAATGGTGTACTTTCCATGGTGTTGCTGCATCCTTCTTCCAGGAGATGGCAGTAGATGCTGAATCTGAAAAGTGACTCAGGTTCACAAAGTGAACAAGGGATCATAATGTCTTTGTTGGGATGACTGCCTTCGTCCTCCTGGTACTCCATTCTGTATTTCATTTTACAGTGGCATGGTCAATATCCTTGTTAGCTGACCAGCTCTTTTGTTCCTAGTGACATATGTTCTATGAACCATCTCCTTAACTACCTGTGGGTCAAAACCATGTGGCTGCCACTCTGACTCTGCAAGCCATTAACATAATTAGATAATTGTGATCCCCTAGTTTTTTGCACTAAAATAGAGGACTGTTCTCTGTCCTCTATTGATTCAGAGTTCTGTCATCCACATTACTATCAGTGAGCCTTGGTCTGTACCAGTCTTTCAACCTTCAGACTGACTTACAAAAGATAGCTACACCAACACTTTTAATGATAGTGCTGTCTCTCTCACCAGTGCATTCTTCCTAGCTTTGGTAAATGGGGACTTCTCTGGACCTTCACATGGAGTATAACCATCTGGTGGGTCTTATAATCTTAAATAATATATCTAGTCCAGCACATTTACTTCCTTGAACCTATTAGTCTCTTATTCCACTATCTACTACAGCAATTCTGAAATTTTACCTACACTTACATGGGCCATTTTTCTTGCTTGTAGATGCCATCCATGTAGTCAATTTTCACAACCCACAGAGGCCTTTACTAGATATTTAAGTTATGTGTCTTGGGAGAAAGCACCTAACTCAATATATTTTCCCTATTCAATCTTTTGTTCTAGCTCCTTAGATCAGTAAAGACTCAATGCAGATTTGGCCAACAGCACAGGGAGATTTGGAAACTACGTGTCCATCAGAAATGACCCATGTTCCACTGAAATGGTTAACACTTTATATCTCCAATTTAATTGGTTATTGGATAATGGTATACCCTTCTGCAAAGTAATTTTCTGTACCCAGAACCTGAGGCACTGAGAGCTAGAGACTGCTGATAGCTGGGCTAGCAAGTCCCTCTTGAAGAGAGATCTGGGAGGTGCATCTCATCCTTCATCACACTTTGAACTAAATTATTATATCAAAGTACCTGATTATTTAGACAATTGAAGAAACCACATTAATACTTTGGAACCAAACAAATAGTCAATTGATTCTTTTATTGCGTTGACGAGGTGATTTGGTAATTTGTTGATGTTATTGTTGGTTGCTATAAAATTGATATAAATATTAAATAGTTACATTTTTTAACGCTAAGTTATTTCTATCATTATAGTATTTTAATCCTCTCACCTTCAGAAAACTAATAAAAGCACATGGACTGGATGCAGTGGCTCAAGCCTGTAACCCTATCACTCTGGGAGGCCAAGGCAGGAGGATTGCTTGAGCTCAGGAGTTGGAGATCAGCCTGAGCAAGAGTGAGACCCATCTCTACTAAACATAGAAAAATTAGCCAGGTGTTGTGACATGCATCAGGCTAGTAGTCCCAGCTACTCAGCAGCTGAGGCTGGAAGATAGCTTCAGCCTGGGAATTTGAGGGTGCAGTGAGCTACAATGATGCCACTCTACTCTACCTGGGGTAACAGGGTGAGACTCTGGCTCAAAAAAATTAGAAAAAATAGAAAATAAATTACATGGGCAAGTCAATTGACTAAGGACAAAACAAGAGCATACCCCATGCATTCTACCACAAAGCTCTGTTTCCTGAACTTGTTTGTGATATAAGCAAATAATCTGTGGTGAAAATAAGTGTATTAACTATTTTTTAATCCATGTCAAAAGGATGGTTTTATATAGGCAAAATAACTTAGTAGTAGAAAAATTAATTACAAACATAGGGATATACAATACATAAGCCAAATCTTCTTGTTACATTTAACATAGAAATTTTTGTTGCCACAATATTAAATCACTACATTCTTTTTGAAATATTTGCTTCCAGGTTTTGCATTTATCTTATTGTAGACTGATAATTAAGAGTTTGCAGATCGACCACGATATGCAAACCACACTGTAGGTATCCCTGACCTAAACCATTCCAATCAGAAGGAATTTCAAGCCTTTTTCAGAAAATTCAGATAAAAAGTATATATATTTTTTTCTCTGCTGCATGTAAAAAATAAAGAATGTTACTCCAGCAAACATCAGGAGAGATATTTTTGGATGAAACTAAACCTACAAAGAGTAGAGTAGAGAGAAGGAGAAAACGGAGTCTAGGTGATGTCACAGAGCTTCTGCATTATCACTTTGAAGCAGCTCTCCTCTGCTACTTCAAACCAAACAACTTTGGTGATTCAGATAGTGTAATAATTGTACAAGTGAATAAGTCAGACATTGAGTTTTCTGCCCAAGCCACATTTCATATAAATGTGTAACAGGCAGAACTTTTTTCAAGAGACAGGAACTAAATTTTAACCATTTTAAAACAAAAACAAAATGCTAAAATACAACAAATAAGCAAACAATTATTAGGTCACATAATTAACTGTGAAGAGGGTTAGGGGTATAGATTACCTCTCCCAGTGGAATTACAGCAGGACTCTCTTATTTTCATTTTTTCCATTTAGTTTTCCCCTCTGTTTTGGTTTCTATTATGTTTTTTTGTTTGTTTTTTTTTAACTAAGCTGGAATCATGGACACCAATATCTTCTTGACTTACTATTAACAGCTCCGCCACCAGAGAGGGTGGATTCCTTTTCCTGTCTGGCTGGCCCCAATCAGGTAATATGACTACTTATGTGTCCAGAGATGTAATGTAAACCAAGTGGTATCCCCTATGGGAGTCCTGTAGCTGGAGCTGGGAAAGAAATAATTCCCACAAAAGAAAGTTTGTTAGTAGAAATATGGAGGAATTCCAAAAATGATAATAAAATAGATATCTACTAATATGGCAGATAGGTTTTAGAATTGATCTAACTTAAGGCCTGGGCTTTTACTGAAAACTATTAAATAGCTCTCTATAATTGATTAAATTACCACATTCATCAGTAATATTAGGATTATAACTTTAAGGTAAATTAAATAAATGAAAATGAGAAAAAATATGAATAAGGTACTTCAAGTCCAACCTCACACTCATCTGCCTAATACAAATGCAAAGGGCTTCTAAATCTAATTTCACTATTTAAATGTTAAAACACAAGGATAACCCACTTAAGTAATGATAAAAACTAATATTTTTTTCCTACGAATAAACCATTCCTTTAAATATTCAGCTAGTAGCAATAATAATTATCTAAATATACCTTGTACAAATCTTTCATATAAATCCTATAGGAAATTTAACTTCAAATGATGTTAGTTCTTGCAGAGAAAATAATGGGATGTTTTCCTACCTGTGTCTGTAACAACATTGAAAAATATTTCATATTTCCCTAAATTGGAATAAACATATTATATAAAAAGACATTTTTTGCAGAACTTTTTCCTGCATCTATATTTTATATGTAACCAATGTTGTGAGAATCTAGTATGAAAATTTGAATGCTTCAAAGTCATATAATATAGTTAAACTTCTTCCTTTCCACAGAGACATTTACATCATTTTCATTCTGAGTTAGCAACACTTCATCTTCACTCAGTTCTCCAAATTGTCCTTATTTTCTCAGTGATTATTATACCCCCTTACTCTTGTCTTAGTGATTATTACTTCTAACTAGCAAATTTTCAGCTAATAAAATAAAATGTGTTTCTTCTTAACACAAAGTAAATGATAAAATGTGTTAAAAATAATCAAAATTCTATATCTATATCAAGTTCCAATAACATTATTATTTTGCTTATTGGGCAGTGATAGCTGATATTAAATATTATGTACTTCCAAAAAAATTTACCCACAACTAATGCATTTGAAAATGTCATTGCAGTCATGCAGTTTACATTTCCTAAAAGTTATTTACCTTTGTCTTATCTCCACTAATTATAGAAATATTTAAAGAGTAGGAATGGGAAAATTACTATATATTCTCGTAAATAGCCTTTGACCTACTATGTTGCATTTAACCCTCTCATATTAACAAAATACTGCTTTAATTGATACATAATAGTTGTACATATTTTGGGGGTACATGTGATATTTTGAACCATGCATACAATGTGTAGTGATCAAATCAGGGTAATTTGGATATCCATCACCTCAAACATTCAT
This sequence comes from Cheirogaleus medius, assembly GCA_008086735.1. Taxonomy (NCBI): domain Eukaryota; kingdom Metazoa; phylum Chordata; class Mammalia; order Primates; family Cheirogaleidae; genus Cheirogaleus; species Cheirogaleus medius. Next base: position 80,045,524 of record VBSM01000529.1, read on the forward strand.
CTTTTCTTTATGTTGGACTGAGAAAATTCCAATTCTTTTCTTCTAGCTTTTGAATTATATAACACATTATTAACAATAGTAGACCTACTGTACTATTATTGAACACTAGAATGTATTCCTTCTACCTAACTATATTTTCATATCCATTAATTATCCTGTCTTTATTATCCCTCCATCTTATCCTTCCCAGCCTCTGATAACCACCAATCAACTTTATACTTCCATAAAATCCACTATTTTCGGTCCCACATATGAGTGAGACCATGTGGTATTCATCTTTATGTGTCTGGCTTATTTCACTTAACATTATGAGCTCTAGTTCCATCCATGATGCTGCAAATGATAGGATTTCATTTTTGTGTATATATACCACATTTTCTTTATCCATACTTCTGTTGATAGACAAAGGTTGATTTTATTATTGGCTATTGTGCATAGTCCTGCAATAAACATGGAAGTGCAGAAATCTCTTTGATATAACAAAATGTCCTTTTTAGGGGATACATAACCAACAGTCAGATTTCTGGATTGTATGTAGCTATATTTTTAGATTTTTAAGAAACTTCCATACTTTTCTCCATAGTGGCTGTACTAATTTACATTCCCCTCAACAGTGTACTACCGGTTATCTTTCTACCACTTCATCAATATCTGTTATTCCTTGTCTTTCTGACAAAAACCATTTTAACTGGGTGAGGTGATATCTCATTGTGCTTTAGATGTTTATTTTCCTGATAATTAGTGCTATTGAACATTTTTTCCATGTACTTTGTGGACATTTTTCTTTCTTATTTTGACAAATGTCTATTAAGATCCCTTGTCTACTTTTTCACTGTATTATTTGTGGAGTTTTGTTGTTGTTGTTGTTGTTGAGTTGAGTTCCTTGTATATCCTGGTTACTAATCCCCTTATAGCTACCAGTAGGCAAAGACATGTTTTCCTAACAAATGTGCTCCTAATATTTTTCAGGTCTATAATCAAATGTTATTAGAGTGGCCTTCCCCAAGTTATCCTGCCACAATTAACTCTGTGGCCTTAGGCAATCTGTGTAGTCTTGTCAAGTTGATAGTTTAAAAATGTTTTCTCCCATACTGTATATTGTGTTTTCACTTTGTTGATTGTTTTCTTTGCTATACAGAAGCTTTTTAGCTTGATGTGATCCCATTTGCCTATTTTTTCTCTTATCGCCTGTGTTTTTGAGGTTTTGTCCAAAAGGTCTTTGCCCACACCAATGTGCTGAATCATTTCTCCCAAATTTACATCAAGTAATTTCATAGTTTCAGGTGTTAGATTTAAGTCTTTAATTAATTTTGATTTTATTTTTGTATATGTTAAGACATAAGAATCTAGCTGTATTCTTTTTCATTTGATTATCTGGTTTTCCCAGCACCATTTATTGAAGAGACTATCCTTTCCCCAATGTATGTTCCCAGTGTTTTTGTCAAAAATGAATTGACTATAAATGCATGGCTTTATTTCTGGGTTCTCTATTATTTTTTATTTTGAACTATTTTTCTGTTTTTATGCCAGTACCATGAATATTTCGGTTACTGTGGCTTTGGAAGTCAGGAAGTGTGGTGCGTCAGCTTTGTTCTTTTGGGTTAGGATTGCTTTGTCTTTCAGGGTACTTTGTGGTCACATATAAATTTTAGGGGTTTTTTTGTTTGTTTGTTTCCTAGTTCTGTTTAGAATGCCATTGTTATTTTAATAGTGATTACATTTAATCTGTAGATCACTTTAGGTAGTATTGACGTTTTAGTAATATTAATTCTTCCAATCCATGAACATAGGCTATCTTACCTTTTTTTGCATCCTTTCCAATTTCTTTCATCAGTGTTTTATAGTTTTCCTTGTAGAAATCTTTCACTTCTTTGATTAAATTGATTCCTAGGTATTTTATATTCATTGTAGCTACTGTAAATGGGATTGTTTTATTGATTTCTTTTTCAGACTGTTCTCCATTGGCATGTATAAATGCTACTGATTTTTGTATGTTACTCTTCAAATATAGTTCTTAAGAAATGAGTATATTATATTTTCTATTGATTTTCATTTCTTAGTAAATTTGACATTATACAAGCAATTAAAGCAATGGTCTAAAATAATTTAAATTCCAAAAGGCAGGTGCCAAGTGTTCTAGTTCTCTCTAATTTATCTAATACCTTGTAGGTACTTATAGCACAATGGATGTACATAAATATTAAATTAATTGAATAAAATTTGATAAGATTTGCAGTAAGCATGTACTTAGACAAAGAGACAGTATGTATTCCAGTAATACTTACAATTAACTACTTTTAATCTGTTAATATTGTCCTGAGCTAATATAACCTGGCTCATAAATAAAACACTGGAATAAAAACAAGAAAAGATTAAGAAGGCTCATTATAAGCAACAGATGATATGCTTGTCATGAACATTAAGTACTTAACATAATAGTGCTCCTCCTACAAGATATTTTTCTAGCCTTCTTGGCAGGGAGTTTTGAAATAAAGTAGTATATCACATAAAATTTTTATGCAGTATAAATTTAAGGAGCATAGCCTCAATCCAAGTGACCTTTTTGACATATTCACATGGAAGAAGAATCTATTGGTGTCTCCTTTTCCATTTATTTAAGAGGTAGGTGAAACAAATTGAAAGTTAAATAAATTACCATAGATCAATTAACTACACATTAAAAACAAGAGATTAACATGTCAAATTTATTGAGACTATACTAGTAAAATACAATACAATTTTTTAAGTCTTGAAAAAGCCATGATAACATTGGGATCTGGTTCAAATGTGAACATAGAAGAATCAGTATTCATTGTGATAGGACATAGTAATTTATGGATGACTTTGAGCTCCACTTCTCCCTTGTCTCATTTAAAGTCACTTCATCTCCCTAGAACAATAGATGAAAAAGCTCTCAGGATTTTTCCATAAGCCTGTTCTTATGCATGGCATGCACCCTAATTCCCACCACCCACAATTGTTGGGAATATACTGACTATATTGATTCATATTCATATTCAAGAAACTCAGGAAATTAGGTTAGTAAAAGAAACAACTGTGCCATAGAATAAGGAGTCTTGTCTTAATTTAGACACTCTCTTGTGTTTCAGTATTTGAAATTCTATAAAAGCTTGGCCACTATTATACTCATACAGTTTAATGGTTACTTATAAAAAAATATTTCCTCAGTGATTGCTTTGTTGAAAATATTACACCCAAGACAAAGAATAAATATGATAATGCATGATTGACGATCTCAAATAATTGATAATTTAGAAGGCCCTGTAAAATGGTGTTGTTGGGCAGTCATGATAGAAATGCTCAACAAACTGATAATGTACCTGTAGGAAAATCCACAGCTAACATCATATTAATAGTTAAAAAAATTGAATATTCTTACCTAAGTTCAAGAGCAAGACAAGTCTGTTTTCACTACTTTTATTTATAACTGGACTAGAGAGTCTAGTATGCAAATAGGCAAGAAAAGTAAATAAAAGCATCTAGTTTGTTATCTTTATTCATAGATAACATGATTTTGTACATGGATTATCTTAAAGAATCCATTAAAAATGATTAAAACTAACAAATGAGGTCAGCTAGTCAGCAGAATACAAGATGAATATACACAATTCAAATGAATTTTTGTACATTATCAATGAACAATCCAAAATATAATTAAGAAAACTATTTACAAAGCATCATTGAAGACATTAATGAATAGGAATCTTATGTACATAAATGAGAAAATAATATTGTTAAATAGCAATATTTCCCCAAATTATCTGCAGATATAATGTGATCCTTCTCAAAATCCCACCTGCCTTTTTTGCAGAACCTTACAAGTTGTTTTTAAAATTCATATGACATATAAAGAACTGAGAATAGAGCAATCTTGAAAAAGAATAAAACATTGCCAGAGGACTCACATTTCCTGATCTCAAATCTCATTAGAAATCTATAGTCACCAAGAAAATATTTTGCTGGCGTAAGTACATACACGCCCCCCCCACACACACATACACACACACACACACACACACACAGAACTGAGAGTCTAGAAACAAGCTTATATATTTCTGGTTAATTGTTATTTGATAAGAGGGAAATAAGAGTCTTTTCAACTAGTGGTCCTCGACAACTAGATATCCATAAGCAAAATACTGATGTGGGAAACACACCTTATAATATTCATAGAAATTAACTCCAAATAGATCACAAATCTAAATGTATAAAACTCTCAGAAAAAAACATAGCACTAAATATTTGTGACCTTGAATTAGGGAATGATTTCTTAGATAAGATATCAAAATCATAAAGGACAAAGAAAAAAATTAGGTAGAGAAATTAAACCACCAAAATTTAAAAACTTTTTACTGTAAATGATACCATAAAGAAGGTGAAAAGAAAACCCACAGAATGGGAGAAAATATTTGCAAATCAGATATCTGAAGAGGACCTGGTATCCAGTATATGTAAAGAACTCTATAACTAAATAATAAAAAGCCAATGACTCTATTTAAAAATGGTCAAAGGAATTGAATAATCACTTGCCCAAAGAAGCTCTTCAAATATCTGAAAATCACATGAACATCATTAATCATTAGGGAAATGTAAATCAAAATCACAATATGTTATTTCTCACCCACTGGGATGACTATAATCCAAATAAAAATGATAGCCAGTGAGATGTGGGAAATTTGACACCCTCAAAAACTTCTGGTAAGATTATTAAAAGGTGAAGCCACAATTGGAAAATAATTTGACACTTCCTCAAAATGTGAAATAAAGAGATACCATACAATCTGACAATTCTACTTCTCGGTATATATGCACGTGAAATGAAAATATAAGTCTATGCAAAAATTTGCACACAAATATTTATAGCACTATAGTAAGTCAAAAGTGAATGTAATCCCAAATTTTCTCAACTGATGAATGAACAATCACATTTTTAATATAATATACATTATATATGAGAAAATATAACAATCTGAAAATAATACAGTCTTTATTTTAAAATTCATGAATAAAATATCTCATTGCTGTTTCTTTTGAAAGATATATATTCAATTTCTTTTATCCAAGTAAAAATTTACAGATGTATAGATTTTATTATTTTAATCATTTTTATTTTTATTGCGAACGTATATGTAAAATTAAGTTCTTCCTTGGTAAAGTAGCTTAAAGTATTAAATTCTGATTAGTAAATAGAATTCTGTAAGAAATTCTTACCATTTTTCTATAATTGCAACAATCTTTATTTAACCTATCTTCTTCAAAATTATAGCACTAATTATTGAGCTACAGAAACCTTTTATACATATTTAAAGGAAAACAAAAATGTGTGCATGTACACATAAAAGTGGTTTTATTTATTATGCCAATATTTTTATTTACATGACAGTGTTTCAAGGTATTTTCTAAGTGTTTGTTTTTTTGTTTTTTTTTTTTTGAGACTGAGTCTCACTCTGTTGCCCAGGCGTGGCATCAGCCTAGCTCACAGCAACCTCAAACTTTTGCGCTCAAGCAATCCTCCTGCCTCAGCCTCCCTAGTAGCTGGGACTACAAGCATGTGCCACCATGCCCGGCTAATTTTTTCTATATATTTTTAGTTGGCCAATTAATTTCTTTCTATTTTTAGTAGAGACGGGTCTCACTCTTGCTCAGGCTGGTTTCGAACTCCTGACCTTGAGCGATCCTCCCGCCTCAGCCTCCCAGAGTGCTCTAAGTGTTTTAATGAAGTCACTATTTTTACCTTTTGATAGAATCTTCAAATTATTTAGTAGTACAAATGATACTATTCCTTTCTATCCATTAACTAAATGTGTGAATTAAAAGCCACTTATATAACACTCCTTAATCTTAATACAATTTATGATATTTTAAAGTTGCAAGAAGAATTGAAACCCAGTAATATTTCCTGTTAAATATTCAGGTGCATTTCTAGTCTTTAGAGTAGAAAAGTTACTTCCACTGTAAATTAGTGTTGTAAATTTTGTTTTACTGCATTCTAACCCTCAATACCAATTAGCACATTTTATGCCTCTATTTGGATGATCTCCAAGTTTATATCTATGCCACTACACTTCATAATTACTTTTTTTAAAGAGGCTGCATCACACCCTTGCTGCTTAAAGGTGGTCTGCTATCAACTGGTGGAATTACTACTTATATTAAGCAGATGTCAACACTACATATTTTTAATTAGTTGCAAAGTATTTCCATCATTTTCTCATAAATTCCAAGGATCATAGGCATTCATCACTGGACCTCCATGTTACCAGTGTTACCAATCAAATCAAACAGAAAACACTCAAGAGAAGGTGGTATCCAAGGAGACCTCTACACTCCCTTACAGTAAAAATTTGACAATCAAAAGGGACATAAAAAAGAAAGAAACAGCAGATCTGTAAATTATCACATTCTCACTTTACTTCCAATGAGGAAAACTTCAACTACACTGCAACTCTCAAAGAATATGTTTCATGTTACACTCAGCTATCCCAGTAGAATCTTACTGAAATATACAAGTGAGTAGCTGAGATAGGATAAGTAAAGTTTTGCATCACAAGATAGCATAGAAAACTATGAGAAACAGTGAAACAGACATTTAAACTCTATATGAAAGAGATATGTAAACAAAAACAAAATCTTAAGCCATCCAGCTTACTGAATGGATTCCCCTCTTAACCAATGGGACCCAAAAAAATAAAAACCTTAAAGCTGAGTTGCCGGCCATGAGGAGAAGGGAGGTCAGACACACCTAATTATGCCCTCTTTCGGAGTTATTCTTTGTAACAATAAAATACACAATCATTAATAAACCTAAGACCATGTAAGACAAAGGTTAGACCACACCTGTATGTCATCAATTTACTTAACAGGTAACTTGAGTCTCAGCATATGTTTGGTGGCTTATCTCTGATTAACAGACTACCTTATCTTTACTTAAAAAATTCCAAGCGTGGATATTACCCCTTTCTCTGATGTATAGTTTGTGAATGTTTTCTCCCATTCTGTAGGTTGTCTATTTACTCTGTTGATTATTTCCTTTGCTGTGCAGACGCTTATTAATTTTATCAAGTCCCATTTATTTATTTTTATTATTGCTGTATTTGCTGTTGGGGTATTAGTCATAAAGTTTTTGCCTAGGCTGATGTCTAGAAGAGTTTTTCCTACATTTTCTTCTAAGTTTTTTATGGTTTCATGCCTTACATTTAAGTATTTTATCCATCTTGAATTAATTTTTATATATAGTGAGAGATAGGGGTCCTGTTTCATTCTTCTGCATGTGCCTATGCAGTTTTCCCAGCAGCATTTATTGAATAGGGCTTCCTTTCCCTAGTATATGTTGTTTTCTGCTTTGTCAAAGATCAATTGGTTGTACATAGATGGTTTTATATTGGGTTTCTCCATTGTGTTCCATTCTCTACTTTCATACCAGTGCCATGCTGTTTTGGTTGCTATGGCCTTGTATAATTTGATGTCTGGTGATGTGATGCCTCCAGATTTGTTCTTTTTGCTTAAGATTATGTTGTGTATTCGGGCTCTTTTTGGTTCCAAATGAAGTATAGAATATTTTTTCTAGATCTGTGAATTATGACATTGGTATTTTGATGGGGATTGTGTTGAATCTGTAAATCACTTTGGGCATTATGGACATTTTAACAATGTTGATTCTACCAATCCATGAGCGTGAGATGCTTTTCGATTTGTTTGTATTATCTGTGATTTCTTTCAGCCACGTTTCATAGTTCTCCTTGCAGAGATCTTTCACCTCCTTCATTAAGTATATTTCTAAGTATTTAGTATTTTATTTTCTTTGTAGCTGTTATGAATGTAATTGAGTCTTTTTTAGCAAGAAAAAAACAAACAACCCCATCAAAAAGTGGGCAAAGATATGAACAGAAGTTTTTCCAAAGAAGATAGACAAATAGCCAAAAAGAATATGAAGAAATGCTCAACATCACTAATTATCAGGGAAATGCAAATTAAAATCACAATGAGATATCCTCTTATCCCTGTCAGAATGGCCACTATTAAAAAGTCCAAAAACAATAGATGCTTCCATTGATGAAAGAATGGTTGTACGTTCTTGCAGGGACTGCAAATTAGTACAACCTCTATGGAAAATAGTATGGAGATTCCTCAAAGAGATAAATGTAGACTTAACATTTGACCCATCAAGTCCACCACTAGGTATCTATCCAAAGGAAAAAATGTATTTTATCAAAAAGACACCTGCACTTGAGTGTTTATTGCAGTACAATTCACAATTGCAAAGATGTGGAATCAATTTAAGTGCTCCTCAATTCATGAGTGGATTAAGAAACACACACACAAACACACCATGGAGTACTCCTCAGCCATAAAAAGAAATGAAATAATGTTTTTGCAGCAACTTGGATGGAACTGGAGACCATTATCCTAAGTGAAGTATTAAAAATATCAGGAATGGAAAAACATATAACATATATACTCTCTCTAATAATTGGGAACTAATTAATGAGCAAACATGGGCACAAAGAAGGTCATTGGAAATCAAGAAGGGGGAGGGAGAGAAAAAAGGGGAGGGGTGAGGAGGAAAGGGATGAAGAAGGGAGGGGTAAAAACTACCAATCCAGTACAATACTATGTGGGTGATAGGCACACTAAAATCCCAGACTTAAGCATTATAAAAGGTATCCATGTAACCATAATGTTTGTACTCCCTTAGTATTTTGAAATAAAAACAAAACGAAAGCAAAAAAACATTCTAAGCCTTTTGACAGTTTCTTTTTATTTATTTATTTCAGAATATTATGGGGGTCTTTAGCCAATTACAAATCAAAACATCTTTAAACTGACCTATATCTTGTAATCCCCCACTTTGAGATGTCTTGCCTTATTGGCCAAACCAATGGATACTTCCTGTGTATTGACTTATGACTTCATGTGTATTCTTGTCTGCCTAAAATGTATAAAACCAAACTGTAACCCAACCACATTGAGACCACCTGCACAAAGTTTCTTGGGTGTGGCTCTCCATATCATGGTCACACATTTTTGTCTCAGAATAATCTTTTCACATTATTTTACAGAGTATGGGTTCCTTTCAGTTGACAGATATAAGGAAGAGTTTAAAATGATACTCATATTTGAAACTCAAGATTATGAAATATTCAGGCAAAACCATTTTGAATAATGAAGAAGAAAGCAGGCTTTGCCAGAAGACAGGATTGGCTTGTATTTCTTCTCTGTCCCTAGCCATTTATAGGAATTTGGGGAAGTTATTTAGGACTTCTAGGTCTCATTCATATATTCATTCATTCAAAAATGATAGTGAGCATAGACCAGACAAACACAGTGCTAGTTTGGGGGAATAAAATATTATTTTAGTTTTAAATGTTTTTAAAAGTCATATAAGGTTTTTACCTATTGGACCTTGTAGTGTTTTAGGGGAAGTAGTAATATCCAATGAAAAATAAATCATTCAATGAATTAACAATAGACTTTGGTAAGTACTAGCTAAAACAGAAACAGTGTCAACATAGAAAACATGGTAGTGTAGTATATAAAAGGATGTTTAGATAAAACCTAATGAGGGAGTTAGAGATTCAGGTTATATTTGCATATTGAAAATTACTACATGTGTAGGATAGATGTACATATGATAAAAAAATATCTGTAAAATGTTTTAGCATTGTTCCTGGCATAAAGTAAATATTCAAAATTAGAGAATATTATGTTATTTTTGTCCATGTCAATTTCTATTTGAATTTCCCACCAGAAAATATGCATTGAGGAACTGTTGGGATACTAATCATATCTATATCTGGTTGACTGCCTTCCGGTTGGGAGTTCTTACAACTGTCTATTTTAAATATAAAAGAAAATCAACAACCCCTTAGTACTTTGTTAGAACATCTTTGGCATGCATTTACCTATCCTTCAAGGAATATTTTTTTTTCATTCTTACAAAACATTTATTGTAATAGATAATAAAACTAAACTGTGTTAGAGACTCTCTAAACTGTGTTAGAGACTAAAAACACCATATTAAAAAAATGTTACAGACTTGTTTATAATGCAGTAGTAGCAACCGCACGTAATGAGAAAATGATAATATAGTGTGATTAGTGCTATAATAAGGGGACTTCAAGGTGGTGGTGCAGTGGGGAGGGTTCAGAGATGATCTACAAAAGTAGGATCTTAACTGAGAGCTGTTTACTCTCAAAATCCAAATGTAACTATTTATGACGACAACATTTTTCCCTTACTTTGAATATTTGAATAATACAAGAAAGTTACCCTTCTTATGTCTGCTCACCCCCATCTTTTCTTGATTTTCACTTCTCAGCCACCTCCTGTGAATTTTAGCATGTCTGACTGTAGTTACAATTTGTTGTATTTAGTTTGCTGTAGGCAATGAAGTCAAATGACTATATTCTGAGAATTGTGTATTTGAAAAAAAAAGAGTTCTAAGGAAAATGCATTTCTTGGCTATTCAACAACCTTTTTAAAATTTTTTATTGAACTACCTCTGGTATTATCCTGGATGGAGCTGGAGCCCATTCTTGTAAGTGAAGTATCACAAGAATGGAAGTATCGCATGTACTCACCATTTAATTGGTACTAATTGATCAAAACTGAACCTTTATGCTAGCATACAACTCAGTTGTCATTCCAACTATTCTGTGAAATTATACTGAAATTAAACAAAAATGTGCTAGATCTTCTTTGAGGAAGTTTGAGATTCAGGTTACATCTGAATATTGCAAAGTAAAACACCTACAGTATAGAGATTTGTTGTAAACATGATTAAAAACAATTCTTTAAATATTTTTAGCATAGTTCCTGGCACATAGTAAACATTCAAATTTGAAGGATATTGTATTATTATTTCTGTCATTATTATTATTCAAGTTCTACTTGAATTTCCAACCAGAAAATATGCATAAAAGGAAATGAAGTTCTAATTCTTAATTTTTCAATCAGAATTTAAAATGCAATTTAATTAAGAAAACATTATTTAAGTGGAAGTTTAACTGTGGCGGTTGTTGGGTCATAGGCTTTAAAATTAGCCTTTTTAAAAGTGACGATTGCTTTCATGATACCAGGGGTAGGCAGTATTGTATTATACTAAATTTTAGTTCAAGCTGTGTTTAATCTAATTAAAGTCATATTTATGAATTGGCAAATGTCCCCCAATGTGTAGGAACAAAGAAATCTGCTCTGAAAGGGGCACCTGGTTCCTTGTCTATAACACATCATTTCACCTTTCCCCTCACCCACACCCCAAATGGGCATTGATACAGATGTAATGCAGTTCCATTTGTGTCCCTTTGTGATTCAGTATACTCCAGAGAGTTGAATACTGAAGGAACAAGGTAAAGGTGCTGCAAGTGCACATTGGTAAAAGAAATTTTCAATAACAGTCAAATTGTACAGTATTAAAAATTTACTAACAATGTTTTCATGAATGCCTATATTTTAGATAAATATATGTCCATAGAACATGAATATTTAGATGATCTATATATTCAACATCAACATTATTTATTAATTACTATATATAACAAAAATGGTAATTTTTGGTAATTTTATTAATGGTAATTTTTATTATAGAATAATAAATGGTAATGGTAATTTAATGGTAATTTTTATTATAGAATATTGTTTTGGTATATGTGTAGCAAATCTCATTATTTTTAAATTTTACAGTGCCTTAAATAGAAAGAAAAAAATCACTTTCTTATTAATTTTAAAGATGTACCTACCCTTGAAGCAGCAAAAATTCCTAGGAAAGTATGGCAGAACCTAATTTCAATGACAGAAAGAGAATATTTATAGAACTCTAGAGGCCTGGTTATTTGAATTTCTGTAACTCACCAGGTCAAATAGATTTGTGGAAGAATCTTACTTTAAAAAAGAATAATAAAATAGTGTCATAATTTAGATTAAAGCTATATATCTGTTATAATTTGAAACATATGTCACGTAATGAATAAATGATTCATTGTACTTTTAGAAAAAGTTGACTACACATTCTAATTTAGGAAACAAAACCAAAAGTAAGCCAGATACCAGGCCAATAAAATAAAACAAAACAAAGTAACAATGAAAAACAGACAAAAAAAAAAAAAAGAAAGAAAAAAAACTCTACTCATCATATTAGAGAGGCAATTATGAGATTTATGGTCATTATTTTTGTGAGATCACATTCATATCCATGACTTCCATCACCACCTAGAATTTGACATTAAGATATAACTTGTTTTTAATCTTTAAAATTACTTTTAGTCATATTAAAGTAATGTATGTGCAAATTTAAAATAGTCAAATAGTCCTTTTCTCTATGTCAAGATAAACATAAGAGTTCCACAAGTAAATTTAAAGATACAATTTGAAATTACAATCATAAAAAAAGACAAATAGGATTAAATGAAATTAAGGATATGTAAGGTTTTATGGAGATTATGACAAACCTTGATTAAAAGATAAAGACATATTTAATAAGCTGAAAGACAGTCCATGGTCATGCCATAGAGAAATATCTTGAAATTATTAATATTCACCAGAATAATGTATAAATTTAAAGCAATGTCAATTTAAAAAATACCATTAGGGATAAAAATTGATATGCTATATCTAAAAAAGTGTATGAGAATTATGTGAGAAGACAAGGGGCAAAGATGTAGGTTTGTCTATTCACTGTTGCACATAGAATAGTATCCACCTTTGCTTCTAGATAAGGCCAAGCCTACCCAATTTAACACCTGCAAGACACTTTCTTTTTTAATAGCTCAGAGCTTTGTAATTGGCTCCACGAAGGGCAGGACTTTTGACATGTAAAATTGCAGTTAGAAACTGACAAGAACCCCCAACAAATATACACCCCTAATTGGGAAGAAAGATTGAACAACCTCAAAACTGTACATTGAGCTAGTAAACTGGTGAAACATACTTATATTAGAAAGCATAATATGCTCCCAGTTCAATATTTAAGCTTTTTTCTTTATCTCTAATTTTATTTTCTATAAAGAACATGGATCCTGTATAATTCTTCTGATACCAAGCTGGTATTCTAAGAAAATAATTTATTATAAACTATTCCAAAGGTATAAACTATATCTAATGAGATGGCTTAACCCATAAAATTCTCTATAAACAGATTAAATCTGAGGTTTGACATATTGTGATGCCCAGTTCCAGTTTATGTTAGTTATTCTTTGTTCTTAATATAAACTGACTATATGTCTCTTTCACAGAACTGCCAAGTTGTCCTAGAATTAAAGTATAGACCTTGAAGCACTCGGAAGAGGAAATAGCCTTCCCATCCCAGCATCCATGCTCATATCTAACACAGAAAAGGAGCTCAAAAATGTTTGAGAGATAATAAATGGCAGTAGAAGTCATTACTATGTTTTAGTTGTCAATTTTTAAAATATTTATATATAAGTATATATAACTCAGTTGAGTTATTATACTTTAAGCAAAAAAGCAGAACCTGATCATGAAGTTATACCCAAAGCCAAGAAGGAAGTTGGAACTCACAAATTATTTGAAGCCAATGCTCAAGGCTCAAGACCCAGTTTCCTATTTTTATCTTATTTCTTCTGTTCTCTGCCTATTTCTTTCATTCTCGTCTCTGTACCTTAACTCTTAATATTTGACTTAAAAAATGGTACTTGAAACTTCCTAATATGCATATAAGTTTTTGTGACATATAGATCTCCACCTTTACCAAAGCATATAGCAAATTTGGGAAGAGAATTATGATTAGCACAATTTCGATCTTACCCAAGGTAGCATTTTATGAACTTAGCTGCAGTCACTGTACCTCGGAGACTGGGAGGGGGATAGAACTTCACAACTACCTTTCCAAGAATGTCTGTCTAGTAAGCAATCTTGAAAGTGATGGTGTCTTCCTTTACTGTATAGTGCAGCTTTGTTTTCTGACAGATAGTAAAGAATGTATTTTCAGGGCAAAGGTTGGACAGTTATGCCTGCAGCATCTTTATAAAATTGGGGTTGTCTTAAGCTTGGGGCTCCTTATCTCTGACACTCACCCATTTTGTGTGCAACATCCATCTGGGCCTACCTCTGTATCACCCTTGTGGAACTTGGAGGAAAAAAGTAATTGATGTGAACATGAAGTCCAAGCTGCCTGTTGTGCTCTGAGTAATAAAATCAGTTTTCTCTGACCCAAGAGTCCCATGTCTCCTGCCAGAACTATTAAACTATAGAAGGCTACATTATTAGCTTGAAAGTTGGGTAAAATTTCAGATCCTCTACAAATCTTAATAACATATTATTAATACATACACCTACACTTATGCACATAATTCTTTCCACGGTACAATTCTACTATTATAGTAATGCCAGAATCTATTTTTTTTTTTTTACAATTTCAATCTATTCTCTTTTCTTTATTTTAAAATTTGCTTTCAATTGGAAGCATGCTTCACACATAAAATTATTCATAACCATCAAAAAATGATAAGTTTATTTTACCAAAACAATAAGTATGCCATTAGTATGTTTGTGCAAATTGAATTAAATCAACTTTAAGAAATAAAACTGTGGTATATAGAAATAGTTTTATAGATAAAATCTTTTAGTTTTATATGAGACAGTTGCTACAAAATTCATGCATGCTCTCTGGTGATGGAAATGCTGTACTCCTCACCTTTTATTTTTACCAAGGATTCCTAAACACATATCTAAATAAGAATAATACTTAAGTACTTTGATAATGATATTGCCAGAAATATTTTTGAAATTCTTCCTTTGTAATTGCTTTCAGAGATAAAATAATATTTTGAGTATGTCAAATTATAACAATGTTCATCTTTCTAAGGTATATTTAGAAACTGCCAGCACACATTAAGAATAAAATCTAGTAATAAAGGTAAGTTATGAACTCAACTAATACCATTAAATGAAAGACGTGTTTATGGAGACACAATGGCAATCATAATTTTTTCTGCTGGCTGATAAAATTATTTTTCATTTCCATTAATTCTTAGAACAATATCGAACATATATGTATATAAAAAGGATGGAAATTCTGATTTAGGATGATTTTATTGATTAATTTGTCAAGGTTGTAACAGTTTTTTTGAGTAGAGAGAAAAAATTTCCAATAGAAGTAGTTAGGTGATACTGGACAAATTGCTTAGTATTTTTGAGCTACTTTTTTATGTTAAGTAGACATAATCCTAACTGGCACATATATTTTAAACATTGAATTATAATAAATATATGTGAGGCCCTTGGCACAGAAAATATGCATCACATGATGTACCTATTAATGATGGTGTAAATGTGTTAGTTTTGCAATTCTTGGCCTCTTATGCACTCTACAATATAAAAGGGTTGAAATAGTCGTAGGTGAGAAGTCGGGAAATAAAAGAATGGATTCTTTCATAGCTGCTGACGGGCTTTGATTTTCATTGCTCTATAGATCAGGGCTTGCTTCTTTCACTTCAATCAAATAAGAAGAAATTCAGTACAATCCCTTGGAGAATTTGACATCTGTTACATAAAAATCGAAGGATGCAATACCTGGTAAATAGCTCAAGCAATTGTTACCATGGAGGGAAGTGAAGTTGCTCTGTGTGGTACCCTGCACTCCCCAAGTGTGTCAGGGAAAAGGATGTCTATGTTTCTCCTGGAGAATTTGTACCATGTATGAGAGAAACATCTCTAGCTGGGGTTTAAATCCTGTCCAAGGTAGTTTCTTGGAAAAGTAAGTTGACATTAGCTCCAAAGAGCTGGTGATATAGCACTTATGGGTTCAAAAACTACAAATCAGATAACTTGAATTTGCCACCATAAAATTAAAAAAAATCCTGCAAGTGAGAGGTCCCTAAATATGATACTACTGTTTTGAGAACAGAAGATAGAAATACAGAAAGGCATATTGTAATTGTTAAATAAGTAACCACATATTCAGCCTAATCTCAGAAAAATATTTTTCAAATTATCAATTTATATAGAAGAATGAAATAAACTCAATATGACTTCAATTAACCACTCTACATGTCAAAACTTTGGATTTCTTCAGATGCTGATTCAGTACATTTTTATTGGATAGAAATCTGATTTTATAGTATCAAAATTTTCAAAATAAACTAAGTTTTGCAATTTCAAATAATAGAAAAACAAATACATTATACCTATCTCTTGCTATTCATTAGAGTTTATAACTAAACTACAAAATTATGAAATTGGGTCGGGGCAAGGAGAATGAAGCAAGCATATTTCAGAAAAAATAATACATGAAAAGTTTGGATAAGTCATCAAGAGGAAGTGCTCATGATACTCACAAGTAGTACCTCTATTTTTGAGATGGAAATATACTAATTTTTGGAGAGAATGCTAATTTTGGATAAAGATGAGGCCTGTCCTAGAAATTTATAAAAGCCAGAGAGTATAAGACTTTCCAAGAAAGAGCTGGAAATAGGACATGAGTCATTATGAAAGGGGCAAGTTTCGGAGGGACTTTAAATGATATGTTCTTTTTCACATGGTTTTGAAATACAGATCCAATATGTTTTAACATTTTATTCAAAAGAATCAGGATATGAGTAGCTTTGTAAATGATAAATGTTGTATAAATGTTGTCCATTTAATGAATTAATTAATGTATCAATTCATGACAGTTATTTCCTAAAATAAAGGGTGTCAACAATGCAGAAAGATAGTTATAATCAAGGAGAAGGGTAATAGCGTTTTCATATTATGTAATTCAAAGTCTTGTTCTTTAAGATTCTATTCTATTCTTTTTTTTTTTTTTTTTTTTTTTTGAGACAGAGTCTCACTGTGTTGCCTCAGCTAGAGGACCGTGGCATCAGCCTAGCTCACAGCAACCTCAAACTCCTGGGCTCAAGCAATCCTTCTGCCTCAGCCTCCCGAGTAGCTGGACTACAGGCATGCGCCACCATGCCCGGCTAATTTTTTCTATATATTTTTAGTTGGCCAATTGATTTGTTTATTTTTAGTAGAGACGGTCTTGCTCTTGCTCAGGCTGGTTTTGAACTCCTGACCTTGAGCAATCCGCCTGCCTTGGCCTCCCAAGCGTGCTAGGATTACAGGCGTGAGCCACTGCACCCAGCCTAAGATTCTATTCTTCTTTTAAGAAATATTATTCTCATTATTAAATAAAAATAAGTATTTGGGTAAGGTTGCTAAGATCTCTATTTCATTTACTTAACCCCCAATCAGGTGTACTTGTATGTTGTGCTGAGGCCATCTCCACTTGTGGTTGATTGACTATAACTACAAATGAAAAAAGAAACAAATTCTCAAGTACTGGACAAAATAATATTAATGTAAACAGACAAACTTAAAGCATTTTCTTCAAAATAGAAAATATTTTTGACAATTTAAATTATTTATATTTGTAACTAAAACATTACACTAAATATATGATCATCCTGGCAATATTAATATATGTTAACTTTCTGTATTTTGTAGTGTGCTTTCCTGTTAAACAGAGGATAATATATTTTATTCTTCTCTGTGCCTCTAACACAGAAATCTCGTGCTTCGATTAATGTATCAAAACAGGTTATTGATTTCTTTAAATAACTATTTTCATCTTTGTTTTTATTTTGTTATATCTACTTGATAAAAGACCAAGTATAGATTTTTATTTTCTAAATAGTGAATTTAATTATTTACCAGACTAAGAAAGCTATTAATCAAGTTAAGATTTAATGAAATCAAGCAGCATATACTAAATACTGTGTACAGAATTCTATGTTACAAAAAAAAATTGTCTATTTTTCCAGTAGAAAATTACAGATGTACTGGTGGCTTTCTGATTTGAGATATGTCTTTCACCCTTAGAGGGCACACTCAAATAATCATTGATGTCCCAGACAGGAAATTTTTGTGAAAGACACAGGCATTAAGTTAAAAATTCTGGTAAAATGTAGGTGCATCAGGGAGACTATTTTATATTATACTTTCATCTGCTTAATAGAGTCTTCTGTGAAATGTGTTAACTATTCTCCATGGATACTTGAAAGAACACCAAGGTGATTATCGTAACACTAGTGCATAGAAAAATGTTGCATGTGTTTTATTAAAGAAACAATAAATATTTTTAAACCAAGGATATTTGACAATAAAGTTTTCTTCCACATATTTTTTATAAGCAGTATGTCTCACACATGGTATCAGAGAAGGAAGGAAAATTATTGAATCAGAAGCTTGTATCCTTACTATAGTTCTATCTTTTATTCAATAGCGTAATATTATCTCTGATGGAACACCTCTAGCCCTGGTGCTGAAAATTAATAATAAAACTCTAGACTTAGTTGTTAAAAGTATATCATGGATGATTATTGTGATTGGAGTTCTGCCTTCACTGTGACGAAGACACTTTCCTTGACCAAACGTTAGCAACCTGAGCCCTCTTCTCACTAGGGTCTCAACCTTGGGCTTCTGCCTCCATCTTCGTCAAGTCCATTGATAGCAAAAACCCTATGTCAGTTTAGAGAGAAACTCTTACCCTTGATATCTGATCATCCTAGCCTGCTTTCAGCAAAAGTCCTATGTCACTTTAGCAAGAATCCTCCATCCTTGTTGTCTCTTCTTAGTAATTTTCATCCACTGATCCCTCACCCTGTTTGTAGGCTCTAAATCCCCATTTGTCTCTGTTATATTTGAATTGAGACTGATCTTTCTTCCCTATTGCAGTACCTCTATTGCAATAGTCTGCGTAAGTCTTCCTTACTATTTTAGCTAGTGCCAGAATATATTTTTATTTAACAAGGGAGTTATACCCCCCAATGACATATAGAAACAAAGAACAGAGTTTAATAAGCTTTAAAAATGCATTATACCATGATGTGAAATGTAAGGAAAGATACTATCACACATAATCTTTCTAACAATTCCTAAAAGAATAAAATATAAGCCAAAATTAATATGCAACAGTAAAATGTAGAGTTGATCATAGGTGCAGTAAAATATTATCATGTATTTATAGAAAGCAGAATAAATTTATGCATAAATAGCACAAAATCTCATGATTATTAACTATATGCTTGGATTATGTAATAGTAAAGCATTGCCACATTGCCACACACATTTTCTCAATTTGTTTTTTAAAAATTTTCTAATAATAGAGAATGTGCTTGGCTTGCCCTTCTTAAAGGAAATATTTATCTACTAATTAATTAGTTCCTAAGCCCCTAACAGGAATTTGATTTATTGACTGATCCCTTTGCTCTTATAATAAAATATAAATATTCATTTATATTACCTATGGAAGGGAAGAATTTTCCAAATAAATGAAATACAAGGAATATTGCAAGCCACCTCAACAATCATTAATATTTATATATTATGGATCCTACCCCAAATGTAAAGTTGTAGTAATAACCTTTAATATTAATTTAATTTTACATGTAGTTTGTCAGAGTATAATTTTAAATCTCTGATTTACATGAAGATCAGAATGAATGTTAGAGAAGATTAAAATTCTCATACTATAAAAAGACATAATTTATTGCCATTTTTATAAAAGTATTTCCAATAAAATATATCTAAAAATAGTTTGGGAAAATAGTTATGAAATAAACAACAACAAAAATCTCCACACATATGATTAAACAATAGCTAGAGTTGACAATCTTCTAAAAAATAATCTGGGGCCCTACACATTTTCACTTTTTTCATGTATGGCTGAGTTGAGACTAATTAACAGTTGTTATTCCATTTTGATTGAAAAAAAGATTTTGAAAAGTAGACATTATTATCAAATGAAAAAAAAGAATGCAACTAGAAGTGAGAAAAGTCATTGTTATCTGGGAACCCAGGCATTAGCTCTTACTCTTACTATTACTAATTTGTAACCATTAAAATCTCCATAGAAATTCATCAGAAAACGCCTGATATATGCTCAGCTTGGTGCTACCTGGAAGTGTAAAATATCTTTTTGGTTAAAAAATGGAATATGACTTAATTCTGCTATTAATCTTGAATAACAGGAAGAAAGTAAAGTCCTAGAGAATGAACAAAAGAAGTAGCCCATCCTGGTAGAAATGTATACAGCAAAGTTCTGGTTAATATAGAGGAATAAATTAGTGTGGTTTTACTTGGTCATTTCCTGATAGCTAATAAATTTAAATGTGTTCTCTTAAGATCATTGGCATTTTAGATATTCATTCTTTTGAGGTGTCTGAATGGGTCATTTGCATACATACAAAGTTTCTATTAGTTGGTTGGTTTTTTTCCTAATGGATTTACACTACATATTTAAATGATGTGAATATAAAACATCTGTTTGGATTGGATTTGGATTGGATTGGATTGGATTTATATATTATAAATAACTTCTCTCACTTTGGCTTATTTTTTCAATCCATTACAGATGCTAAGTGATAAACAAAGGTTCTTAGTTTTATCACTTTTATCCTTCATACCTCATTTATAAAATCTTTGCCTACCCTCCAATGTCATGAAAATACTGTTATGTTTTCCAAAGCATTTTATCATTGCTTTCACATTTAGATCTATTAATAAAATATATCTGGACTTGCTTTTGTGTTCTATGTGTCAGAGGTCTAAGTACATTTTTTCCCAATGAGTAACCAGTGATTCAATACAATTTAATGAAAAGATGACCCCAATTCCACTGCAACTTTGTTTTCCATAATCCAGATAAAAATACAGATGTGTGTCATTTTAGGTTATCTGTTATGCTCCATTGTTTTATTTATCTACTTTTGTAGCAATATCATACTATCTAAATTACTAAAACTTCAAAATAAATATTGGTCTCTTTTTGTTATTCTTGGCCTTTGACATTAGTATCTAAATTTTAACACTTTATAAACACTTTATAAACCAGCAATCTACTAGTTAGTACAAATTCAAGATAAAGTTCAGACACAAATATTAGGATAACTGTAGCAGAATGTCTAGAGAATCACTGAACAGGAAAAATAAATAATTAAGAAATATAAACAATCACAATAATTATTGATGTAAGGATGGATTAATAAAATGTAGTATATTCACAAACAAGAATATTATATCATGAAAGAGAATGAAGCTTAACTATAAGTAATGACAAGGATAAAAATCTTAATATCATGTCATTAAGTTGATACAGTAAGACCAGAAATCAAAATATGGTAAGATATTGTTTCATAAAGTTCACTAAGTAATGCTAATTGATAGATATATAGAAAGAGATATGATAAAAATTTTTAATTTTTTTATACATGAGTGTATGATAAATATATTTTAAAGGAAGAAAATATTAAAACCAAAAGATAAAACTAAAAATTTGTGTGGGAACAGGGAACAAGTATATAGATAGGTAAGAGGTTATTACCTAAGTAATATGTTCATGTATATACTCTACTTCTTTGTTTGGCAGTGTTTTTACACATATGCATAAGTAAATAGACTCAAATTTTAAAAAGAAAATTAGCATTATTCTCATGAAAAAAAATTATCCATTATTCAACTTTGTACCTGAGGTCCAAAATAATTAGCCAATTAAATAAACACATGTATCATGTAGATATTTAACTCATTTCATACCACATCAATGAATATGGGTGTTTTCCACCAAATTTTTTTGGTTAAAAAAACAAAAAGGCGTATGCTTGAAGATAAATGTGTATATTTTTAACTGCATTCCTTCCTTTTAAGAAATTCTACAAGCTTTCTTAATCACGAAGTTACATAATGACAAAAAGAGTTGGGGGTTATAAATAAAATTCACCTAAAAAACTGATAGTTTTATAAGACAATCTGAATAGAATAAAAACCAATTTATTCTAATACATTTTGAAAGTTCTAATACCTGGCTTCTTCCAAGAGGAACTTTATGTATAACCAAACTGAAAGTTGCAGATACACTCATATAAATGCAAACTAGATGTGCTTTACAGGAAAAGCCATTTCCTCAATCTAAATCCCTTTAAACATCTGATCTAATATTGGAAAAATTCCATCAGAAAAGTAACAACAAACTTTCCCGTAAAGGCCAAGGAGTATCCAAAAGAAATAGGAAAAAATATAAATATAGAAAGACACAATATACATTAGTTATCTTTAACAATACATTCTTCCATATAGAGTTTATTCTTCTCCCTCTGCTCCACCAAGTCTTTCCTTATAACATAAGGACAACTCCATGCTTATAGAAAATAACCTAAAACTATAAAAGTATAAAGACTAATCTCCCTATTTTAATTTCATTTAATTAAAATCTTTAATTTTATCTGTAATTTTAATCTCTCTTTCCCCATGTTATCTAATATATCAACAGATTCCAGTGATTAGGACTTTGAATTACTTGGGCAGTTATTATTCTTTCTGTCACATATTTGTAATGATATTTTTTGAATTTCAAATTCCATTTTTCATTGATGGTATATGGGAATGTAATTAAATTTTGTATATTAACCCTGCATGTCACAACTCGTTACCCATTCCTGATCTTAATAGGTAAAAATGAGTCTAGTTTCTCACTGTTAAGTATGATGTTTTTTGTGTTTTGGTTTTGTTTTGTTATTTTTTTTGTAGATGTAAAGAGGTTCTCCTATGTTCTTAGCTTGCTGATAGTTTTTGTCATAAATAAGTGTTGGATTTTGTCACATTCTTTTTTTCTGTATCAATTGATGTGATTATATGATTTCCATTTTTAATCTGTTGATGTAGCAGATAACAGTGATTGATTTTAAAATGTTGAATCAACTTTGTATATCTGGAAAATTCCACCAGATATGGTGTATATATTTTTTATATATTTTTGGATTCAATTTGCTAATATTTTATTGAGGATATTTGAGTCTATGTTATGAAAGATATTGTTCTGTAGCTTTGTTTTCTTGCAAAGTCTTTTAATGGTTCTAGTCTTTAATGTTTCTGGTAACAGGATAATGCTGGATTCATACAATGGATTAGAGACTGCTCTTTCTCCTTCTATTTCCAGAAAATATTATGAAGAATTATCATTTATTCTTTAAATGTTTGGTAGAACTCACTGTGGAAACCATCTTAACCTGGTGATTTCCTTTTGGAAAGTTATTATTGATTATATTTCTTTAACACATATGCAGTCAGTCACATTATCTATTTCTACTTGTGTAAGTTTCCGTAGTTTGTGTCTCTCAAGGAATTGGTTCATTTTATATAAGTTATCAAGCAATTGCATATAAAGTTGTGCATAGTATTCCTTTGTTATCTTTTTAATGTCCATGAGATCACTAGTGATAATTTTTATTTCACTTTGATATTGGTATTATGCACCTTCTATTTTTCCTTTTTCTTAATTTGCCTGGCTAGAGGTATATCAAATTTATTGATATTTTCAAAGAATCAGCTTTTTGATTTATTGGTTTTCTCTGTATTTTTTTCTGTTTTCAATATCATTAACTTATGTTATAATTTTTACTCTTCCTTTTATTCTGTTTAACTCAAATTATTCTTTTTCTAGTTTTTTAAGATAGGAGGCTTAAATAAATGAGTTTAGATCTTCTTTTTCTCGAGTATATGCATTTATTACAAATTTTGTTCTAATCACTATTTTCAATGAATTCTACAAATTTTCATGTTTTATCATTTTTATTTAGTTCAAGTAATCTTCAAATTTTATGCTGAAATTTATTTGACCCATCTGCTATTTACAAATTTTTTCTTTAATTCCCAAATATTTGTCTATTTTCTAGTTATCTTTCTGTAATTGATATTTAGCATAGTTCTATTGTGATCTGATAACATAATTTGCATGATTTCTATTTTTTAAATGTGTTAAAGTGTGCTTTATGGCCCAGGTGTAGTCTGTTTTGATGAATATTCTGAAAGAACTTGAGAAAAATGTGTATTCTGATGTTCTTATAAGAAATAGTCTATTAAAATAAAAATTTTATCCAATATCAAATATCTACACAACTTTTATCAGTTTGACTTATAGTGATGTTCTGGTCAACTATATTCTTTTTGATTTTCCTGTCTGCTTGATCTATCAGTTACTAAAGGAGGGAGTGTTATAGTTTCCAACTCTAATAGTGGATTTGTCTATTTTCCTTACAGTTCTGTCAGTTTTATGCCACACCTATTGCAAAACTCCTTTTTCAGTTGCATAATAATGTTAGGTTTCAGGGTCTGAAATGTAGGTTTTTGGAGTTGCATGACCTGAATCTTACTATGCATGCAGGTTGTTCTAGGTCATTTTCCAGACTCTATGGTACCAATGCGGCTTGCTCAGTGGCCTAGAGAGTCTGCCGCATTCTTTTGCAGCTGGTGCACTAGGTTCTGATAGGCTGATCTGTAGGGTATTCCCTCCTTCCCCAGGTATGGTAGTTGCTCCAGACAGGATTATGGGTGGGACAGCACCAAGATGGGAGCCCATTTTCATCCCTGGGAGACCCAGAATCCCTTGCTATCTACCTAACAATAACAATGCAAAATAAGTGACTGAGACAAAGATGTCAATCAATGGAAGTTTATTAAGCCAAAGTCTGAGGACTCACTAAGGAAAATCATAAGCCACAGATGCATCTGTGACTGTTTTTTTTCTGAAGAGGGATTTAGGAACTGAGTATTTAAAGGGAAAGGGCATACAGAAAGAAAAAGGAGGAGAGGAATGTGTAGTGAAGCAAATGGCTATATTTTGTGAGGTCCAGAAAATCTACCTTTTACATATGATAAGGGGAATGTTTGGATAGGAAAAGGAATTAAAGGGAGAGTCAGTTATGTAGATGTCCCTGGGTAGGTAGAAGAAGGATTGATCTTGTTCTGTCTCTGTTCTGTTCCAGGGAAGATAAATAATCAGCATTATTAGTGTGATTGAACAGACTTTAGTTTTAGGAGCTAGACTTTGCCTGCAGACTCAAAGTTACAATTTGCATGTCATTGTTTATGGAACACCAGCAAATAATTTCCTTATGCACGATTTCTGAGTACAGTCCTTGTAGATGCCTGAGACCTTTTACCTTTCTGTGAGGGATACAGTTAATGCATAATTCTAGTAGCAGCTATTCATTTGGAAAGGAGTGTTGCATGACTCAGGCTGCAGTCTTGACCTTCCCCTTTTCATAAAGATTTGGCAGGGGTTTGGGGAGATGGGGAATTGAGGAGGAGTCCTGACATTTTTTATTTTCCTTAAAAATAAGCATTTACAATTGGGATGTCTTTTTGAAGCATGACCCCTTGATCAGTATGTAATGCTCCCCTTTTATTCCTGATAATTATCCTTGAAGTCTATTTTGTTTGAATGTATATTGTTACCCCAGCTGTTTTTTGACTAGCATTAGTGTGTGTATTAATTTGCTAGGGCTGTATTTTCTTTTTCTTTCTTTGAAAGAACTCTCTGGATGCATTCCATTGTGGCCATGTTCTCCTTCCCATTGGCAGAGGTAGCAGAGAATCCTTAGCTTTTTATTATGAGGTTCCTAGAGGTATCATGGCATGAATATTGGTGTGGGCGATACGAATAAGGCTCTCATCCTCAAGCTATTCCACACTTAGCCTTCAGCAATTCATCAAACTTTCCATGTAAGCATTCCTTCAAGTTTATTGCTCTAGGAGCTCAGAAGCTTCTGGAGCAGATCTGTTTCCCGGTAACAGGTCTTGGCTAGGACTCTGTATTTGCCTGTCTTTCTAGATTTGGGTGCAGGGGTTCGCCCTGCAAGCTCAGGTATCTGATGAGTCCAAGAAAAGTCATTAACTTCAGTTTGTTCTGCTTGTCTTTGTTGTAAGGAAGGAATGACAACTTCCAAATATGTCAGGACTGCTACTTATTTAATCAGATTAATGTTCTATTCTAAAATATCCACTCTACTAGCAGAGTTCCTGGGGATTTAGTAAATATTGAAGGAAATCAAACTATTTTACCACAAAATATATTTCTTTGACATATTTTGAGATGGTTTGTCAGAGAGACAGCAAACAAGTAATCCTGCAAAGCTGTCTTTCCTGAGGGAGATTTGGATCTGTAGAGAATCTGCATTGATGCAGCCATGTTTTCTCTGAGGCCTTTCCCTGTCCAGATCTAGGAAAGATTAACCGAGAGTCTGAAACTTTTGAAAGTCTGAAAGAAACATTTGCCATTTATTCTCACTGAGGGTGGTTACTTGAGGTTTCATCTACATAAAAAGACCACCTTTGGGAGTCAAGCCTCCTCTTCTCCATCTCCCATAATCTGTCTTGCCACTATATGATTTACCACCATAACCAGTTTTGAGCCATGTTCTTGGCACCCGTTCTTTCCATGATCTCAAGATGGTATATCAGCTTCTACACCTCATTGGGAGATGAGTCATTTACTCTATGATTTTCCACTGTGTACACATTAATAAATTTGTATGCCTTTTCTCTAATTAATCTGCCTTTTGTGAGTTGAATTTTCAGTAAACCTTCGGAGGGAGAAGGTGAAGTTTTCCCTTGGCCACTACACATTCAAACTCATGAGATTCACCCAGCACAATTTCACCTAGGTTTAAGGAAGTGTTCAGATTAAAAAATAAAACAGTATAAATAATATGTCATGACTATATGACATAACTTCTGACTCCTCGTAGTTCCTTGATCATAAGACTATTTGAATGTGTGTGCATACCTCCATTCAGGGAAATCATTAACTTTGGGGTTATTTAAACATTTATAATTAGTTAGTCACAGAGCTCCCTCCGTGCATATAACTAGATGTCACCTGTGATTCACTCAGCTCCATTGGAAGTATTACTGAAACTGTGCTTTATAAATCAATAAAGTGCCATATAGTCTGAACTGTGATAGTGGCCTGACCTCTGTGTGTACAGGCATAGTTAAAAGATAAATAGCCATTGTTCCCTAGCTTGCTTTCCTATAATTTCTGACTGCTCAAAAGTCACATAAAATTGGTGGTCATAAAAATTATAGCTTTCTTAATTGCTCCCATAGATAATATCACCACTGTGAAACTTAAGGCTGGTCTTTGAGACATTTTCCAGCCCCTGCATTCTAGTGGACTAATGTATCCAACCCAGCCAGTGGCCCATACCAAGGAACTGACTCCACTGGTCTTGTGACTCCCACCCAGGAACTGACTCCATACAAGAAGACAATTTCAACACCCCTATGACTTCACCTCAAACCTAACCAATCAGCAGTACCAATTCCCTAGCCCTCTGCCTGCCAAACCATTTTTTAAAACCCTAATTTCCAAATTCTTGAGGATATGGATGAGAAATTCCTTCCATCTCCTTGCTTGGAACACTTTCTCCAGCGCCACCCCTGCTGTCTCAGTGTATTGGTTTTCTTTTGTACAGTGGGCAATAGATCCTAGTTGGGAGGTAAAATTACTAACCCCTATTTGGGGGATGCCTGCATCCCATCAATGAAAGTTATCCTTTACTGATCTTAGTAATTTGTCTAGAAAATAGTACTAGATATATTTTCATGTCTCACATATCTGGTATAGTTTAATCCCTAAAATAATTTAGATTTAATAATGAAAAGAACTTTGACTTAGGATAAAATCTGCAAACTTACGATCAAATCTGAGGCTAGGAAAGGGCACAGAATTACTATTAATCATTTTCTTCCATATTATTTTGCATTCCAAAATTTTTCTTCTGAGAATAGTGCTTACTACACTGAAATTAAAAGATGACAGAGTAACAGATACTATATAGTGAAAAGAAAAAACTGCAGCCCTATAGTCACTATTTAGAACAAGTTTTAAATCTGTTAATATTTTTGCTTTTTAGACTGAGGCATTTCTTGTTCTTGATCTTCCCATACAGTAAGTAGAGTCTCTACTGTGACTATTTTCTCTCTTATTTCTTCTATTTTATAGTTAAATTATATAATCCTATTCTCAGTTATTAAAATTAATTAGTACTTTTAACTTCCCTCTGTTTTGCATTTTTAAATTTGGTTTTCATTTCTGTCTCCTATTAGTTTTCTTTAATTAGAAATGAGTTTTTATCTTCCTCTCTGCCTGGAAATTTGTCCCTTTTAAGTGGCTTATACTTTTTATTTGCCAATTAATTGTACCTCATTATATTGTTGTGGTTTCCTAACAATTTCTGGGAGATGAGAGATTGTCTATTTCTTTGGGCCTCTAGAACAAAGACTGCAGGAAGTCAGTCCGTTGCTGAGGAACTGGAAGAAGTCTTTCTGATTTAGTATATATCTTAATTATCCACCTTAAGAGGTAGGAAAGACACAGACCATCTATTCCACCCCATCACTGGGAGGTAATAGGTGGTTGGGCTTAGAAAATATTTAGAGAGTTTACAGAACTTATTGATTCAGATACCAAGTGTGATATGATAATAGAATCAACAATTACCTCCAGATCTGTGCTACAAAAGCCCTCAGTACAAACATATGCATAAATTTCTACTTTCATCTTCCTAGTATAGTTACATCAACAATTTTTTTTAAATCAACATCCTGTTTTTAGCTTGTTACATCTGTGAAAATGTTTTCTCACAGCCAAGTTATATAGAATAGTGTTTCCTCTCATAGAAAATATTTTGTTTTCCTTAAAATTAACAATCGCTTCAATTTTCCCACATTTTGTTCTATGCATTTAGCACTTATTCATCCATAAAACTTACGAAGAATAATGAAAATGCTCTTATAAGGCCAATTTTCTTAAGTAACCTACAAATTCTATTTATCCCTCCTCAACCTCCTCCAGGCTTCCTTTGCAATTTTTTTTTTTCCATCTGGACCATCTCTTTTCTAGGCTTGCTGTATATGATTTTAAATGGCTGAGAAACTATCACTTTCATTTGGAGAGTTTTTCCTTCTCTTTTTTGGCTGGATCTGTTTTTCCATGAACTCTTGTCCTCCTGAGTTAATTTTGTGTTTTTGAATTCCTTACATTCTTATTTTATTGGAACATATTCTTTAGGGGCTATCTGAGTAGAGATCCACATAAAACAAGTTTTTGTAAATTTTGAAATCTTGAGGAATAAAAATACAATTTAACTTTTTATCTTAGTTATTTCTTTCCAATTATTTAACCTATTTTTTTTTTCTGTTAGGTTTGTTTGGAAGACATTGATGTCCCTAATCATAGAGACAGATAAGTCAAGAAATGGGTCTTTCATTGGAGGATTTACTAAAATCACTATATAGTTTTTCATTTCTCTTGGCCAAATCAGTGTCCCCCAAAAGAAATTCTCAGTCTCTTGTCTCAAAAATATAAACCTGGATTATAATATTCTGTGATAAATTCTAAAGTAAGAACCTGAGAGTGTCTAAATTCAATGTGTGCATATTCACATAATCTACCTTCATTCCTACATGTGTCTAATATATATAGTTCAGCACTTGAATGTTTTAGTATCAGGGAGTAAACTATTCACTTACTTACACTTGGGAAAAGCAGACACTGGATGATAAGTTTGGAAGAATAGATCTGGGGATTAACCTTCTGCCGGAGCCAGCCGGCGACGTGCGGCACCTAGAGTTTGGGGGTGAGGAT
>VBSM01000529.1:80084752-80111305 GCA_008086735.1 Cheirogaleus medius
TAACCCTAACAATATTTATACCCCCATTATATGATGAAATAAAAGGGAAAAAAACTCAATAATAAAGCAAAGAAAAAATTCGAATACGAAAAAAACAAACAAACAAAATCAATCTTGTTAAAATGTCTGTACTACCTAAAGTGATATACAGAATTAATGCAAATACCAATGAAAATACAATCATCATTCTTTACAGATCTAGAAAAAATAATTCTATGCTTCATTTGGAATCAGAGATCTTGTATATCCAAACAATCTTAAGTAAAAGAACAAACTGGGAGTTTATCAGTCTACCAGACTTCAAGCTTTACCACAAGGCTATAGTAACCAACACAGCATGCTAATGGCAGAATAACAGAAACATAGACCTATAGAATAGGACAGAGATCACAGATATAAAACCATCCTCATATTGTCATCTAATCTTCTACAAACCCGACAAAAGTATACATTGGGGAAAATAATCTCTATTCAATAAGTGTGCTGGAAAAACTAGATATCCACATGCAGAAGATTGATACTGGATTCCCACCTTTCATCTCTCACAAAAATCAACTCACAATGGATAAAATACTTAAACTTAAGGCATGAAACCTTATGAATTCTAGAAGAAAATGGTGGGAAAACTCTTACAGACATCAGTCTAGACAAAGAGTTTATTAAGAAGACCCCCAAAGCAATCATAGCATCAACAAAATAAATAAATGGGACCTGATCAAATTAAAAAGCTTCTGCACAGCCAAAGAAAGTATCATAAGAGGAAATAGACAACCTACAGAATGGGAGAAAATATTTGGTATCCATCTGATAAAGGGCTGATAACAAGAATCTACATAGAATTTAAGAAAATTAAGAAGAAAAAACAAATCACCCAATCAATAAATGGGCAAAGCACATGAACAGAAACTTTTCAAAAGAAGACAGGCTAATGGTCAGCAAACATATGCAAAAGTGCTCAACATCTCTAATCATTAGGGAAATGCAAATAAAACCCACAATGAGATATCACCTAACTCAATTGAAAATGGTCTTTATAAAAAAGTTTCAAAACAACAAATGCTGGTGTGGATGTGGAGAAATTGGAACATTCTTACATAAGTGGATTAATATAATGTGGTATATGTATACCATGAAATACTACTGAACTACAAAAAACAATGGTGAAGTAGCACCTCTTGTATCTATTATATTATCCTGAATAGAGTGCATCCTTCCTATCACAAAAATGGAAAAACAAGCACTGCATGTACTTGCCATCAAATTGGGACTAACTGATCAACACTAAGGTGCTCACATGATAGTAATATTCACTGGGTGTTTGTTTGATGGGGGGTGGATAAACTCACAGGTAATGGAAGCAGAATGCACTGTATGGCGGAAGGGCATGCTTGTAGCCCTAGCTTGGGTGAGGCAAAGGCATTGCATGTAACCAAAACATTTGTACCCCCATAATATTCTGTAATAAAAAATGGGCAAAAGATTTGAATAGACATTTCTCAAAAGAAGACATACATATGGAGAACAGGTATATTAATAATTTCTCAACATCACTAATCAACAGGGAAATGCAAACCAAAACCACAATGAAATATCACCTTACTCCCACTAGCATGGCTATTATAAAAAAGATGGAATAATGGATGTTGATGAGGATGTGGAGAAAGGGGAACCCTAATACCTGTTGGTGGGAATGTAAATTAGTGCAGCCAATATGAACAACAGTTTGGAGGTTCCTCAGAAAATTAAAAAGTAGAACTATCATATGATCCAGAAATTCCACTACTGTATATATATCCAAAGGAAATGAAATCAGTATGTCTAAGAGATATTGCACACCCATGTTTATTGCATAACTATTCACAATAACCACAATATGGAATCAACTCAAGTGTCCATCAATGGATGAATGGGAAAAAACATGTGGTATATATACAGAATGAAATACTACTTAGCTATAAAAAATAATAAAATCTTTAAATATCCTTTAATTGTGATTCTTTAAATGTGATTTCTTGTGTCACAGGCTCTAGCTTCAACTTGAGATATAAACTATTATACTATATTTATTCAGATGTCATGATGAATAGTGACTATTTCCAAGACTCAACATAGTACTGGAAAACTCCATCCTTTTGCAAATACAGGAAATATGCCAACTAAATAATTTAATATATATTTATATTTTTCTACATATTTCCTGAATATTTCTTTCTTCATAAACTCATCCTTTTCAACATCCTAATGCTTACATTTTTCTCCTACTTTATTTTCTTTAACTCAGTCCCCTTATTTCTGCAATTACCAAATATATAAATAAGTATGCAAATAAAGCAAAGACAAAATATAATCAAATGTTTATGGGAGACTGTGTATGTCATTAATGTTTAATTTTGGAGATTACTCAATCTTTGATGTGGGCTCAGATAAATATATTTCATAATTTAATATGTATACTTGAATTTTATACTAAATTTTAATTTTGGATTAATCTTGATTAAAAACTGAAATGCAACATTCAGATGCAACTTTCATATTTTTCGAAGCAACTTCACATATAATTATATATATGATTGAGGGAATGAGGATTGAAATGAGACCATTTGGGTTAAAGTCTTTTTTTTTCTTTGTTTGTTTTATAAATTATCTTTAAGATATTGGGAAAATTAACTCATTTGTATCCCATCTTCTTTATCTGCAAATGGAAAAAAGAACAGACAATATCTGTTGATTTGATTTTAGAGTTAATTAGAAAAGGCTATTTAAGGTTGCAAGTAAAGAGTCTGGTACGTACTAAAAATTAGATAATTAGTAGTTATTATTAACATTATATCAACATTTTTTCCAGTATTCCTGAGTCATTTAATAATACTTACAATATTGACATCTATTGAGTACCTGAAATGTGTTGCATATTATCCTACATTCTTTACATGTAAAACCTACTTTTAGATAGGACTAGTTATTATGCCCATTTGTATAATAAGTTATAGACCTAGGCTCTAAATTTAACCAATTTTGGTTTAGAGTCAAGATTTTTAATTTGTTATGATTAAAAGTAAATTTAGTAACTAAGAACCATTTCTTCTCCACTTAGAGGATCATAAAAAATTAGAGGAGTAACAAATGACCAGGGATTTCATATTATGGTAATATTGCATAATAGCATCTGGAGCAAGATGGCCTGAGTATAGTTCTGAATGTAGAACTTATATCTGCATAACCTTATGCAAATTCAATAGCCCTCCCATCCTTCATATGTAGAATGGGGATAATAACAGCCCTATCTAAATGTGGTTGGCATATCAAGAATGGAAGATATGTCTGACACATTTATGATGCTCAGTAAATATGCAGATATTTTCCATTCATTTTCACTTTTATATTCCTCCAGGTATTATTTTCCATTAATTATAGTCTTTATTGTGTTTCAGTACTCTCTTAATCAGATTTTATGACTGCTTTTTAAATGTTTTTCTTCATATCAATTTCCCAAGCACTTCTACAGACACAGAAAAGTTAAATTAATTTTAATAATAAATCCTTCAATTAGTCCTCTTCTCAATGAAACTATTTAAATGACTCCTTATCAATTCAAATTATATTTCATTATCATAAAAACTAATGAATCTGTTAACTTCCACAAATGCATAGTTTCATAGTGTTCGCATTTGAGATAAAAATAAACAAAAAGAAACATTAACAAAACAATGAAAACAAAAATAAATGATATCTCTGTCCTTAGCTAATTTTGTAGTTGTTTTTGAAGTCTGCCATTATTGAAATGGGTTTTCCTTTGTAGGCTGCCTGCTTCTTTCCCCTACAACTCATAGAAGGGCCTCTTTAGTGGCTATTTTGGTCAGTCTGATGCCTGTGTGTTGTGGTGTCTTCCTGTTTGTAGTGAATCTCCTGGCAGTACTTTGAGCTTCATGTACCTTGATATCTAGATTTTTAGTAAGGCCTGAGAAATTTTCCTCAATTATATCCTCAAATAGCTTATCCAAGCTTTGCATATTTTCTTTTTCACCCTCAGGGATGCCTATGATTATTATGTTAGGCCTCTTCACTTAATCCCACATTTCTTGTAGGCTTTGGTCATTTATTTCTCTGCTCTATTTCTGAGATTAACTAATTAATTGAAAGGTTTTATCTTCAATCACTGAGATTCTTTCTTCTGTTTGATCTACCCTGTTCTTGAGGCTTGCCACTGTGTTTTGTAATTCCTTTAATAAATTCTTCATTTCTAGAAGTTTTGTTTGATTTTTCTTTAATATTTCAATTTCTTTAGTGAATTTTTCTTCTAAGTCCCAGATTTTTTTGTGTGGTTTGTGTTTGTTCCCCATTTTCTCTTGCATATTTGAGTTTTCTTAAAATCCATGTTCAAATTCTTCTGTCATTTTAGTTTTCTGAATTTGGCTGATGTCCATTGCTAGAAGCTGGTGTTCCCCTTTTGGGATGTGTTTTCCTTTTGATTCTTTATACTTCCAGTTCTTTCACTGATTCCATTCCATCAGGATCAGCTGTTGTTTCTTACCTTTAGATATTTGTTTGGATTATGACATGCCCCATTTAGTCTCTGAGCCAGTAGGTGTGGTTATGGGTGAGATTTGACCACGTCCTATATGATGAGTCAGTAGATGCAGTAAAAAGGGGTGCAGAATGACCTCTCTATCAGTAGGTGGTGCTTGCTGGGAGGACCAGGATGCAGTGTTTTTGTATCCTGTAACCAGCTCCTATTCCTCTGGAGAGGCACTCTAGTGCCTCAGGTGGTGGGTGGGGCCCTGGGACTTATATAAGTGTGTCCTTACTCTCCACCTCAGTAGGGGGAGGTGGGGAGTAAGGCTGGGTGGAGCTGGTTTGGGTGAGCCTGCCTTCAAGTTCCACAAATGCTGTTAGCAGGGGTCAAAGGTCTGTTCTCTGCTTCTATGCAAAGCTGCCTGGGAGTGTCTGAAATGGTCCCACTCAGCCAAAAAGTCTTCATATGGGATTGGGTCTGTCTGAGACCTGCAGTCTGAAGCAGGCCTCACTTCTTTCCACCCTCCCCTATTCTGAGATTTCTCCCTGGCCTCTGCCAGCAGGCAGGACCTCAATCCAGCAAATCTCCCCTGTCTGTGCTGCAGCCAAGAGGTTTCCTTCCCAGGTTTGCAGCCTGAGCTTAAAGCACAGCCCTCCCCGTGGGAGGAGGGTTTCCCCTCAAGCACACTGATCTGCCCCTGAAGACACACACATTTCAGTAAACTCCTTCACAATATCTATGCCTCCGGGCAGTGGGATTGGACATAGGGGTATAGGATCTGGTCTGTAGGCCTCTCCCCTGGACCCCAGAGATCAATCCCTGACCCTGATGGAGAAGAGTGCTTGTTTCAAGTCATCCACAGGGTGCCCAAGCTGGATTGATGTCTATCTGCCTCGAGATTTGCCCAGCTCTCCTGGAGTCACCAGGCAAGTAGCACCTGGGAGAGCTGGTGGGTAGGGAGCTCACAGTCTGAGTACTCCTCAGTCCGCTATAAAGCCCCAAAAGGAAAGGTCCCGTTCCCTGCAAATGCCTCCGGGTGGTGGCTAAATTGTCTCTCTTGGCTGCTGCGGGTAAGGGAGGACAAGAGAAGAATGAAGCAATATGGGGCCTGCAGGCCAGGAGGTGCCCCATGGAAGCTGGGAGCCTGGTGCCCTGTCCACAAGAGGCTCACTGCTCACTAGAGGCAGCCATATCTGGGCTGGTGTTAGCAGGTCTCTCCAACCGTTTAGGCCCCCACCAGTAGTCCAAGATGCAAGGGAGGGGAAATTTAATTGCCCACCTATCCTTTTTGCTGATCTCCAAGCCTCTCGTGGGCCTTTCTCCTTCTAGTTCTCTTCTGCAACTTCTTCCCGTGGAGTCTCCTGTAGTTTCAGGCACTCTTCCTTCCAACCCTTATCCAATGTATGTTTGTCTGCCTGTTTTTTTTTTTGTTTTTTTTTTCACTTTCTTCTAAAATGTATCTTTCTTTCAGAGACACTCTGGCTAGCGGTTTTTCTCATCCGCCATCTTCCCCATCCTGACCAAAAGATTTTGAAATTGTGGTTCTACTTGCATGGCACTCCTCAATTCAGTGTTTCATGTAAAGGTGCTAAACACAATACATTTGGATATTACAGTCATTAATGAGAGATGTGTACATCAGGCTGCCTTAATATGATACCAGTAAATATTTGAACAAAATAATTATAGTTTTCTAATTGAACATATTGACAATGGGTTCTTCAGATTATGATGAAACATTTCACAGACTTGCTAAAGGCAGATGATCAGATGATAATGCAGAGCAAACAATTTTGCATATTTTACAATTATACATTTAATTGAAAATTAATAATTTAGTATTGTGATTTTATATAGTAGCCATAGGAAGTTGAATAATGCCCAAACACCCTTTAAATATAAAATAAAATACTAATGTGCCAGTAATTGGGACAAATGTTTCCTACATCTATAAGCGTGAGGACCAGGTTTTTCTGCAGCATAAATTCAACAAAATTAGTAATGTCTTTTATATCTTTTAAGATTCTTAGTTGAAAGCAAAATTACCAAATCTTGCTAATTTGAGTAGAAAAATGATTAATACAAATGATATCAAATGGGTCATAGAATGATCAGAACATTCCCAAAGCCAGGAAAATAATGCCTCAATTCATACTGTAAGTCAACTGAGGATAATATTTTCATTTTCCATGTGCACACTGATAGGCTGGCAACACAGATTCGTCCAACACTGGCCCATTGGACACTCTTAGAATAGGTAACTTTATCATAAACAATTGAGCAATCAGTCAATATATATGAAATAATAGCATTCCAATCCAATATTGAGGAATTGGCAGCACAGGACTGTGATCCTTCAGAGAAGAAAAAAAAATAGAGATATTATTACAATTTCTTTAGCATATTAATAAATGTACTTTCTAGACCACACTAAAGAAAAGAGAAGCTAAAGAGACCTTACACAGATCTGAGAAGAGGTTGTGCTGCCCCTAGCAGGGACAATGAGAAGAGTCATGAGAAAGGTCATGCCTTACGATGGGGTAAAATAAGCCTAGATAAAGCCTGCTCTGATCGTGCCCTTAAAAACTAAAACCCAAACACACGCACACTTTAGATAATTAAACTAATCTGCAAATAACTTAACTGCATACCAGACAAAATCTAATTTTATTTAAAGGAAAATGATAAGATTCTGTAAGCAATAAAGTAAAATTTATAGTTCCCAGAATGAAACAGAAATTATTACGTATGACAAAATAAATAAGCAAACAAGTATATTTCACCCATGAGACAAGGACTAATTCAATAAATCAAAATAAATACAGAAATGACAGAGATGATGAAATTTATGGGAAAAAACAATAAGAACAGTTATAAAAATATAAATATTGGCAAAATTGCAGATCAGATATTACAGATAAAATCTGTGAAATTGAAGATACAGCAATAGCCATTATTCAAAGTGAAGAACAAAGGGAAAAAGAGACTGAAAGAATGACTAGGGATTAATTGACATATTAGACAATTTCAAGCAGTATACCATTCATATATTTGACATCTTGAAATGAGCAGAATGAGAGAAGAGGAAGAGAAAAATATATGAAGAAATAAGGATTGTACATTTTCTGAAAGTTAAGAAAAGTAAAAACTGTAAAAACATATGTATAGAACCCTAAGCAAAGTAGAACTAAACACAACCATATGAAGTCACATCATAATCAAATTGTTGAGAAAGATAGGGAGAAAATTTTAAAAGCAGCCAGAGAAAAAAATGACACATATGCTTATACATACTACAAAAATGCAGTGAACATTACATTACATTTCTCCCAGTAAAAACAAAGCTATAGTAAACACTCCTTTATATAGTTTTTGTGCATTTGTATTTTATTCCTTAAATACAATTTTAAAAGAAAAATTACTGGATTAAAAATATGTGCAATATAAAACCTTTGTATATATACTGTCCAATATGTACATATTTGAATATGTACATATTCAAACTACCTATGATCATTATGTACATATCATTAACATATATTTTTCAAAATAATGAATATTATGATTTGTAATAATAATCACAACCTATTCATCTTAACTGAACTTTTATGTAAAAAACCTTTTTATCTTTTCATTTTTGATTGATGGTAATAATAGTTTCTCCTAAAATAATGGCACTTTTTTAAACTTGAATTTTTAAATCAATATTGGCTTTTGCTCTGCATCTTCTGAGATCTTTATTTTTATTATTACTTGGGAACTAGTTAATATACTTAATATCTTAATGAACCAAGTGCAAGAGATATAAAACAAAGAGCAAAGAGATAAAGAGATGAGAGGAAAATAAGACATTTGTGTGGTAGAGCCAAGGGAAGTAACCTGGGAATAGATGTTTTTCAGAAACAGTAACATTAACAGATGCAGAATATACTTAAACACTAGCAGAACATTTAAATGATCTGAAGAAAGACCAAGATTCTTGGATTGAAAGGACTCGCTGTGTTATACACTCGATTGATCAGAAAAGAAGTAAACATACGTAATATTTCTGAATCCTAATGATAATAAGAAACTTTGCAAGCTTCTGCACAGAAAAAGGAAGTTATGGACAAAGGAAACATAAAGCAGAGCGGTATCTGAACTCTGAACTGGAATGCTTTAAGCATGAAGTTTGTACGATTCAACAGTCTATTGAGAGAAAAGATTGCAACTATGAAGCCTTATCTGTCAGGATGAAAGAAAGATGCCAGAATACAGCAAGGAGCAGATAGTATATCAACCACGTACCACATCTGAGCAAAATTCATGAAAAAATACACTCATCAAACAGCAATGAACCAGAACAGCAACCTTAGATGGGGAAAGATAAAGAGAATGAAAACATTGGCGAGTGATGAATCACATCTGAGGGATGTTATTATTATTATTATTATTACAGTGCCTAGTAATCTTTTGTAGTTCTAACTTTCTAATTTAAAGCAGGTTAAGCATCCCATAAAAACAATTACACACCTATGATATAAAACAAGAAGAAAAATATTCTGGAACCATTGATCAGGAAAGAAAACACTGGGACATAATATCAGAAAAATGGTCAGAAGAGTGCACACAATTTTCAAAAAACACCTAGTTGAATATGTGCAAAACTTGAATTGGGTCAAGCATTAAAGAAAATCAGACTATCATAACTGAATTAAGGAGAAACAAAATTAAATAACCAAGAGCAAGCTGGCGAAGAAGGGGAATTGCAAAGGTGCTTTCAGAACTGCATGTGCGTTGGCTATTTACCGCCTATGCTTTATCTCTATAGCACATTGGTTCACATGTTATGGCCTTGTCCATATTGATCATAAAAATGTCTATTTGACTAATTAAGAGGAAAATCCCTAACAGATCTGTCTGTACATTTCCCAAGCCCCTAATATCTATTTCTCTGCATCCCATAGCATCTAAGATGATAGGTGACTGCTCTTACTTCTTTCCCTAAGTGCCCCTTCAAAACAAGCACACGTACAAAAACGCTGGTGATCACACCAGAGTCTATTGATTTTTTTTGTTTTCTGGGTACACACAGAACAAAGTCTGAAATATTTCTGTTTATAAAAATGGACCTATACAGTTTGTCCCTCATTAGATTTTCCCACCTTTTCCTGTCAAGTCCATTCACATGTCCTGCACAGTAGCAAAACTGAAATACACATATTTCTCAAACGCATCATGGTTTTTTCTCTCTGTGCTTTTGGTAATGCTGTTTTTTAATCTAGAATTCTCTCTTTTTCTGTTATTTATTTATGTATTTGTGTTAAACATCAACTCATTTTGTAAGAACTAACTCAAGTTTTATTTCTCTGTCAGACATCTACTAACCTAGATAGTATTCACTTCATTCTATAGAATTATGTGCATACCTTCATACCACATTACATTTTGTTATAAGTGTCTGAAATCTTATGAATTAAACATCTCAGAACCAAAATAAATTGTGTTTCTCTTGGTATATCCAGATGATAGCATAAAAAATTGATACCTAATAGTTGTTCAATAAATAAAATTTGAGAGAATAAATGAACTATTAATAGAATAATCACTTATTCTCATTATTTGTTATTAACATAATTGTACTAATTATAGCATTGACATTAAAGTTTATTCTGTTTTTCTCTTTGTTTGTTTTACTAATAAAAGGATTAATACTACAGTAGGCTTCATTTCACATACTTTTCTTAAAGTGGTGGTGGTGGAGAAATCTAATTATGGTTATCATTTGTTAATTATACCATTCTAATATATTTGTCATGTTTTAACAAATAAAAAACATCCCTAATCATTAAAACACTCACTCTAATTAAAATATAAAGTTTTAATGACAGTAGATTAATAGTTCTGACATTTAAGGCTGAATTTCAATGCAGACTATATAATTGCATATATAAACTTTCTGTATGAAAAGATAATTTGCATGTGTAAATTAATTAGAATAGTTAGATTTCTTACTAAATTGTTTACATGTGTACTTTTGAAAGTCATTCTGGACTTTTAGAAAATTGGGTCCTTTAAACAGTTGCTATGTTTTAAAAAACATTACAAAATTGGTCTCTTCTTAACAAAGAAAAGAAAACTAATCTCTTAAAAAGTATTGTCAGGAAATGATATCCAAACAACCAGTAGTTTAATAAATACCTTAAATATAGCCATTTTAATTTTAACTCTTTTAATTGGAAATGAACAATTGAGCCAGAAATAAGTATTTGATAAGATAAAATTTTTTCAATGGCTGAGAAAATTAAACAAAGGAAAACCCTAATTTTCATGTTTTTAATTGCATGTATGTTAGTAATTGTGTGGTTGAGATTTTACCAAAGGTACAGAAATTCAATAAAGGCCATATAAGTTCACAAAGAGGCTTCTAGAGGAAGACTGAGCTTGGCATTGTCTTATCACTGACCTGTGATAAACATGAGAATACCTGCAACATTAATGGTATAGTTTGATTAACTCATGTGCTTTCTGAAAGCAGACAATTAAGGATCAAGTCAGCTTTGAACACCAACGTCACTTTCCTAACCAATGACTGAAGAAATGCTTTTTAAGGAGAAATAGCCCACTTCTCTCCTGCTGAGCTTTGTGATTGCTTTTAAAAAAAACCAAAGTGAGCCTACAAACTACCCTCTCTAGCTAAGCCAAAAATAAGTTCTTTCAATAGAAATCAATCACATGATTATTACACCCTCAAAAGTTGTCTTTGTCTTCATATCATGCATTAGGTAAATTCTTCTCACTGACACTTCTTAAGCAGAAACTCTTAATTTGATATTCTGGATCACATTTAACTCAAATGCATATGTTATTTTATTGAACTTTAAACAATATTTAAGACAACATTTTGCAGTTTGGCAAACAGCTTTTCATCAGTGGTAATTTGATATTTTCCTACAAGATCTTATGTTCAAAGTCATACTTCTGTGGCAAGATTCTCACTTTTTTTGATTCAAGAAAGAGATAAAAGTATATTTAATATAGATTTATGTCAATAGTAATTTCTTATATTTTATTTCTTTGTACATTCTTTAATTATAAATGATATTTATTGAAATTGCCTAATAGCCCAATCCTGACCAATCGTGATAAAAATGAATATACTTTATTAATTAGAAATATTCTGTTTATTTAATATTTGTAATGGTTGCTTCAGTCTCAGTTTTTAAAATTTGAAATGAATAATAGAATGTTTCTTTAAAAAGAACATTCACTTGTTAATTACTTTGTAATTAATATGTGCATTTTAATATCATTGCCTCTATTTTATTATCTGCACATTTAATTATTATTGATTACTAAAGACATCATACCAATACTTTTTGTGAATTAGTAGATCAACTCATATTCTTCAAAGTAAATATATAAGGAAATAGGTTTCCTTTATATAAGGAAAACCTATTGTACTTATATATGATTTTCAATTTTCCAAAAAAACTAGACACATTAAATGATTCTAAGTAGTCACAAAACTACCCAAAGACTCAGTGAATATGTGGCACATTTACACAAGAGGTATATTAAAGAAAATATAGATGATCCTGTGGGTCAGAAAAGGTGTTCACAGGGTTTAGAAATAAGAGCTCATGTACAGAATGTTAAAATGAGGCTTTTTATGTCTCAATATTTGCTAATGTAAGACTATTAAGTACAAAACAACAGTCACATTTTTTTTTTCTACGCCAAAGTTTGGTGGTAGACCGCTTTGACAGAACTTGCTAGGGTTCTTAGCAAAAACTGATTCAACCTAAACTGAATACAAGAAGCTTCAAAGAAGAGAGTTAACTGTGTCCCTTGGGGCCTATGGTATACTTAGGCTGGTGCCAGACTGATGTGGCGAAAAGCCTAAAAACAAGAAACTATTTGTCGCTGGCTAGCTGGCAAAATGGCACCAAGGAGAGGTGGCTGTGTTAGCAATGGCCAGCTTCCAGAATTGTAAGGGGAAAAGCATACATGAAGATAGTGTTTCCTGGGTCAAGTGGATGCTGAGGAACATAACCAAGGCTGAACCAACAGGTCAACTTTGTAGGGTGAGGGAAACCCAGCAGAGGCTACAGAATACAGTGTTGAGGGGATTTGGGAGTGGAGGTCTCAGAAGAGGAAGGAGAATATATTCCCTGAATTGGTGAACTTTACTGCATTGAGGTCACCATGGGGAACTTTGTAATGACAAAAAGACCACAGAGTTCTGAACGTTCACAAAAGCTAATTAGCATCAATTTTAGATAACAAACGTAGCAGTCAAAAAAGATCCTGATAAAACATTTCCTCACCCTTGTTTTTTTCCTGGTTTCTTACTCCTTCTCTTCCTCAACTCCAACTCCAGAAAAGCCCCTTTGATACTGGAAGAGCCACAGTTCTTGGCCAACAAACTGGGGAAATGAGAAATTTGACAGATGAGGAAAACACACAGTAGCTGATCATGTTCCCACATCGCATTACCTCCCCAGAATTCTTTCGGGAAATAGGTCCAAGGTAGAAGAAGAAAGTTGTGACCATGTTCTGTGAAGTAAAGTATCGAAGATATTTTAATTATCTAAGTATAACTGAAAAAACTGTTGAACCTGCTAAGGATTTTAACCAGGGGTTCTGAATGAAGGTAGATGCTGCCATAACAAGTTTGCATTGCCAAATGGTGAAATATAAAGTTGTTTTGCATTTCGTAATCTCATTATATTGAGTTTCATTTGTTCAACATAGTGGGGAACATAGTAAGGAATGTGTTTTAAGTTTGATTCCAAAGACAGGATGTCCAACATCAGGGCAAGGATGATTACAAACAGTGACTAGAATATTTTGATGAAACCAAGTAAAAAATATTAACAGTGAAATGAGAACAGATCAATTATGTGTACAATTATATTTACTTATACATTCTTTGATAAAACAGCCTGCAACTCACATATAACAGTTTTGTTTTATTATAATAATTAATTTATTAGTTTTCAAAACTTAGATTAATCCCAATTTGGGTGCTATTAAAATAGAAATACCTAATAAAAAGGTCTTAAGCCCACCATTTATACAGAAAATGACTGAATGATTCACTCCTCACTTGCCTGAATCACTATTTATATTATATTTACCTATTACTCAACAATTAACCTAGCCATTTTATTTGATTTCAGCGTTGCTGCACCAATTTAATAATATATCCCCCATTCCTATGTTCTCACTTAAACTAACTATATCTGGATGCCGTGCAGTTTATGATGATACTAGCCTCTTGGCTTAGTGCCATCCCCAAATACCTATTCAAATATCTATCAAGGAATTCTAAAAAATATCAGTCTGAATGAAACTTTCAGAGAAACTGCTTAGTGGTTCCATTTTCTTCTATGACAAATAATGCTATTGACTTTAAAGGTATAAGGAGAAAACTGAAAACTAATTCTCAGTTAACCCCAAAGAAGTATTGTTTTTCCTGGTTGGATGGCTGGAATGCTACGTTTATTAAGGAATGACACTTTTTGAGATGTCATGTCCAGAACTGTGAGAAGTCGAATCAAGTTGGCTAGAAGACAGATGATTTCCTAAGGCAGGTATCTCAACTGACCTACCTTTTCATTCCAACAGCTTTGGAATCTTACTAGGTAAGAATTGCAAAAGCTGCTGATACAAGCTTTAATACCCTGACCCAACCATATGCATTAACATAAAACATTAAACATAATAAAATTTAAAAAATAATAGCTTACCTTTAACTCTTCCTAAGATTTTTCTTAGGTCTCAGCCTTAATAACACTTCATTGGGAAGACTTCCCTGACCTTATTTGTTCCATGATCTATATTTAGCTTTATTCATCTGTAATAACTTTTTTCACATTTTATTATAGTAATAAATTTTGCTATGTCATTAAGATGATGACATGTTGAGTGTCTGTCTTCTTTGCTCGACTGTATGCCCTGACAGGAATCTCAAAGACTGTTCATTGCTGATAGAACACTGCCTGGAAACTTAAGTTACACATAGACACATGTTCAAGATTCAACAACCCTTATGCAGAAAATGTTATAATTATTTTGGAGTAATTATTTGGTACAAAATACTAGACTAAAAGTATGACATTTTTGTTTATTGACTTGTCATAAAAATCCTAACAGTATCCAAACAGTTTTATTGCTTTCCTTCATTTATTCAGTTTGCTAGTAGATTTGTCACAGTTAATTGAAATAAGACATTTTTAATTAATTAATTTTTTTACCAATCTAGTCCAGGCACTTTTACATGCTTTAAGAAATTCAACATTGTGCTTGTCTGTGTTTCTCTATAAATGAGACATCACACATGGAAATTGATTATCATCCCCAAAATGCAATAATTATAGTGAAGGTGAGTTGAATATTGTGCAGCTTTCTGAACACTTAAAGCTAAATAGTACCCAAGGAGGAAACAAAGTAGTGCTAATAAA
Source organism: Cheirogaleus medius (assembly GCA_008086735.1). Lineage (NCBI taxonomy): Eukaryota > Metazoa > Chordata > Mammalia > Primates > Cheirogaleidae > Cheirogaleus > Cheirogaleus medius. The sequence continues at coordinate 80,099,714 of VBSM01000529.1, forward strand.
TCTTCAAAAGAGCAATAAAATACCACTTATCAGATTTCAGACTTGCATTTCAAAATGATTTCCATTGATTTATTTATAAAATACATTTTTATTTTATTTTTTTACCCAGTTAACTTTTAGTATTAGTAACACTATGAACTAGCACTTTACTTTCATATTTGCACTGACTACTACTGCTTTGTTGCCTTATGATGAGTTCATGTAATATTCCCACTAGGGATATGTCATTTTTACAGAGATTCCACTTAATGCTTCATATTCACTCTGATAAAACAGTAAAACCAGCTTATGTGGATAATTTTCTACCCTGTCTCACTTTTATCCTTCAGATGATTTTATGTTTCGAACTTGCATGTATACTGTTAGGCTTATGAGAGATGAGGACAATGTGGGATGAAATGATATAATAAATTATCTTAAAACATGAAAATGTAAGATTTCTGAGGAGTTATACTTGCCTTAAATACATACAAGATTAGTTTAATAAAAATAGTAAATATAGTTCCAACCTTTCATTGAAATTATGTCAGAAGTTCCTTTTAGGTTTTTATTTGAGATTTTATACTTTATTTCAGGCCACTGTCTTAAGAAATATTTTGTTGATATGGGAACTGATGAAGATAGGAATCACTTTCACAAAAAAGTTACAAGAGGAGAGATGTGACATGAATAGTTTCACTGTAGCCTCGTGCTTCCATGTCTGGATAGAAAATCCTCCTGAGGTCTTTCCAACTCTGAATTTCTCAGAGGAATACATTTACACATGACTAGGATTCAGGAAACCTAACCTCTGGGAAATGATTGCTTATAATAGTTGCTGACCCTGGCCCATAAAACATTTTTTTAAAAAGAAACTCACAGATGCGAAATACAAGAAAAATTGGTACATAAAACCAGCTAGCAGAATATCATAGGAACACAATGGTATTACTATCTCATTATATTACAGGGACATAGTACTCTACTGCTACGTTTCATCAAAAAAATGGATCAAATGACATTTAAAAAAATCTTTTCTCTCAACCTTTAACAAAAAAAGTTAGAACATTTTATTTGAATTTATGTTATTGCAGAAAGGTGAAGCTCTGACTATAAGTCTTTAATGTTCTAGGGTGCAGGATAATCATTTCAGCCTAGATTTAGAAGATACTTTTTTTTTTTAAATAAAGGTTCATCTGTAAATTGGCAATGCCTGTTTCATTTGTTACTATCTAGATTTTATGAAATAACAAAAAAACTCTTAAGTTAGAGGTAAGAGTCTAGGTTTGGATTTTAACTGTGGCATTTATTCATTCCATTATTTTTATTTTATCTCTGATTGTGAAAGAGTTCTCACTTCATGTATGTCACCTCTTTTATTTCCAGGGTTGGTTTGTGTAATAAGTCTAGCTTCTAGGAGTCCCCTTCCTCCTTTACTGTTTCATGGTCCCTTCTTAAAGTTGGAGTCAGTCAAAAATAGAAAACCTTCCTAAGTGGAGGAAAACTGTTCAGTCTTCCCTGAGCTAGATCTTTAATAGCTAAAATATAGATAATCGTATTTGCTCTCTGTCATGAAACATTAGCACAGACAAATATACAAAGGACTAAAAATATGTGACATTGCTAATAATAATAGGATTAAGAGAAATATTAATATGAGAAACTTTGAAACTTTTGGGCATTTCTACTCTTGATTTAGTTAAATCACTTTGATACTAATATTCTATCATGAAATAAGTAAGCAGCCATCATTGTCAGTAATGTAGTCTTCAAATAAATGAATTACTTCATGAAAGAAAATTTTGAGAATTCATAGAGAGCACAGTCGGTAAGTCTAATTTAACAATAAATATTTGCACTATAGAAACTAGCTATCAATGCAGAGAGCTATTGAGAGTTATATATTTAACAGTTTTGTATTAAGTACTCATAATTATAATATTTTGGGCAATACATGTTCTTCACTCCATGTAGCACCAAAAAATATTTGTTGACAGACTGAATAAAATTCTAATAGTAGGTCATGTTGAGGATTATTTCTTACGTACTTATAAGAGATAGTGGTCTGTAGTTTTCTTCTCTTGTAATATCTTACTCTGGTTTGGTATTATGATAATTAATATTGGCCTCGTAGAATGAGTTATTCTATCTTCTGCATGAGATTATAGAGAATGCAAAGAATTTCTTCCATAAATGTTTGGTAGAATTTACCAGGAACTTCATCTGGGCCTAGAGATTAATGACAGGTTATGAAGATTGCCATATCTGGCACTGGAAAACAATAATAATAGTGTAATTCTGCCCTACCAATTTTCCTCTGGTTGACAGATTATCATGTGCCCAGAGATTGCTACATGAGGAGTAATTGAAAATTATTCTGAAATTACAAATTTTGGAGTCATATACCCAATGATTTTTGATTCATTGAGTTTCACGCAGACAGCAAAACTTTGTATTAAAAACTTATATAATAATAAGTATAAAGAAATAACATATATAAATCAAATATGAATAAATTAATGTATCCAAGAGCTATCAGAGACAGTACATGAAGAGAGCATGAAAATGCATGAACTACGTGATATTTAATTTTGACTTGAAAGATTGGGGAAGAAAATTCTAATGGGGGGGAGGGGTGGCAGGGGAAATGTATGTAACCCTAACAATATTTGTACCCCCATAATATGATGAAATAAAAGGAAAAAAAAAGAAAGTTCTAATGATAGGATAGAAATCAAATTTATAGTTTATATTTTTGTCTTGAACATGTACATTTTTGAGATAAAAAGCCATTGTTTAAGACACCAGCTTAGGTAAAATCAAGGTGAAAAATTTACTGAGCATATGATGAAAAAAATGTCAGTGCTTTTTTCAACCTTGTTGACCATCAGAATTGCTTAAGAGTATATTTTTTAAATATTGAGACTAGGTTTTAATCTGTAGGGATTCAAATTCAACTGGTGAGGGGTGAGAACTAGACAATTATAATTTTTTAAAAATTTCTCAGGAGATTCCAATTTGCAACTAGGATTGAAAACCACACAGATAAAGGGAAGGAAATGCAAAAATATAAGACATTATCAACTAAAATTATAAATATCAGGCCGGGCGCGGTGGCTCACGCCTGTAATCCTAGCACTCTGGGAGGCCGAGGTGGGCGGATCGTTTGAGCTCAGGAGTTCGAAACCAGCCTGAGCAAGAGCGAGACCCCATCTCTACTAAAAAATAGAAAGAAATTAATTGGCCAACTAAAATATAGAAAAAATTAGCCGGGCATGGTGGCGCATGCCTGTAGTCCCAGCTACTTGGGAGGCTGAGGCAGAAGGATCGCCTGAGCCCAGGAGTTTGAGGTTGCTGTGAGCGAGGCTGACGCCACGGCACTCTAGCCGGGGCAACAGAGTGAGACTCTGTCTCAAAAAAATAAATAAATAAATAAATAAATAAATAAATAAAATTATAAATATCAGGAAGACAAAAATGGTAACAAAATAATTACAGTTAGATATAGTTTTTAAGATTATATCTATAGATCTGAAAAAATAGTATTATAAACAGAAATAAACAATAAGGAAAATACCTAGCATCTCTGGAATTCAATAGGCACTCCATAAGTATTTATTGAATAAATATTTGTTAAATGGGTCACTGGAGGTGGAGGTGTTGTTTTGTGGGAAGAAAATAAATTCCTCTATCATATGAGCCGTACGCAAAAATGTGATATCCTCCTAAGAGCATGACTTCATGTTGAAAGAACAGGGATGGAGTATAGGCTTGCGGTTCATCAGCATGGAGGGTGTTCCTACAGTTACAAGAACATATACATTATTTAAGGTAGAAGATATTTGGAGAAAAGCAGATACCTAAGAAATAGTCATGGATGTCTCCCTTCACAAGTGGTAGAGTAGAATGTCATTGGGAATGGGGTCGAAAAAACTTTTACATAGTCTTTCTTCTGCATTTACTGTACAATGATAGCATGATAATAATTTCCAAAATAGCAATTATCATATTAAGATATATTACTTATATTCCTTACCCTCCATTGGGCTGTATATCCCTTGAGCATATAGAAATTATTCTTAATCTACTTGTTTCAGACTAATTAGAAAAAAAATTAGTAGGTATCTAATGGATATTTGATATATCCATTATATCAATCTGTTATATATATAAATCTGTATATAAATGTATATAAATCTGTTCTCCATCTGTAGATATAAAATATTAAGACACCATTTCTGTTAGTGAGACCTGCTGAAATTAAACATTGCAAATGGAGATAGCCAGAATTTTAGTATGTTATAAATCCAAATATTTAGGTATGACAGACTTCACAGAAGATTTAATTATAGTAAGTTAGGCTTTTTTAATTAAAGAATTATTTTGTTTTAGTACTTGTACTTAGACATTTACCTATATTTATTCATTTGTGCCACAGAATAATGATTATACTCATTTTACAAAAATAAAAAATGGAACTTAGAGAAGTAAAATGAATTTCCCAGAATCATACAACTGGTAAGTGCAGAACAAAGAAAGATGATGTACCCAGAAAATACACAAAAAGGGAGCCACAAAGATGGAATGGGAAGAGAAAGAAGAGTATAATGATTGACAATGCAAACAAACACTTATATAGTATCTATAGTATCTATTTTGTGGCAAGCACATTTCTAAGTTCTTTACATATCTTTAAATCATTTAAGACTCAGCCATCATAAGTGAAAGCTATTATAATGCTCATTCCCCCTGTGTAGATGAGAAAATGTGAGCATACAATATTTAAGGTATTTGTCCAATTTCACATACTTGATAAGTGTTGGAGTTGTAATTTAATTTCAGTCCTCTAGTTCTGCACTATGCATCTTAAGGAAAAAAAGAGTGGTCGATAGCATGAAGCCCTATATAATAGAAAAGTTAAGGTAAATAGGGTTTGCTTATTGGGAATTTGCTAATGATTTTGGAGTAATAGTTGTAGTTGAATTCATGCCAATGTAAGTTAGATGTCAGAGTTTTTATTAGAATTGATTGATAATTAAATAAGAAGAGAGATTATAAGTCACTCATTTAAAAATGATAGTTAAAAGCATGAACCATATATCTTGAGACGGCAAGTTATCTGTGTGCAAGTTATCTGTGTTCTGTATGTACACAAAATGAAGATGTATTATTGATGCAAAAATATAAGACGTATTAGGGAGAAGATTCAAAAGTGGAAAAATGATGCTAGAAGATATTAATGCAACATAAAGTAAAACAACAAACCTTATAACATAAAGAAGGGAGAGAGTAAAAAGTGGGGTGAAAACTGAGATTGGCTTTTTTTGCCAGCAGCCACCTATTACCATTAACCTAGAGCACCATGAGTAGAGACTTAAAAATGTTGTGCATGTGTGGAGATAGAAAGACAGTGCTATAAATGAGGACTATACTAAAGGTACACTATGTTTTTCCTCTTATTTACAGATATTCAAGCACAATTGAATAAGACATCAGGGCAATATGAAATAGTTTGAATTGCTACTTTCATCTCAGAAACGTTTTACATGAAACCAAATTATTTTTAATGAACTAGAACATAGTAATATATTTAAATGTATTTTTTTTTTTTTGAGACAAAGTCTTAGCCTATTGCCTAGGCTACAGTGCAATGGCATCATCATAGCTCATTGCAACCTCAGACTCCCGGGCTTAAATGATCCTCCTGCCTCAGTCTCTCAAGTAGATAGGACTACAGGTGAAATGGCTAATTTTTTTATATTTTGTAGAGATGGGGTCTCTCTTTGTTGCTCAGGCTGATATCAAATCCCTGGCATCAAACGAGCCTCCTATCTCGACCTCCTGAAATGCTGGGATTACAGATGTGAGCCACTGCACCTTTCCTATTTAAATATTTTTAAGTATTCAATACATTGAGTCTCCCAAATTACAAGTCTGTCCCTATTGTTTTCTCTTCTTTCCCTTTAATTGCAAAGACAGTTTCTTCCCATTTTCTATTTTTTTATTGTTTTAATATTAGGTAGTCAAAAGTGTAGAGGAAGATTGGACATTTTATATGAGTATGTAGAACATTGAACCTTCTATTTGTGCCATTAACTCAACTTGGCAGTACAGAAGGGAATACCCCATAGGTGCTTGGGCTTCATTCATTAATGTTGCACCAGCCATGAAGGCAGAGCAAGAACAAGTAGATTCACATTTTACAACTCACAATGTGTACAATGGTAATTAGGCAGGAAAGTTGGTTTTCCTCCTGCCAATATGATCAAAAGCAGGAAATAAGTGGCAGAAACTAAGCCATCAATACATTTATGTGAGTACTTACAAAGCAGGGATCATCACAGTAACTATGTTCAATTAAATTAGTGATCAACAGTACAGAAAAATACAAATTTGTATAATTTCCTTGCACTTGGATTAGAATTAGGGTTAAACAGCGTTAGTTATAATAGGTAGTCATTCTGTGGAGTGGTAGCCATAGGAGTGTTTACCAAATGCGTTTAATGAGTGTTCCATTATATGTATAGAATTTTGGATAAAGTCCACCAACTTAGAGCTTAGTGACACAAATATAGGTTGTATGACATATTTGGCTATGGTAGACATTAATAATTGATCATAAAACTGTTTCTCAATGTGCAAGTCACAGCTTAGAAATCTTTTCAAAATTGTGGAGTACAAAACCACAATTGATAAGCACAGATGATCCATGAAAAGCAGCAAATTTGGATACCACTCTGTAGTTCCCTAATAGGTGTGAGGAGAACTTTTCTTTTTTCCTAGGACTTGGTCACAGAGTAGCATGGTGGCTTTCAAGTTACATCCTAAAGAGCGTTTCAGTTCTGTTTAATAACTCAATTTCTGCTAAGTGTCTGAAATGGAGACACACAATTGGTGCCTAAGATCCCTCTCTTGCTTTGACCAGAGGAATTCTTCCCAATGGGTTGCATATATTAGAATTTAATATATATGCACATTATAATTATATACACATATATAAAATATAAATAAAATAAAATATATATGATACAGATGATATAATTTTATATGCTATAAAAATTTTATCTCATAAAAGCTTTATTTTGATTTTTCTTAAGCAATAATCTCTTGTGTGATAGAAAGAACACGATTACTTAAGTAATTTATTAAATGTAGACAACAGTATAGTTACCACTGAGTTTTATGAAGATTATATGAGATATTGTAATTGTTTAGCTGGGTGATTAGTATCATTGGTTTTACTCATCAAGTTCATTATACTTTCTACTCCATTAATCAGCTTTGTGACTCCTCACAATAGCTTGACTAAAATAAAGCTGTTTTTAAGTTACATGAGGAGGCTAAAACAAAAACAAAAACAAAGAAAGAAAGAAAAAAACTCAACACTCAAATGTCTGTAACTTGATGACTCTAATCCAAAATATTAATTACGCCAAAAGGTCATCATTATTTATTTTTAACATGAAAGATTTATGATAAAGAAAGAAAAAGATGCTGAAGTCAGGTTTTATCTGACAGGCTCTATATACAGAGTATGGCACTAGTCATGGTCTTATTAAAATTATGTATTAATATTTCTGGTGCTGACATAAAACCTAAATGAGTGGCACAACATCAAGTTGAAATTTTCTTAGTCTCATATTTCATATTGAGAAAACTGATCCCAACTTATGAGCATAAAAGTATCTTTTTCCTTCAGCATGTGTTCCAGCTACATAAAAAACTAAGCATGTTATTTCTGATGTAATATCGGTCATCAAACCTTTAAAAATAGGTTTAAATTAACTTTTTTTTCAAATTAAGAAATTTTTAATTGGTGCTGATACAGAATCTTTTTAATTAAAAATGAGACAAGTCTTTTTGTGTCTTTTGAGGTTTCCTTTGAATCTGCATGCCTAGATTATCTATTTAAATAATTTTAAAACGTATACATAGGGACAAGCCATAAAACTGCATCAACTGAATCCTAGATCCTCTTTCCCCAAGGGCAGCCCATTAAATTAATTTTTGTTATCTGGTGGGAATTTTGCAAGGTTTCAATACAATTTTCTAAGATTTATTAAAATTAAATCATTCTATTAATGATCCATAATTTATAGTTGTAATCTCTATACCTATCTGAAACTTTAACCAATAGTATAAATGCTATCATATCACTAAACACTGTGCGTAAGGATTCTCACTTTTGCAATCCAACAGGCTGACACTACTTAGAATACATACATTTGTGATATTTAGCACCAAATTTCCAGCAGACAACTTATAACCACTAGCATCATATGGTACAGCTCAACTCAGATCTTTCTCTCTTCTTTTTCTTACTTTCTTTACATTTATTTTTCTTTCTTTCTTCTTTCCTTTTCCTTTTTTTCCACTACCAGCGACATTTAAAATTCCAAATTAAAGTTGTATAATAAATATTATAAGAAGCACACAGGAAACAGAGACCTTTCATTGATCCATGGTTTCATATTTTCATTGGATGTGCTGTAGAATTGCTTTGTTGTTTATAATCCTGCTGCCAATTAACATAAATCTCATGTCTTATAAAGATATTTTTAAAAAGCACTTTAGTTCACAACTGAAGAATAAGAGCAAGAATAAATGAGCAAGAATGCTATTACACATTTCCAAAAGTGACTGTCCATTAATTTAGGACATAGAGAAACAAATTAATGTATATATTTAACCAATATGTTTTCTCCTTATTCTGGATGTGCAGTAAAGAGTAATTTCGCAGAAATTGTGAATGAAGTAAAGAATGCAATATATAATGGCAAGTGCTATTTTAGAGCTATCAAAAATTAACTTTTAACTGAAGAAACTAATGATACATTCTCCTTGGGGTTCTCAGAGATAATTTAACAAGGAAATTTTGATTTTAGTCTTAAACTATTAGTAGAATTTACAAGGAGACAAAGGATAATGTCTTTCAGCAGATGTTAGAACATCTGAAAAGGTTTACCGATGTTACATTTCAGGGCAATATACATAACCTTAACATTTGTACCTCCATAATATACTGAAATAATTAAAAAAAAAAAAGAAGCTATGACTTGATTTGAATAGAAGACAGAAAGTAGATGGTATGACAATAATACAAGAAAGTGACTGATGTCAAAATAGTGGGGATCTTGTGTGTCCGGTCACTACAAAATTTGAATGTTATCCTATAAACGAGAGAACATAAAAGGGATTTAACCAGTAGTATAGCATAATCAGATTTAATTTTGGAACAATTACTCAAATATTTAGAAGATAAATTAGAAGAGAAAAAAAGTACAGGCTGAGAGATCATCTAAGGGACTGTCATACTTACATGATAGATAGATAGTAAATAGGACAGCAACATAAATGGAGAAATGGGCCAAGTAAGTGGCAGCAGCACAGAATTAATGAACATTCAGATGTTGGGATTTGGGGTAGAATGAACTTTGGAATTGAATTCCAGTCTTCCAGCTTCGGAATCAGATATTTTCATAGGTAATGGCATCATTACCAAGATAGTGAATACAAAAGAAAGATGATATTTACACTGGGTTCTTCAAGACGGTGAGAAGAATGACTAAATGAATTTGGTTTTACACATGGTTAGTTTCAGGTGTGTATAATAGAATGAAGTTTGACCAAAAAACACATATCTAGGAAGTTTTTATCCTATAGCTGGTTATGAAAATTATAGAGTTAGATAGATAAGGATGTTGAATGATCTGGTTCATGTGGAAATTTATAGAATGTGCCTGATGATGACCAGGAGAAAACATTTCATCTGAGAAAGCCATTTATGTACGTGCATATGTATGCACATACATGGGCACACACAACAGATGTATGTACTTAGGTATGTAATGTATTTATTTAATTGAAGCCTGTATGGTGTTTACAAAATTGTTTTACTATTTTAAATGTGTTTAGGTAGGGCTTTCATTCTCCCATTGTTGAAGGAGTATCTTACCACTCCTTGTTTAATTATACCTATCGATGTTATTTATTTATTTTACTTGCCTGGCTTCTGTGTAATAAATGTTCGAATAATTACTGAATATTTACTGTGCACCAAGTTATTATATGTGTAATAATACTTACAGTTTATATTGCATATTTTTTATTTACAAAACCCTATGATAAATTCTCACAATAACTCATTGAGGTCTTAAAATGATGTACAAACAAAATAATAGTGAATGGACCTACTTTTATATATTCTTACAAAAATAAAAATCTTCTGCTAAGAAGATTTTCTCATATCTGTAGCAACTAAAATCATTTCACACTTATGTCTCCAAACTTAAACTTTATTAAAAACACCACTGAATAAACTAGATTATTTCTTTTTTCCAAACAAAGAAGCAAGTGTGAGAAGCTTTAATTACTAATAAGATTGTTAACCTGGTATTTGCCCCAGCATTTTAATGCTTGTTCACATTTTTCTACTTTCCTAGACAATTTCTTAGGCCTTTACAAAGTTTCTGTCTGTTTCTGGATGCACAGTGTAATTTGATTTCAAACAGAAGTCTCATACATAGAAATCATATTTGGCAGAGCAAGACTGTCTAAAACAAAATCATATTCAGGATACAGCCTAGATGGGTCATTTTGAAGCTCAAAGTATCATTTTTACATGCTAAAGTTATGTGTCAGAGCAACAGATCAATATCAGTATTTTTTTTTAATCTGTGACTACTTGCAGTACCAATCAGCTTGAAAAGCATATTAATAGACAGTAAAAAAATTTTATATATTATTAAAATGCAGCTAAACATAAAATGGTAAATAAAAGCAGAATAAAGTTATTTTTGTTTTATTTTCACTTATATGAAATTACTTAATGTAAGTGGATTATAATATTCCTTCATGTAAGCATTTGAAAATAATGCACATTATAACCTAATAAAAGTCAAAGTAAAATCCATGATGACTAAAAGAGAAAGATTTTGGAAACAATTTTGAAAATAAGATTCCTTTTAGGCCGGGCACGGTGGCTCACGCCTGTAATCCTAGCACTCTGGGAGGCCGAGGCGGGTGGATCGCTCGAAGGTCAGAAGATCGAGACCAGCAATGAGACCAGCATGAGCGAGACCCCGTCTCTACTAAAAGGAAAAAAAAAAATTAATTGGCCACCTTAAAACAGAAAAAAAAAAAAAAAAAAGATTCCTTTTAGCCCTGAAATATCGCAAGTGTGTTACTTCAATTGTTATTCCCTTCTAATACTTACCACAGTGCCTGGAATACAGTAAGCATTTTTTTTTTTTTTAATAATTTAAAGAGGTTTATTCTGAGCCAAATTTGAGGACCATGGCACAGAGCCATGGCCAAGAAGCCTCGAACAAGTAGACTCGCTGTGGTTGGGTTACAGTTTGGTTTTATACATTTCAGGGAGACAGGAATTACCCCTAAAGCCTTAAATCATTACATGGAAGGCATACATTGGTTTGACCTGAAGGGTAGGACATCTCAAAGCGGGGGCTTCTAGGTTATAGGTGAGTTTTTAAAAACTCTTTGACTTATAATTGGTTGAAGAAATGAAGCTTTGTCTAAAAGCTTGGAATGATTTAAGTCAAGATAAGGAAGTCTGTTAATCAGAGACAAGCTACTGGCCATATATTTGTTGTG
>VBSM01000529.1:80114836-80161634 GCA_008086735.1 Cheirogaleus medius
TGTGGTATATGCTCACAATGGAATATTACTCAACTCTAAGAAACAACAGTGAGCAATTCAGTTCTTTATGTTAGGCTGGCCCATGTTTGTTCTCAGGGTAATATTAAACAACAGAGTTAAAAACCACTTATAAATATAGTATCTATTAGCAGAAAAAATATATGTAATATCTTGACAGAAAATTCCTTTTAGGACTAATTAAAAGGGTTCTGAGAGATGCTACTTAAAACTAACACTGCTTCATGTCTACCCCTTTAAGGATCTATTTTTCACATTACCCTTTCTGCAATATTTGATTTTCCACTAAAATATATCCCACTAATCTACTGGGAAACGTCCTCTTCATTTAATCAGAGAATTCATGCTAATTGACACAGTGTTCAGATGTTCCTAATCATTTATTTAGATAGCTTTCAGTTGTGCAAAGGCTTGTACTTAAGGAACTTGGGAGGTTCACTGTTCTTTAGCATGTGCTTTTGCAGCTGCAGTCAAGAAATGGCTTCTATCTGTATATTGTTACGGGACCCTGGGAGGGTTATGTTGAACGCTACTTCCAGCTAGAACTCTACCTGAGCACATTATCCACATTTGCATAGTGTTACTTGCCATGTCATGTTACTACCCAGTCATATCTCACATTCAACACCTAAAGAATGGCAAACCACGCAGAACCAACTATATGTAACATTTTTGATTAGATGATGAATTGAGAGATCTGTAGACAGATTGCTAGCTGGCTTTTCCTAATGCAAATGAACTGCAGAAACTATTATATTTCCACAAGATTTATCTCTTCAAAATAACATTGCTCCTATGTAAGTGTAGTTCATCACTATGAAAAATTCAACAAGCAATTACCAATTTTCAAAAAATAGTAATGTAATTAGATACATCACAAGGAAAGTGTTAATACACTGATTTTATATCTAAATTAAGATTCACTTAATGTTACATTAACAAGATGATGAATATTAATGTATTTTATCTTGATTTTAGCACAAACACATTTTAAGTTAGCAGTTAATTGTGTAGTTTTTAAGGTAATTATTTATAATATAACTAATTAGATGTATAATGTATTTTATTAGACAACATAAAAATAAGAAACAAAAGATACTTGTAATCTTCAGGAAAAGAAAATGCTTATAACCTGAAAAAAATAAGAAAGCTCATAGAATGTGTGCAAATATATTCAGAGAATTTTATCTGGTTAAATAAAACAAACAAAAACATAAACATTCTGAGAGAGCCTCTTATTTCAATCTTTAGGAATGTATTTCTGAAGTTTCTGAAGTTTTGTGGATGAAATGAATAAAAGACGTAAGGTAATTTAAAGTACCGTATAGAGTCCTCCAACTACTGCCTCCTCCCCAAAAACCTAGAATGATCTTTCTGCTATAAAAATTAGATAAAAAATTGTGCACATGTTCATACATTCTTTCTAACATAAAGAACTGAACATAAACTATTAAATAAGATTAATTAGAGTATTTCTGTAATTGTTATTTTATCTAATTTGATGATGACAGGGTTTATCATTGATGATAATATCAGAAAATGAATAAATAAAATGATTTCTATCAATTTTAGAAGTTCAACTATTTGTGTACATTTTTAAAAATAATAGGGGTGTGGGTGAAAGCTGGAGAAGAAATTAGGCAAAGTAAATAAATTAGGTACTCATAGAAATTTATTGGACAGAGAAATAAGTTGGTCAATTCTTAATACAATATAACTTGAAATAATGGGAATTCCATGATTTGTTAAGGCATGTAATTATGCATGTAAATAATATGAGGGGAACTATATATATAAATTTCAATATTTCAGGAATACCTCTGATACTATTGATTATCAAATAAATATGTTTTTGTGTATATATATTGGGGAGAAATCAGGACCAAGAAAGCCATGATGATCATGCTATAACAGAGAAGAATCAATGAATAATCAGAAGAAGTTAGAAGAAAATAAAAAGTTTGGAGAGAAAAAGAAATTACTGTAAGAGGGAATGATAGAATAATTATTTTCTTATTATTTTCATTTTTGACAGTTTTTCTATTTTGGACAGGCAAAAAAAAATGCTTAACATAACAGGCATAGCTCTTAGTTACTTTTAGAAGAGCTTAGGTAGAACACTTAATATCCTTTTAATATAAATGTCTTGAATATTTTAATTTTGATTCTTTGTTTTATTAACCATGCTTATGATGCTTATGATTTGTGTCGTATCAAAAAGTACAAAAAAGTGATGGAATGTCACTTTCGAAATTATATTACATATGATTGTAACTTCTTGCTAGCCAACTCTATTGTCTTTCTCCCTTGCTGGTTTTCAAAAGGTAAGCTGCCATAGGTAGAGATCCAGGTAGCAACGACATGAAGGAGCCTTCTTTCTACCTCAGTGGCCTTCAATACAACAGCAACAGAATCCTGCCAACAATATCAAGAGTTTAGAAGCTGATTCTTTTACCTTTCCTGTATGCATCTCAGATGAGACTCAGCCCTTGTTGACACCTTGATTTGCATCCTTGTGAGAAATCCTGAAATAGTCACATTTCTGACCCACAAAAATTGTGAGTTAATAAACGTGGGCTGTTTTTAGTTGCTAAGTTTGTGTTAATATTTGTATGCAACGATAGGTGATGCAGTTAGATATGTGAGACCAGCCAATTTTTCCTTTCTAATAGCCAGTTTATTCTATGATTAGATCATTGATAAAAAATCCAAATTTAAATGAAGGAATAATTAAATTACATATAGTGGAATTATATGCCACAGAAACATATTTATACTATTTAAAGTTTTAGATTACAAATATGTCCCTCTGCTGTGTTTAAACAAAAAGAATGTTTAGACAATAGCAGAGACCTATCAAATTTGGTCTAAAAATCAGTCATATTTTATTTTTAACTTTGTACAAACAAAACAACAAACCAGCAATTTTCATTCAATTAAATCTTTGAAAATATCGAGGAATGAAAATAATTAACTTTGGGTTAGATTACATTTAAAAGGGAATGTTTCCCATTTCTTTTCAAGAAAAATCATTAATAAAGAAAGTTCATTATCAAGTGGCATTATCCCTTAACATGAAAAATAAAATTCCTAGAATGACATACCAGCAAGTTTGCTTTTAAAATAAGTATATGTGTGTACATAGGAATTTATAAATATATACATACATATGTATATATTTTTTCTGTTTTTCCAGAAAGATTAGTAGTATATATTAAACACATATCCCAAGCATATATAGAAAAAAAAAGCATAGCTTGTATTAGGTTTGCCATTATATTCCACTAGGATAACATTATGGGTATGGTATGTAGAAAGAAAAAAAAACTTCATTCCAATTAACTTGTTTGAATTTCTTTCATTATTGATGTTTCTTTTTATAAATGTATTATGATTCCATAGAACTATGTTGGATTCTTTTTCTTTGTGTGTGGCATTTTCCCATTTATTCCGTTAGATAAAATCTAAATTAGACTAATGGTAGCAAAGCTGAAAACTAAATTTCATAAGCCCAAGTAGAGCTTCTTTGTCAGAGTCAAAATATTGAGCAAGCAAATTACAGCTGCCTTAATAATAGATGATTGGAAAATATTAAAGAGAGCAGTGTCAGTGATGGATTAAAAGTATAGCTGAAATAGGCACACATGACAAGACAGTGTGAGAAAACATTACGTTTGTGTCTTCTGCTTAGAAACATTCAGAAATTTTTAAATTTCTGATTTAATTTTTCTATACTTTCTCTTTAGTGTAACTAGCATTTACAGATTCATGACAGTGCACACGTAACACTGAATACTGAAAAGGATTGATTGTGTGGGTTTTTTCTAGAGTAAGGAATGATTATTATTAACATCAAAATTATTCATTTTACTATTAATATTGTATATATGGAATCAAGTATCACTAGTTCCCTTTATAAGACACTAGATACTAGATTTTGAACTTTCTTTTTTTTTTTTTTAAAACAGAGTCTCACTCTGTTGCCCAGGCTAGAGTGTCCTCGTGTCAGCCTAGCTCACAGCAACCTCAAACGCCTGGGCTCAAGCAATCCTCCTGCCTCATCCTCCCAGAGTGCTAGGATTACAGGTGTGAGCCACCATGCCCAGCCTTTGAACTTTCATTTTGTAAAAAGTTCACTGTAACATCCACAATGATAAGTGTGAAAAAAATGAGTAAAATATGTTTTATTATTTATTAATTTTAATTTTTTCTATCTTGATTGATGTTTTTAGTATTTTCACAAAATTGCAAAATTAAGCATATGTATAAGTTTAGGTATTATCAAATAAAATAATCAAATAGAGTCCTTGCTTTTTTTTAATTTTGAGGAATCATATATCTGAGTTTTAATAATATTCTAGATGAATATTTGATAAGATTTTTTGCCTTTATTATTGAAATTATTAACATATAGAAAAACTCTACAGCATATTACTTAGTCACGGTGGGTTTATTAAAAATTAGAAAGTAGGACTTTTTAAGAGAATCCAATCTTATTTCAAATGGCAAAACCAAAATAATATTTTCAATACTTTTAAGAAGTTTATTGTAGGCCAGGCGTGGTGGCTCATGCCTATAATCCTAGCACTCTGGGAGGCCAAAGCCGGCAGATAGCTCAAGGTCAGGGGTTCGAAACCAGCCTGAGCAAGAGCGAGACCCCTTCTCTACTAAAAATAGAAAGAAATTAATGGCCAACTAAAAACATACAGAAAAAATTAGCCGGGCATGGTGGCGCATGCCTCTAATCCCAGCTATTCGGGAGGCTGAGGCACAAGGATCATTTGAGCCCAGGAGTTTGAGGTTGCTGTGAGCTACCTCAGGGCTGTGACGCCACGGCACTCTAGCACGGGCAACAGAGTGAGACTCTGTCTCAAATAAAATAAAATAAATAATAAGTATATTGTAGCCCTTTCATCCATAGAAACAAAGGTATTAGATAGACATTGTTACTGTAATTATAATCAATCACTGCTAAAATAATACCTTTAACATATTTTCCAAAAATCTCTAATTAATCCAATAACCAAAGTAAAAATACAAACAGAAGCAATCCCATTTAATGTCAAAAACTGGGATGAAAATTTTGAAATTATTTTTAAATGACTTAAGTGACTTCAACAATTTAGCTTAAAATATTAATAATAATTTTCTATTATATCTTCTCAATTTAGCTATATTGCATTTGAGAAATGTTTTTACAAAATTCTATCATTTGGTTCAATTTTTCCATGCTAAAATATATTTCTTCCTGTATAAAAGTAGAAAGTCTGTTCTCTAATAGTTGGCCCATAATGACCCTTCAATGCTGAATCATGACCTAAATCTAACTTCTAAAAGAGATATTAAAATATAAGATGAGATTATAGTGTGTAGATGCAAAAAATTATGGCTTTGCATTATATGATCATGGATCTATTCACTCTAGACAAAAGTTTCATTAGAAATCTGAGAATTAGATGAGGTAATAGATGTTAAATGCTTACTAAAATAACTGATTTATAGTAGAAACTCAGTAAATATTAGCTCTTATTACTATAATAACCTAATGAGTTCATTGAATAAACGAATTCCACCAATGTACGTTTAGTACACATGAAATATGGTGTGGATACAGGACTGAATAATACATATGAACTTCTTTCTGTTTTGAACTTTATCTTCTGGGATGCAAGGACAAAAACAAATAAAATCATAAATAACATATTAATATTTCATAAAGCTATGAAAAGCAAAATACTTACTAATGTCTTGGAGTAAAATGATAATGACTAGTTTGATAGCAAGCAGTAGAGAATCAGACTGGGTGATCACAAGTTCAATATGAAAGTTTATGAAATTTGGAAATAATGATACCACAATACCAGCTGTAAACAATTGGAAGCAGAATGTTTAAAATCTTAAGACAGAAACAAAACTTTTAGATCTGAGAAATAGTGATGTGGGTGTTTTGTACTAGAAGGCAACAAGCGCAATCTGAATTCAGAACTGACAATTATACAGGGCACTTTTGGGACTTCAACATTTTTGGACTTTATTCTAATTGGAAAGGAATACCATTAAGTGAGGATTTTAATCAAGGGAGAAATAAGAATAACTTGGTTTTTTAAATGATAACATGAATCAGGATTGGAAACAGATTGAGGACAATCAAGAGAAGAATTTCAGTAAAATAATGAATAAAAATAATTATAGTCTGCATCTGCTTTTAAAATGCACCTGTATTTTGATTTTTTTCAACTATGATGAGGCCAACAGATCAGGAGATGATGACCATTGAAAAGATAGTTTATTACACACAGTTTCCAAGAGGAGGGGGGATAAACCACGCCACTCAAGGCCAAACACAGAACATCAAGGTTGGTCCCAGGCAGAGACTTGAGAGATACTGTGGGAAAGGTTTTATTGTGGTTTCTGCAGAAAGAAATGGGTGAGACAGGGTAAAGAGATATGAAAGTTTTAGGATTGGTTAGTTTGAATAAATTCATTGGGTTTCAGGATATAAGGACTGCCCCTAGTTGAAATTTGGTGTTAGGGTGATTAGGGCAGAGGAATAGTGTCAGCTTTGGATTGGGTTAGTTTGCATATGAACGATACACACTAGACAGAGTCCTATGTTATCTCTAGGAAACCTCTAACCTTGAGATGGTCAGTCCCTTCCTAGTCTGCATGCTCCAGATGTCAAAACATTAGACACAGCGAATAGAAAACTGCCTTCCTTCCTTTCCACCTTATCTCCCTCCCTCTCTCCTATTTCTTTATCTTTTTCTCTTTCTTATTTTCTTAGATAAGCACAAATAAAATTGCTGAGGTACAAAAGTAGATACAGAGGCAACGAGGGGAGTGAGGCAAGATGGCTGACTAGATATATCGGTAACCGGAGCATTCCAGAAGGAAGAAAACGTTTTAGGTGAAAAAGCATAGCCCAGGTGGAATACTGAGGGGAGAGTGTCAGAACATACTGGAGATCTCATGGTAAGAAGTTGAGGAGCAGAACAAGAAAGAGCACGATTTTGGCAGAGATCAACCCCTCAGGAATTTGGAGTCCTGCAGAAAGGGTAAGTGGGAGTGCTTATTTTTCCTCCACTCACACATGTGGTAGACTGCTGACTCCAAGCTATCAGAGCATCCATCTACCCTCATGAGCACAAGTATGTTGCTGTCAGTGAACTGAGAATTTTCTAAGAACTGAGCACCTGGCTGCCAGCCCATACAGAGTCACTTTGCCCCACCACAGACCAGAGCTAAAGCAGCAGGTGCCATACTGCTTTTGCACACATTCTGAGCCTCTATTCTGCCTGGGGAACCTCATCCCTTCAGTTTCCTTGTCACTGGCCCCCAGCACCTGCTTGTACCGTGACAACCACAGGCAACACAGGAAAACACAAGAGAGCTGCGGGATTTCCCAGAGTCCTGACCCATAGGGCAGACTGCACCTAGGGGATGGGAAAGTGCCATGAGGTACAACACATTTAGGAATGAAAGAAAGCAGAATGTGTGCTGTCCTCCACCTAAGAGCCCTTGGCTTGTGATCTGAAGTTGTCCACAACCTACTCAGCAGAGACGCCGGTGTAGAGTGTAGTCCATAATGCAGGAGAGTGTTCCCACGCCATAGCAAAAGCAGACCAGAGCTCAGGAAGGGACATAGAGATAGGGACTTCTCTTCCCCCTCACTGCTGTGGATATAGTCCCACCCATTCTCAGAAGGGCTTGGCACAGGTATGCCACAGAATGACCAGTGCCAGTCATGTAGGGAGGCTGCATCTCCACTAAAATTATGCTCCCTGCACACCTGTGTTTTGCACTGAGAGTGTGGCTCATTTCCTTCCCTTAACAAAGAGGCAGCATTTTTGCAGCTTTCCTGACCTGGAAATCTCTGCATAGCTGGATCCACAGCTAACTTTTCCCAGTATATATCCTGGACTGCAGTAGCCACAGGAGATCACTGTGTGATCTTGGAGCTTGGACATTCAGGGCAAACTCCTCCAGGCAAGAGGAGAGTGCAGCCTGCCAAAGGGCCCCTGGAGAAAACGAGGACCAGAGTGCCAGCTCTCTTTCATTCAGAGTCTTCTCCCCCTCTTCCCCTGCCCTGCCCACTGCTACCAATGCAGCCCTGGAAGTTCCCTCATGGGACTGGCATGGATGTCCCAAAAGACAATTAAGCAAGGGCACGTGGGAATGGCTGCCTCCCACCCCCCTACCCCATCCCGCACCCCTAAGGCTTGCTCATCATACTCAAGCTTCTACAGAGAGGGAGGCTCACTTTTTTCCCTTTAAAAAGCTACAGCTTCTTACAGCACAGTGCCGGCAAGCCAAAAGCTGACAGTTTCAAGCATGTAGAAGCTTTGGTTCAAGACCATCTGGGTGGAAATCTGCTAATGCTTTTTTTGCAGGCTTCAGCTACATTATAGTCTGTAAGAGAAAGTGACTATCTGAACTGGAAGTCAGGAGTCCCGGGTCAGTGATGTGGCAGGGGGAGACATAGCATGTCTGCCTACCCATTCTGGGAATCTGATTCAATTCTCTCATTCTCTCCACCCACCCCCAGTGGAGGCCACAGTGAAATTCAACACAAGCTCCCCTGCCACCCTCATCGGAGCTGGTGATTCCCCATATCACAGAGGTGTACATGGCCTAGACCCACCCAGCTTTGCTCCCTTTCCAGGGCTGAGCAGGGAAAGCAGGACCAGGTATTGCACAGAGCAAACTGAGACCAAGCTCACACCATTGCTCCTCCTACAGCTGGCTCTTGCACATATGCATCACCTACTGGTTGAACTACACCCTAGTTCTTTTTCCACTACAACCAACATCTGAGAAAGACACCGCTCACTGTACAAAAGCTATTAATAACAAAGGAGTACATACAGAGCCTTGACTCCCTGAAAGTGCCCCAAATTGAAGCTAAATAAATAAACCTAACATACATTCCAGGCACACACCCAAAGCGGGAAAATTAAAAATAAAAATAATACATAAATAAAATTAAATAATATAAAAAAACTAAAATTCCACCCAAACAAAAGTAGAGTCAAAAATAAGAAGGTGGCTCACGCCTGTAATCCTAGCACTCTGGGAGACCGAGGTGCGGGGATAATTTGAGGTCAGGAGTTCGAGATCAGCCTGAGCAAGAGCGAGGCCCCTTCTCTACTAAAAAAAATAAAATAGAAAGAAATTAGTGGGACAACTACAAATAGATAGAAAAAATTAGCCGGGCATGGTGGCACATGCCTGTAGTCCCAGCTACTCAGGAGGCTGAGGCAGTAGGATTGCTTGAGCCCAGGAATTTGAGGTTACTGTGAGCTGGGCTGATGCCACGGCACCCTACCCCAGGCAACAGAGTAAGACTCTGTCTCAAAAAAAAAAAAAAAAAAGACAGGAGTTGGGATCAAAGGGATTAAAAAGCTACAACACTGGAGAAGCACTTGTGAAAGTTGAAGGCCTGAGACATAGACTCACTAAAATACTGATATTTAACTGGAAGATTATAGAATATTCTTCCTGCCCCATATTTTAGTTTTAATATAATAACAGCTGAAGGAGTTAGGAGCTTCAAGACACAAAATTTCTTAGTGAAGGAGTACTTATAGAAACACAACTCAGAAAGAGAGACTAAAATAGATGCTAGAGGAAACTGAAGGCTCTGATACCCATTGCTACTGCAAAGGTTAAACGCAGCCCAACTTCTGCCAAGCTTAACATAAGTCTGAGGTCTGTTTACCTCAATCCCTACTACCCGATACAACATGTAAAAGTTTCAACAAAAGATTATAATGCATGTCAAAAAGCAGGATAAAGCACAGTCTGAAGAGACAAAGCAAGCATTAGACCAAATTCATATATAACAAAGATTTTGGAATCAAAAGTGAATTTAAAATAACTATGATTAATACATTAAAGTCCATAATGGAAAAAGCAGACTTCATGTAAGAATGGATGAGTAATATAAGTAGAAAGACTGAAACTCTAAAAAAGATAAACAAAAGATGCTTGAGCTTATAAACACTGTAACAGAAATAATTAATTCCTTTCTAGGACACATCAGTAATCTCAACATGACCAAGAAAAGAATCAATGAACTTGATGATTAGTCAATGGGAATTTTCCAAACTGAAATGCAAAGAATGAATAAAAAGAATGTAAAAAAAAATCCAAGAATGATATGACAATTTTAAAAGTCATAACATATATGTAATTGGTATAACAGAAGGAGAAGCAAAAGAGAATGGAGCAGAAGAGATAGTAGTAGTAACAATGATTAAGATC
The DNA here is from genome assembly GCA_008086735.1 of Cheirogaleus medius. NCBI lineage: Eukaryota > Metazoa > Chordata > Mammalia > Primates > Cheirogaleidae > Cheirogaleus > Cheirogaleus medius. Next base: position 80,125,118 of record VBSM01000529.1, read on the forward strand.
TTTCCAAATTAAGGACTGACACCAAACCAGAGATCCAGGAAGCTCAGTAAACACCAGAATCACTGAATGAAGAAAAACTAAACAAAAAAAATAAGCAAACAACACTACCACATCATATTCAAAAAACAAAGGAAAAATTATTAAAAGCAAAGGGGGGGTCACCCTACCTATAGAATTAGAGTATAATTTTCCGCAGAAACCATAAAAGCAAGAAAAGATAAAGTGAAATTTTTAATATGTTAAAAGAAATAAATACACCAACCTACAATTCTCTATTCATTAAAATCATCTTTTAAAAGTGAATAAAAAACAAAAATTCTCAGACAAAGAAAACTGGGGAAATTCATTCCCAACAGTACTGACCTTGAAGAATTGTTTTAAAAAAGTCTAAATGAAGTAGGGAAATTATTCATCTACAAAAGAAAGCTAGAGAATTGGAGAAGGAATATATCACAGTAAAATATTTTCTTTTTATTTTTCTGAATTGACAGAAATAACTTTGTTTAAGAAATAATTTCAAGTATATATTAGGTGATTATAGCATAGGGATAAATGAAATGAATAGCAGCAATGTCACAGGATAGGAGAGAAAACTGGGATTCCTCTGTACTTGTGCTACAAATGATGTGGTATAAAGTTATTCGAAGGTGAGCTTAAATTAGTTAAGAGTATATTGTAAACTCTTCAGCAACCACTAAAATTTTTGAAAAGAAGCATAATTGATACTGAGCACCCTTAGGAGACATGATAACTAAATGTATCAATGTATTCTGTATGGGGCACAAATAAGCCTTTGAAACAATTCATCTGTCCATGTCATAAATATTTTTGGGACATTCAATATATCCTCAATTCTAGAAATGCACTACAAGTATATAGAAAAATGATAAAAAGCCCTCCTGATCTATAAAGTGAGCACAAATAGTACCAATTTATCAGGGGGGTGTTAGAATTAAAATGAGATAATATATGAGTAGTTCTAGATGGAGTAATTATTATTGTGGAGCTGATCAGTAACACAGATTGTTACTGTTGTTACTGGATTATTGTTGTTATTTTGTGTATTTTGGGAATAGTGAGTAGCTTTTTTAAAAAAATGGAGAATAGGTACTGATTATATTATAATAATGCTTCATTATATAGATGAGCAGGAAACTGAGATGAGTAGTCTGCCCAAGATGTCATAGTGAGGGCTAGAGATAAAATTGTATGTCTCTCATTGCATTGTCCAAACTATCATAAATAATTTTTAAATAATTACATTAATTAATTAAATTAATATTAGACACATTACTAACATCTTTCATGAGCTTCCATTTTTATCTCACAAGACTAATTTTATTTTGTAGAATTACAAATAACATTGAAAAATTATAGCATAGTTTACTGGTGTATTTAGATAGTCATAATAATTTCAATCTGGCCTTGAAGAAATAAAATCAAAATAGGCAACTTTATTTGGTAAACTATCAAATTACACCTTTCCTAATTACAGCTATGGCACACACTGTTCTCATTTTTACTGATCAGTGATCACAAAAGCAAAAAAATTTCATTTACATCACTTAATAGAATCATATCTGCCAAATAGGCCTTGCCCTAATGTTAACAGAAGAACCATAAAGAGATTTATGGCTCTGAAATAGACCACAGTGTGGCCCATCTGCTGCAGTATATACTAAACCAATTTGAAACAAGACTTCTCCCCAAATTTCTGTCCTCTTAAAGAAATTCATTAGTCTAAGTTTTCAAGAGCAGACTCATTTTAGAAATTATAGTTATGTTCAGATTGCCCTTATTGCTACTTAAATCTTACTAATGAATAAGGAAATACACTTTCTCTTAGTAATAGAAATATTTTAAAGGCAAGTTGGCCTCTCATTAACACTAAAGTATAAGAAATTAAAATGAGATGATATAGCATCAAGAATGGGAGGTGGCTCTAAGTCAAATTCATATAGATCAAGTAACTTTAGGGGACTATTTTGTTTATAACTATATTTGGTCAAAAATTCTTGGCCAAAAGCAAACAGACTTTTTTCCTCTTTTATCCACCCACTGAAATCTGTTAAAATACCATGAGTTGAAATTCTTATTTCCAAAATAGTTGGAAATTCTAGACTCAAGAATTAATAGACAGGTTTTTTTATAATTCTTTCAAATATATTTTGTTTATTATTCAACTGGGATTTAACACTAGTGGAAAATATGAATATAAATGTTAATTGATGTCTCTATTCTCTTTTCATTTCAGCTAAGCGCTTACAAGAAAAATTTAAAAATAACAACATTTACTGTTTGCATGCTTTTGTTTTATTTCACCTAGTAGTAAATATTATCACTAGGATAATATTAAAATCAGGATAAAAATGTTAATGAAATGAAAATTATTGAGAAATTTTTAAGGAGTAGGCACCATGCTATCACTCAATTATTTCAATGTTCAAAATATCCTGTTTAAATATTTTGGAAATGAGGCATAAAGAATTTGTTGAATGCAAGCCAAGTCACACATTGAGAAGTGGGACCAGAATTTACATTTTTATTCTACTCTTTGGCATCTGTATTAGACAGTTTTCTCTAGAGAAACAGGCAGGCTGGCAAGCTGAAAATTCAGGTAGACTTGGCCTTGCAGTCTTGAGTCTGAATTCTGCTGAGCAGCAGACTAGAAATTCAGGAAAAAAATTCTACGTGGTAGTCTTGGGGCAGAAATTTGTCCTCATCAGGAAACTTCAATGTTTGCTATTAAGTCCTTCAACTATTGGATGGGGCCCAACCAAATTATGGAAAGGAAAATGCTTTGCTTAATATCAACTGACTATAAATATTAATCACATGTAACAAATACATAAATAGCAACATTTAGTCTAGAACTTGACCAAATAACTGGCTACAATAGTCTAACCAAGCTGACACACAAAGTTAATCTTCACAGCGTGATAGAATAATAACAGTGCTGGCTATATTAGCTGTGAAGCTCGGATACCCGAAACTCTACATGGGTATCACAGGACATACCATTACAGAACATGAATATTACAGGACATGGTATCTTTTTTTGAACTGCAGTTATGGAAATTAAAAAAAGCATATCTAAAATAACTTTTAAAAGTTACACCATACATATATAGTGAAACACTATATATTAGGTACATTAATTTAATTTACAGAGGAAAATTCTCCTGACAAATGAGGATACACAGAGATAGTATTATAGACCCTGCTAGGTAGATAGTGAGGGATTCTGGATCTCCTAGGGATGAAAGTGGGTGTGGGTGCTGCTACAGTTTACCCCTCCCCACAAATGGGCTTTCAGAGAGTCTCATGGGAGATCTGCATGCATAGTAAGACTCAGGTCATATAACTCCCAACTGTCCAAAGTGATTCCATGGTGCCACCTGAATGACAGGGAGGTTCCCAATCCGGACACTATAAAACAAGACCCAAACCATAACCTAAGACTTTTTCTCGCTCTCTTTTTGCTACCACAGCTGTGTGGTTGTCATCTGTGGCCTATATATCTTGCTCTGTAAACCTATATCTTGTTCTTGCTCTATAATCCTATCTTTCTTTCCTCAGTAAATGTAATTTTCGTGCTTGCTTTACTTTGGTGTGTGTAGTCATTCTTCGATCCTGAATTCACCAAGAACAAACATTTCAGACTGCAACAGACCACCCTAGAAAGAAGAAGAGAAGGGGAAGAAAAAAAAAAGAAAGAGATATATTTGTCAAAGCTCTACTCAGTATAATGAGCCATGTCAAAAACTTTATGTGATTATATTTATAAAAATATTATTAGCATACAATGCTTCACTAGTAGGTGTTATATAATATCTCATGTGTATGTATACATATATATGATATAGATTCCCTTTAAGAATATTTAAAAATCATGCATTTTATTATATAAGTATATCTTAACCAGTTTGCATAATTTTTATTTCCTTGAGCTATGTGTTTTAGTAAATATGCCACCCTTTTACATTACTTTTTTAAAGGTTCAACTATGTTCAACTCTTAATTCATTTTTATAACAGAATGATTAATTTTTTTCTTGTTTTTCTACACTGATTTTCTCCTTTCCTCTGAAATCAACCAGTTCATTATTATAAACTATAAATTCTTTATGTCAAAAAGAATTTTACTATCCATGAATTTTTGGTGAATTTTATTGACTTATACATTCTAAACATTTAGAAGAATACTAAACATGTGGCTTAAACATATTAAATATAAATAAATTTGGAAAATGATAAATGCAGAGTGATTTTACAATTTATCATTATAATTTATGCCCTTTACAAAAAATGCATATATTACATCACATTATAACACAAAGTTGCATACAAAGAGAAATATAAATTTGCTTAGTTATCATTACTATCATATTAGTATTAATGTCACTTTAGAATGTGGCTAGATACATGATGTCACACACTCAGTTTAATAACAAACCTCAGTAGAAGTCACATTTAAATAAGAAATAGTTCCAATGAGATCAAACATTGCCTTCCCTTTGATTATCTTTGATTAGGAAATTGATTTCTTATTAATGTATGTGGCGACCCTGTAATTTAATCATTTGATTTTGTACTGTAGAAATAAAGCTTACATAATAACAATATATAATTCATATAATTCCATTTGTGTTGTGATCAGAATAAAATTTGTAATTTTTAGACATGAATGATCATAATGGCTGACAAAAGAGTTTGATTTAACCTTTATGTTTCTTGAGAATTTGACATCTTCCCATGGACTGATTAAATTGGTGACTTTACACTTCCTTTCTTTCTTTTTTATCATTCATAGCCCTGAATCTATCTGAAAGAGACCTTGCCCTTAATTGGTTGTTTACAGTTTATTTGAATATTCTTCTGGATGAACTGTAATCTTATGATAGCATTATTAAAAAATGCAGTACTAAAAAGTGACATTTGGAGAATTAATATAGTTGACAAGAAATATTAATATATTACCATTCTTTTCATATATTATAATCATTTTTTAAATGGACTATTTTGCCCTTATGCAACAATTGAAAAGGTCAAACCTGCTAGATAAAACATTATGAAACAAAGGCTGATTGTAGTTCAAATGTTTTTAGGCAACAGGAAATGACATCTTAACATTACAAAGATCAGGTCTTTTAAACAAAGATGAAACATACAATGAAGGACATTGTGACAAGGCAGCTGGCATACTGCCCTCTGCTAAAGCAGTCCTTGACCTCTGCCCTGTTCTGTCAGTAGCCAGATGGTCTGAGAATTATTTTTAAGTATGTGATACCAGATATGGGCCAACAAGGAATAAAAGGTTAGAGCGATCATAGCTCTCTATATATGACATTGACCTAAATTAGCAAAAAATACATCTTTCAATCAACAAAATAACGATTGCCAAAATTGACCTAAAGACAACAAATCAGTTTTTAAATGCATCGTCTTCTGGCATCCTATTTGTTTCTAAACTAATACAACATTTTTATATTTTAATGACTATTTTAATGATAATGGCTTAATATCTTGGCACATATGCAAATTATCTTGGTCCCTCAAGCGTGGTAATGAAACTTTGGGGTTTTAGAAGTAATGATTATGAAATTTACCTTTAATAAAATACACAGCAAAATGTATTTAAATGGGCAGGTGTATCTATATATAATTTTGTTTAATAGATTGAGATTATTTAACTCTCATTAATATATTTGAATTTATATATTAAAAATTATAAGAAGGATGAGTGCAAAAAAATAAATATCTATGCCCATGCTTTCCAATCTCAAAATACATGAAAATGGTTTTATTTGACCCTGTTTCAGTAACATAAACTAAAATAATACAAAAGTCAAGATAATTAGAACCAGGCTTCTTAAAGAAAATATTCATGGTTTGCAAGAGAAAATATACTTTAAATTATAGCAGATTTTGGATTTCTTAGTGTCAGTGGAAAAGAAGCCAAATTCTGTAAAATAATAAGGAGGTTTATTCTGAGCCAAATTTGAGGACCATAGCCTAGAGCCACACCCAAAAGGCCTTGAGCAAGTGGAATTTCTGTGGTTGGGTTACAGTTTGGTTTTATACATTTCAGGGAGACAGGAATTACAGGTACAGTCATAAATCAATACATGGAAAGCATACATTGGTTTGGCCCCAAAAGGTGGGACATCTTAAGGAGGCGGCTTACAGGTTATAGGTGGGTGTCAAGACTCTTTGACTTGTAATTGGTTAAAGAACTGAAGCTTTGTCTAAAGGCTTGGAATGTTTTAACAGAAGGAGGTCTGTTAATAAGAGACAAGCCACCTGATATATTCCTGGACTCAGTGATTTGTTACTTAAATTGAGGACCTGCAGGTTTGTTTTGCATAGCCTTAGGCCTTTTTCAGAGTTACAAAGGCTATCTAAGAAGGGAGGAGGGCATGATGAGTCATGTCTGAACTCCCTTCTCATGGTCAGCAACTCAGTTTTAGGGTATTTCCTTGACCAAGAAGGGATCCATACAATCAGCTGGTGGGGAGGGGGGATTCAGGTTTTATTTTAGTTCACACTAGATTTTATGAAATCATTGTTGATGTATAATGTGAACATGGTCACAGTTTTTGTAATAACTAATAAAGTATTAGAGGTAAAATACAAAAAATAAATAAATCTATTTCTAAATAAGGTTCAAAACTATTTCTGTTTTAAAGACATAAAGTAACAATTCTGATTCTTATTTTTGTGTTAAGAAATTTTATTTTTTCATAACCTTTGAATATAGTTTGTAACAAATGGAAACTGCCTTGTCATTTCTGGTGGACATAGTAAAAATTACACTTTTGACTTTGGTTTATACCCTTCACGGAATATACTTAAAAATATTCTTTGTATATATGGAGTAACTACCTATCAATACTGTTTATTTTTCCACAAAAAGAATTTGATCCCTCTCTTTTCCTTTTGTTTACTGTATAAAAATTAATTAAACTATTTTAAAACAATTGTGTTTAGCCACCAATGAATTCTGTCTACTTATATAATCAGGAGAAAGGGCTTTTCAGGTAATATCTGAGTATTAGAAGCAGACAGAGACTACTAATCTTGAGTTTGAATTCTCATTATAAATATCTTATTTTTATCTTCAAAATTCTAGTTCATTTGTCTAAGTTAAATGTATGAATTTTCTATATTTTCAAGTTTGTTTCAGTTCCTAACGGAAGTTATTTAATTCAACCATGATCTAGCTTTCTAAATTTTCAATTTGCATTCTTAGGCTTTTTATCATCTAAACGAATTTACTTCACAGCTCTAATGTTAGCATTGTAAAGGATACCAGACTCAGAATAGAAACAAAAAGGAAAAGAAATAAAGAAAAAATTGTATTATTATAGGGGTTCTTTTTATATTTTTTATTTTTAATTATTATGGGTACATAATAGTTGTATATATTACTAGGGTACAAGTCATGTTTTGATACAGCCATACAATGTATATTAATCAAATCAGGGCAATTTGGGTATCCATAACCTCAAGCATTTATCATTTCTTTGTGTTAGGCACATACGAATTTCACTCTTTTAGTTATTTTAAAGTATGATGTAACTTAATATTGACTATAGTCACTTTTGGCATTTGTAATTTAAATTTTTGACTCTTGATATCATATAAAAATTTAAATAAGTTTAAATAATATACACTGTGCTTACTTGTAATAGAATTTAAAGACTCATTTAATTAATCTTTGTCTTTGGTATCTACATGAAAAGAGAGATATAATATTTTCTGGATAAATTATAAAATCTATAAATTATAAAATCTATAAATAAAATATATAATACCATATCCCTGTATGAATTTTTAATTTACATACAGCAAAATTCACTATTTTGGTTTACAATTGTGTGACATTTTTATTTGAAAATATTAAGAGGTCAAACTATTGCTCTTTGCTTACAATATGCTCTTATATCTAGAAAATCCCAAACATTCTGCCAACAGACTACTGCGATGATAAATAAATTCAGCAAAGTCTCAGGTTTCAAAATCAAGTCTTGTTTATTTGTTTTTGTTATTGCTGTATTTGCCTTTGGAGTCTTAGCCATAAATTCATTGCCTAGGCCTACATCTAGTAAAGTTCTTCCTGTATTTCTAGAATGTTTATGGTTTCATGTCTTACATTTAAGTCTTTTACCTGTCTTGAGTTAGTTTTTGTATATGGCAAGAGACGGGACCCTGTTTCATTCTTCTGCGTGTGGCTATCCAGTTTTTCCAGTTTCATTTATTGAATAGTGCCTCCTTTCCCCAGTGTATGTTGTGTGTTTTTTCGAAGGTCAGGTGTTTGTAGTTATATGTCTTTATTTCTGGGTTCTATATTTTATTCCCTTGATCTGTGTGTCTAACTTTATAACAATATCATGCTGTTTCGGTTACTACAGTCTTATAGTATAATTTGAAGTCACATAATGTGATGCATCCAGAGTTGCTCTTTTTGCTTAGGATTGTTTTGGATATTTGAGCTCTTTGTTGGTCCAAATTAAGTTTAGTATTATTTTTTTCTAAGTCTGTGAAATAGGACATTGGTATTTTGGTGGGAATTGCATTGAATCTATAAATCATTCTTAGCAGTATTTTTACTAGATATTGAATTATAGGTTGATACTTTCTTTTAGCATTTTAAAGATGTTCTTCTATCTTGCTTTCACCTCTTATTTAGAAGAGGTAGAAGAACAAACAACAATAAAAAATATGTTATTCTATGGTTTTCTCAGGAAAAATATATAATCATTGAAATTGTTTTTCATACACAGACATATTGAGGCTGCCACTTTTGCATGTGCTACTCAGGCATTGTTATGGAAATTGAACAGTGTTGTAATATAGTTAAGTTCTCACAACATTTGCTTGTAAGTGTTACATTTTTGTGTAGATTCAGGGTGTGCCTGATCCTGGTGTGTCAGTTCCTAGAATTAGAATTAGGGATTCTAGAACTAGTTCCTAGAATAGAGTTAGGGATACTTTTCTCCAGCTCATTCCTCTTAGGAATACTCTCATTCTCTCTGGTTCCCAGTGGCCCAATTTTGCAATCTTCTAGCCTAAAAAAAAATAGGATTCTTTTAGAGTTTAGTGCCCATCATAGTCCTAAAAATCTACATGACTTGGGATTCCCAGGATGGTAGAGCAATGAGAGTAAAAAAAGAAAAAAAATAATGGTGCTCTTTTCCCCTCATACTCTTCACCTAACAGGGCCCCTTTTTATCCATTCTTCACATAAAGGAATTCTATTTCTCTCTGAGTCTTACTGCATGTGCCCTGGCTCAGCAGTAGGAATACAGCTCAATGACTAGTCTGGCCTTTTCACAGAGTTGCTAGAGAAAAAAAGAAAAGATAAAGAGGTTTTCCCCAATATCTCCTGCTGGAGGAGTCTTTTCTCATGGCCCTGTGGCTACAAAAATGTGGTTCCTTGGTGGAATTTGCTGAATGTGCCTGTTATATAGTTTCCTATTCAAACTGTGTTTGGGTCAAAGCCTAGGAGATACAGGAGAAAAATATAGTAAACTTATCACTATCATATAGATGTTTCTTCAAGTTGTGATTACCCTTCAATCCATCCTCTGTTATTTACTTTTGAGAGTCCTCAGGAGATGTTTGTTTATATTTGATCTAGAGTTTTAGTATTAATCATGGAGAAATATGACTTGCATAGGACTTAATCAATCTTGGCCAGAATGAGAATCTTACTACTATTATCTTTTATTAAACATTTATTATACTCAGTCATGCATTAGTTTCTCACAGACTATATTTCACAGTAGTTTGAAAGGACTCAGCATTTATTTCAAACTTCCATGGTGTTCAAAAAACCTTTTTGTAAAGATGGAAATTTTATATATATCTTTCCAGTCCAACAAGGCAGCAGATATCTTCACATAGCAATAAAACACTTGAAATTTAGCTAATGCAACTGAGGAACTAAATTTTTAACTTCATTTAATTTTAATTCATTAAATGTTACATTTAAATAACCACATGTTAATAGTGGCTACTTCATTGAACAGTAGCGCTCTGTATTACATATGGGTTATCACAACACTTCTGAAAAATAATTGTCCTGGTTCTTAATTTGCAGTAATCCCCAGTCTTTTTGGCACCAGTTTCAGGTGGTGATGTGAGGTATGTGGAGTGCTGTAAATACAGATGAAGCTTCTCGTGCTCATTTGTCTCCTGCTGTGCACCCCCTCCTTTCTATATTTCATGGAAAACTATTTTTCCATGGACTTTGGGGTGAGCAGAGCTCTGAGGCCAGGTCCATGGCCCAGGGGTTGGGGACTGAAGCTTTAAAGCATACAAGAAAGAAATAATTTAGCCTTATGAATCACCTAATTCTGTGATTCAGACATTTAATTAACATAAAAGCTTCCTTCTGTTGTGCCACCTATCTAAAACATCTAAATATTGGTACTAGTTTCTATTTGCACAATCCAGAGCAAATTCAAATCTTAACTTTTCTCTTTTAGATAATAGTGTTCATATAGAAAGATTGCTATGACAAAAGAGCTTTTGAGATTGCTTTCATATGAGTTTACTGTTGAACCAGCAAGGCAACAATGTAGGAGAAATACAAGTTTAAGAGTGCAAATGACTAAAGTTTGCTATTCAATAGTTCCATTTGTTCTTTTAGAGTCACATCTAAAGCATAGAGCTCTATGCAAAGTAAGGAATATACCAGAGTCAAGGATCATAGCCACTTATTCTTGTATATGTTTTTATGCCTTTGGGGACAGGGGTTGGGAAGTCTGAAGCACATGGGCCTTTAAAATTTCATTCTCTTACCATATAGGAACTTTTTTTTCTGTACCATATTCACATTATTATTTGTCTATTTCTTATTGGCTCATCAGACTTGGTCAAGGATTCCTAACAGAAGACCTGCCCATAGTCGACCACAATTAGACTTCAGTTATTGTAATGTTATCCTACTAATTCTGCTTTCCCCCTTAATACCAAAGTCATCTTTTATTTTTGGTAAATCATCTTTAGCTCTTCAAGTTTTTAAAAAATTATATAGATTTAGGGGGCATATGTGCAGATTTGTTACATGGAGATATTGTGTAGTGGTGAAGTCTGGGCTTTTTGTTTAATTCTTACTCATTAGTATCTGGGTACCCATTAGATAATTTTTCACCAAACACCTTCCTACCACACACCTACCCTCCTGCCCTTCTGAGTCCCCATTGTCTATTATTCCACTTTCTTTGTCCATGTATGTTCATCATTTAGCTCCCACTTATAAGTGAGAATATGTGGTATTTGACTTTCTATTTCTGAGTTATTTTACTTACAATAATGGAACTGTTTTATTTATCAAGTTTCTGAGAAACCAGTAATTGGGTAGTTTTGTGATTTCATCAATCATTCAATGACGATAACTATCATGGCATTTTGTGTATAAATGCAAAAAACAAAACAAAACAAAAAACTCTCAAATTAACTTTTATAAATTTGAAAACTGTATGACCAAAAATAAAAAGGATGTGTCAAGGAAGCAAAACAGTCTAAGAGCAGATATGCTGTTGGGTCTCAGGGACAACTATAGAATTAGGCCATGATTTACCAATGGGATTCTATCTTTTTTTTTTTTAACTACAACATTATATATATGTCAAGTGTATTCTTTTTTTTTTTTAACTGAAGAACAGTTTCCTTTGAGTATTATAAAACATAAAACTGACACCAGCTGAGCCTTCCCTCTACAATGGCAATGACCATGGGGATTTGCCTCAGCATCCTTGGGTCGGTGATCATATATTGGCCAACGTACAGTGAGTATATATAGGAGAGAGGTTCTTATAATTTGCCCAATATGAGTCACCTGACTCCCCTTGGAAGAATTGTTTTAAATAGTGACATAATGTATAAAATTTTTGTTCCCTATATACCAAGGTAGCTAGCAATAACTATTATTTCTCCAGAGAACAGATGAGAGAGGGTTAGGAAAATAAACCTATTGTTGTCCACTAAATACTTTCAGAATATGAGAGCTTGAAAGGAACATGACATTGCACATATGGTCTTCCCGAACTCTTAGAAGTAGGTCCAAATTCATTATAATTATTTCTAAGTAGAAATTCTAGCATCCAAACAGATTTACCCTCTGTATAGCAGTAATACTAAATGGGTCCTTGCATATTAAAATCTCTCACCTTTAAGACATTAAAAATGATGTCCCCTTTACCTGGAATAGTCTACTCTTTTTTTGTTCATTCATCTGTTTAATTCCTACTTATTCTGAAGTTATACACAGCAATTCCTCCAGGAAAATTATTCACATTTCTCTGTTGAGAGGTTCAGGTATTTGTTCTATATCTCTGTTCCATACCCCTGTATTTCCCCATGTATTGATATGCATGCTATAATGTACTTTTCTATTCATTATCTCCAGTGACTTTGTTTTCTATTTTCTGTCCGAAAGCTAGCACAGCACATGGCATTAAGTATTTATTAAGAGAATGAATGGATTGTGGGGCTTGATCAATATAGATGACAGGAGGAATCTTACTTCCCTTGTTTTTGATGCAAACCTTGTTATAACCCTTGTTTTAGACTCCATCCTTATGATAATGCTATATGAGATCAAGCTAGCTCTTAGACAAAGGAATGAAAATATAAGTCATATTAAACATGTAGCCAAACATATTGACTTTCTTTTTCAGAGAGAAATGTGAAAAAAGAATAAAAATTAAAAAGTATTTGACAATGGAACAATAAAGACCTTAGCATTAACAGTTGTTTTATAAATTCACTGTAAAAATATAATAGGCAAAATTATTTTGAATTAATAAGACCATAATTAAACTATATTTATAGTCTTTTTATATGGAAGACTATATAATATAGTCTTATATAATATATTATATATAATATAAATAATTTTAAATAACTAATCATTTGGTTGTAAAATTTCTAGTATTCTTTAATATCTGTGACATTATTTAATAGCTATATGTCAAATAAGCTTGTATAAAAATCTATACTAATAGTGCTCCTGTGGTGATAATATATTTTTAAATAGTTTGTTGGTCATTTCTTTTTCTCTTCCTGGACTTTTGTAGTAGATTCTCTCAGATTCAAAAATCAACTGCATATTAAATTGAAATATTTTAAATTTAAACATTTAAAATTTATTATTTTAAGAAAGTTTTGTTGTATCTGTGTGTCTTAGTTTACTTTGTGCAGCTATAAACAAAACATCTGAGATTGGATAATTTATAAAGAATGGAAATGTATGTCTCCCAGTTCTTGAGGCCAGGAAGTTCAAGATCAAGGCATCAGTATCTGGTGTCTGGTGTGGTCCTTCTTGCTGCACCCACACATGGTGAAAGGCAGAAGGCCAAGTGGAAACAAACCTCATGTCTTCACATGACAAAAGAGCAAAAGTGAGAGAATTCACTCCCATATTCATGAGGGTGTCCTAAACACCTTTCAAACTCTCCACCTCCCAACGCTGTTGCATTGGTGGTTAAGTTTCTAACACATGAATTTTGAGAAACATACTCAGACCCTTGCACTTTGTTTCTGTTATAAAAAAATTACTTCTAAGTTTTGTTTTGTTTTTTTCCATTCAATCTGGGCTCCAAGACTATCACTACCCTTTTATATGCTATTTTGGATGAATTGAGAGAACCCTCACCATTTCATAGATCATTGTTGTTGTTTTTTTACTTTAAACTTGTATTAGGGTTAAGTTTGAAGTTCTGATTTCTAATGAGGTATTTTTCTTTATTAAGAGCTTTGGTTATGACAATTTTACATATCTCCTACATAAGGAAATAGGCCGTGTTTCCAGGTCTCCTTTTACTGAGGATCCTACACTCAAGTGGTCCCAGCTCATGTGAGCTTGAAGTATGCCCTCTTCACTGCATGAACATTAAAACCCTGTTAGCTCTGATTAATAATATCTATTTCTAGGCTTGGGTTTCCTTTGGAATAACATAATTACTCTTGTAACTAGGTATTAATACAATACTGATAAGAGAAAAAAATGGTCATTTGTACAAGTACTGATCAATAATTAATCTTAAATTGCTTTAAACATTTGTTTTCTATGGGCTCTATTTTCAAGAATAATTTCAAATATCTCTCTTTTAATACCTTATTTTTGTTTCTGCTATTCCTAGATTTTAATAAAAAAAACTCTATCCAAACTCAATCCAAGTGGAAAATGTGATTAATTTAAAAATTGTGCAAAAACAATGTAATTAGAGACCTAGACAGTTTCTAAATAGCTCTCAGTTCTCTCCCACACAGCAGGACAAAAACCAGAAAATCATTTTGACTTTGATATATAGTCCAATTTTTCATCTGAGAATATTAAAATTTCATTTTTCCCTAAAAATCCAAATGCAGAAAGACACAAAATATAATCATATATAATATGTTCAGAACTCAACTTACATCATTTACACCTCTGGCTCTAAGCAAGTTACATGGATGCTATCGACTTTCATCACAGAAGTCAGTCTGAAGAATTTTTTATTTTGCAGTAAAGCTTTTTCTCAAATATCTCCTCCTTAAAATATATTCTAAAACATTTAAACATGTATTTTCTAAAATATTTTCTAGGACAGTACCAATATAAATTGGAAATGTAAGTCTATGGGAAAAGAAAAGATTATTTGGAGTTAAGCTGATGCACAGTGAGAAGGCAATAATGAGCAAGTTACCTAAACAAAAGAGAGAGCACAGTGACTATAAAGAATTTTTGCATTTAATTTTATTTAGTTTCATTAGAAAAATTTCTATCAACCACAATACTCTTTTCTTAAGAGTTCTCATTCAACTCTTTATGTTTAAATATGCTTTATTATTTTTATAAGATTTATCATGTATGTCAAGTAAAATTATTTGTTTTTATCTTACTCTCTCAGTAGAATTCTAATTTCATTAGTAAATGGAATTTATCTTTTTCAACACTACTATGAACACTAAGAAAACTGCGTGGCATTATTCAGTATTTCAAGCATATTTGCTAAATTAATGAACAAATACATGAATGTGCAAATTTACATCATAATCCTTTCTGGGAGCATTCTAAAAGGGATATTTTAAAAATATATTTAGTAATGGCTGTATCATTGGGAAAAATATATAGCATTCCATGAGAAATAAAAATACTTTAAAACTCATAAAGTATACATATGTATGTACATATATATATACACACACATATATACACAAATATCAAAGATTATATAATGTCTCAGTTTATTTGTACTTCTATAAAAATTAACATAGAGGGGGAAGCTTATAAATGATAGAAATTTATTTTTTATAGTTCTGAAGACTGGGAAGTGCAAGATCAAGGTGCCAGTGTCTGATGAGAGCCTGTTCCTAATAGATGCCTCCCCTTCTAGCTCATATGGAGAAGGAATTGCTAGAACTCTGGGGATAAAAGCATTAATCCTATTCATGAGGGCTTTGCCTTAATGAATTAATCATCTCCCCAAAGCCCTACCTCCTAATATCATTATCTTGGGGATTAGGATTTCAATGAATTTTGGAGAATACAAACATTCAGACCATGGCATATAGGCATATACATAGAGGTGCATGTACACACACACACACACACACACTCGGAGGGGAATAAAAGACACTTTAAAGCTCATATCATACAAAATATGCATATATAGAAAATGGTCATAGATATGTGGGTACACATACCTTTATATTGAGTGTATTGAGCACTTACTATGAATTTCTCAAAACATTTTATGAGCATTATATAATTTTCCTCTCTGACTTCTACCCCAAACACATTTTCTTTTTGATGATGGTATTTGAATGGATGTGGGCATTTTTGGAATTAACCATCAATATGTATTTTTAAAGTTTGATTTATTAACCTTTTCTTTTAATATTTCTGGTCCTTCCTCCCTCCCTCCCTTCCTTCCTTCCTTCCTTTCTTAAAGACAATTACTGAAAATTCAGCAAAATGGGAGAAGTGGAAGAATTATTATCACACGAAAAACAGTTCAAAGTATTTGGAATAACAGCAATATTTAGTAATTAAATTGAATGTGTATTTCTACTAATATAAACTCATTTGGACCATTGAAACATTTGCTTTTGAAATAAATAGAAACAATTCAAAAACCAACTGAAGCTCATAGAAGAGCAATAATGAACTTAAAATAATGCTCATTTTATCTAATATTCAATACATAATTACAGATATTATAGATATAAATATAATCTAAGTAATATTTTCTTACTGTATTACCTGTAGGTTTCAATGTAGTTTCTTCCCAGAGTGCAAGGATTACAGGTGTGAGCCACCGCACCTGGCCTAGTTTCTTGATATATAATTGTGGGTACGTATTATTAAAGTCTACATTTATGCTAATTTTGTTTCTTTTTAGAATAAGGAAACTATGATTTTTTTTTTTTGCTTTGTAACCTATTTAATTTACATGTTAATTTGCATATTCCAGGAAGGAAGCTGTAAACACAAGATATAGACAACAAATTTCCAAGTCTAAAACAAAGAAAATACACAAAATAAAGATAATTTCATTATGTTTCCAACACTCTTATGAAAATGCATTAATGTTAGAACATTTTCTGAATACTGACTTATAGACGCATATATAATGGTTTGAGACAATAATTTCAAGATGAATACGATTAATATAGCAGGGCAATAAACTATCAAAAACAACACATTTTAGCCTTTGTATTACATGGAATAGATATTGTTTTCCCTCATCTGTGTAACTTTCTGAGTTATTAGCCCCATTAGTCAATGAGTTATTAGAGCATGCACCTTTATTTAACACTGTGTTTTCTCAGTGAATGATGCAGATGAAGACCTACAGCATTCTGTCCCAGAGTAGTATCAGCAGAGTGATTAAAAATTGAAGTGATCACAAAAGAGACAGGTTCAACCCTGGGAGGTCATAAATATATTGAGTGTTTAGGCTAGGGAGATGCTTTGATGAAATCTAACATGATAACCACATTGAATACAAAGTAAAAAATATATATATTAGAAGAGACTGACTCCCACAAGTTTTTATTTACAGTGTCTGAACTAGAACCAGAGCTACCATTTATGTAAGTACCGTTAGGCATCCTACCACTCTCAATGACAGGATTTCATTATTTCTAAAACAGAGGATTTACATAAGTCTCTGTAAATGAGTTCTAAGATTCCTGTAAAGCTACAGGTTTTTAAATGGCATAGAATAATAGTACCAAACCTAGTATACCCACTGTTATTAAACTTTCTAAAAATCTAAGTTCAATCTCCTGAAATTAAAGGTTATCCTCCAAATTTGCCCTTCAATCCTTGAAAAATATCATATCCCTTTTTCTATACTGAATATTTTTATATAATATTTTTAAACTGTTTATCTGATCATTTTATTATGCTGCCTGCTTTTGTGAAGCCTTTAACCTAATTTGAAACTCCTTTAATTAAATATAAATGCATATGAAAGAACATTCACAGAACTCATATAAAATATACATAATTGCAATTAAATTAATGCCTATCCAATATCCAACTCAAGAAATGGAGCATTAAAACAACATTTATATCCCATTTTGTGTCTCTTGGTCCTGTCACTTCCTTCTCCTTTCTAACAGATGCAAACACTATAATGAATGTTGTTTTATTTTTTTATGTAAACATGTATGTATGTGTGTACATATATGTATTTATTTATTTATTCATTTATTTATTTTTAGAGACAGGATCTTGCTCTGTCATCCGGGCTGGAGTGTGGTGGTGTAATCATAGTTCACTGCAATCTTGAACTCCTGGGCTTAAGTGATGATGCTGCCTCAGCCTCTGGAGCAGCTAGGACTACAGGCACATGCCATCATGACTGGCTAAATTAATTTTTTCTTTATAATTTTCTTCCTTTTCATTATTAATTTACAACATATGTCTTTGTAATCAATATATTGTTTTTTTGTGTGCTTCAAACTCTATTTCCATTCTGAACCTATCTTGCTGCCACTTGTTTTTCATTTCAATGGCATTATTTTTTGAAAATTACCCATATTGGGTCATAGAGGGATCATTTATTAATTTAACTGCAATATAATATCTACTCTCTCTATATATACAATTGAGTTATAACATGTAATAACTTTATACCAGTTAATTCCTACATCATTCTTAAATTTAAAATAGGTCAATGAATAGTTAATGAGTGGAGTGAATGGTTTTCTTAACATCACACAGTAAAATAATGATTCTGAAAAAGAGTAGTTAGGATTGAAGTACATAGTACATTTTATTCCATTCTGCTCCTCATATAGTATGCACTAGTTATAAGGAACTATACAAATTTTCTCACACATCATGATTTCTTTTTCTGGGCCTCTTCATGTTTTGTTGCCTGTTCTGGGTAAGCCATTATCCCAAGACCCAGTAATTTTCAGATCTCCCAGTTACCCCGTATTTAATGTGCACAGTTATACTTTATTTTTTCAAATATGATACTCTTATTCTCTAAGCTTAAACATAAAAACTAATGTCTTTTATAATATTAAAAAAATTTCTTAGAATTAGTTACTCCTACTGTACTTTCCACATCACTGGTAGCAAAACAATTGTCATTATATATTTGTTTGCTGGTTAAATAATAATAATAATAATCTTTAAATGATATATAAGCTGTCATCTGGTAAAGATTAGAATTTTCATTGTGTGATATTAAACTTTATAATCTCTTAAATCAATATTATCTATTTAAATATAGTATTCATTGAGTTACTTTTTTTCCCATATTCACAGTAAAATATATCATCATTTTGACTGGAAAGAGTATGAAGGATTATTTTTTAAATAGATAATATAGCTACAGTTGCTCTTGCTGTGTCTTAGTTTTTGAGCATTCCTACAGTTTAAAATTTTTCTGATGACTGCTATACTTGTTAATATTTAAATTCTCTATTCTACTCCAGGCATATAAAATTCTTAAAAATAATAAAAAGATTAAAAAATGCAGAGATGAAAAGTTTATCTCAACTCTCCAACCTTTTAATTTTTTAGTGATATCTACCCCCTCTCTTGATATTTGCCCATAGATATTTTTGTGCTACTAAATGATAACTTTTCAAGAGCCTCCTTAGAACAAACTTTCTCAGAATTGTTTCACTTTCATGTTCTCTATGTATTCCGTAATTGGATGGTTGCTTTGACTTTGGCATTTTGATTCACACTCACAAAAAAATTGGAAACCAGTAATAATGTTGTTTTCTTTCAGTCTGATAGCTTGACATACACATTATTTTTTCTTTATTTCCTTTATAACACTGTTTGGGGCTGTTTACTGTTAGTGGACTTTTTTCTAGTCTCTGTTCCTCTGTGCTGCAGTCCCCATTGGGCCACGCCCTGTGCTGGGCAGCAGCTTGTTAGGAAACAAGGCCATGCATCATCGCCAGAGCTCCACCTCAGCCCCCCAACCCCTACCCCTGTCTGACACGCTCTCCATGACCCCACCCCAGGAAAAATTGTCTTCCATGAAACTTAGGAACTGGGACTCACAGCAGGAGGTGGGCAGAGGGTCAGTGAAAGAAGCTCCATCTGTATTTACAGCCACTCCCCATTACTGGCATCACCGCCTGAGTTCCCCACCCCTCCCCCACCCCCTTCCATATAAAAATTGTCTTCCTTGAAACCAATCCCTGGTGTCAAAAAGGTGGGGGCCCACTGCCTTTGTGATTTAATCCAACTGTGATAAATTTAGTCACTTTCCATAGAGTTTCATCACATATTTAAGTAATATATTTTACATCTTTTAAGAGGTGACAGAAGAATTTACCTCCAAAGCATTAATTATTAATAGAAAAAATCTGTAGTTTATTCATTACTATATGGCATCTTCTTCCATAATTATCTTCCCTGTATGGTCTTAAGATGTAATACCACTTGCTTCTTCATCCCAGTTATTTCATAAATCAGAAAAGCAGAGATTATTGGTCCCCATTAGGTATCAAGAAGAATGTGCTGCTTAGAAAAGAGCTGTCCTCTGTCAACTCTAAACGTTTTCTCTAAGAATTACCTGTGTAACACTGTGGCTTTTTAAGATAATTGCCACCCCTGAAATGCCTATTAATGGAGGTGTACAAGGATATGCTGGTGTAGCCCACTTTTCTCAAATTAAGTGGGAAATAATGACCATTTGACAAATAGCCTGAAAACCACTGGTCTTTTCAAAACATCTAACTTTCCCTATAAGAAATCACATTCTATTTGACTTTGAAATATTCTGTACGGTTTTCTCCTTCAAAGGTACATTTTCTTAACAACTATGCCACTAATTTATTCTCCCCGCAACATGAGAGTTGAAGAGTGGGAATGTGAGTTGAGTCAAAGGTGACCACATACATTGCTCTTAGCCTTTCTATTACCATTTTCAGTTCCAAAGCCTAGAGCTTCATCACTAATACATGCCTTGAATCCACCAGAACTAATATCATTATACTCTTATTTCTTGTTTTTGACCATAAATATACCACACCCCACCCAGAATCCGACCATCTTTTACCTTTCATATTGCAATCCAATACTGTATAAAGCTCTGTACGTCCTCAATCCTGTCCCTTGTATTTGCCCCACACCCACACCTGAATCTCATTCTGTATAACCTCTAAAATTCACAATTTGCCGTGCCCCTACATCTGTGGTCCCCAACCCCATGCCATGGCTCTATACCAGTATGTAGCCTGTTAGGAACCAGGCTGCACAGCAGGAGAAAAGCTAGGAAGGTCCATGTGTATTTAATGTGTATTTATAGCCACTCCCCATCGCTGGCATCACCACATAAGCTCTGCCTCCTGTCGGATCAGTGGCAGCATTAAATTCTCATAGGAGCGTGGATGCCACTGTAAACTGCATGCAATGCATTTAGGTTGAATGCTCTTTATCAGAATCTAATGTCTGATGATCTGAAGTGGAGCTTTGACAGTGATGCTAATGCTGGGGAGCAGCTGCAAATAGAGATTATCATTAGCAGAGAGGTTTGACTGCACAGAAAATGGAATGCACTTGAATCATCCCAAAACCACCTCCCCCCAGGGTCTGTGGAAAAGTCGTCATCCATGAAACCAATCCCTGGTGCCAAAAAGGTTAGGGACTACTGCCCTACATCATTAACTTCTTTTCTGAATGCTCTCCTAATTTTCTAGCTCTAATAGAAACATGGCCTTCCCCATTTAGCTCCCTCATAACAAAAATGTGTCTCCAGTAGCCCTATAAAGTCATGGCTGTTTTTCTTCCCATATCTCTTGTTCCAATAGGCCTGAAGATGTGATAGGTGTCATTCCTGATCCTTATTTCTGCATTCTGAATATTCTCCTCTTCTTATCTAATGTTTAATCTCATGTCATTGGATTATATACTTAACTATCACTCACTGTTGTTATTATCTAATAACACCTGGGTTATCCCTCCTGAAGGAGATCTTATGGTAGAGGCAAAAGGCAGAGTAATGCCATAGTTTGAAAGGGGTCCAAAGGCCAGGAAATATCAGCAGTCTCTAGAAGCTAGAAAAGACATGAAACAGATTATTTTCTAGAGCCTCCAGAGGGAATACAGCCCTTGTAACATTGATTTTAGCATAGTAAAATTTATTTTGAATTTCTAACCCTAACTAAGAGAGTACATTTGTGTTGCTTTAACCAACTAGGTTTGGGTTAATTTGTTACAGTAGCAATAAAAAGTTAAGGCACTTTCTAAAATGAAAACTTACATTTTACTTTTGCATCTCTGAAATTTATTTTCAACACAAGTGTCAGAGTATTGTTTTAACACATAGGTAAGATTATATCACTTCTCAGCTGAAAATTCTGGAACAATTTCTTGTTTCACTCAGAATAAAAGTTCAAGTTCTTACATGATGTGATCTATTACCTGTTATCTTTCTGATTTCTTCCCTGCTTTCTCTATTTCAGCCACTATGGACTTCTTGCTATTTCTCAAACACTCTTGGCATACTCTTACTTTAAGTATTTGTTTTCTTCTTGTATTTTCTTCCTAGAACACCTTAGATATATTTATATGCATAGATAAATACCTCAACTCCTTCAAATATTTGCTGAATTTTCACCTTTTGAATAAGGACTATGTGAAATCCCCCATTACCCATTTTCTTTCCCTGATATTTCTCTGCTCTAAAATTTAGTTTGTTAGATTTTTCCATTATAGTGCTTATCACCTTATTGAGTAATATAATAATATTTATTACCCTTAGCATTCATTGTCTATGTAGCCCATTATAATATAACCTCCATAAGGTTGGTGTTCCTAGTCATTGAAGTTACCTAAGTGTTTAGATCAAAGTTTGACATATAATAGATGTTTTATAGATATATTTTTAAATATAAACAATTATTTAGGGACCTGTATGTATCAGGCATTATACCATGAACTATATTTTAACAGCAAATAAAATAAATACCAGTATCAACCTTCATTGAAGCAAAGCAGGCAGGGAGGAAAAGGCAATTAATAAAATGATATGTAATATGGTACATGAAGCCAGGGATATTACATGAGCACATAGAAAAGCATTTAACTGATTTGGGGGCATCAGTGAAGTTTGCCTTAAGGAGGTGATCGCAACACGAAGATGAAACAGTATTTGCAAGATAAAAGATGACAGGATGAGATACTGAAGAGCATTTTAGGCATATCAAAAATAAGTGGTTCACAGGAATAACGTCAAGATAAATCATGTTCTTTGAAATGACTAAATTTGGCAAATATAGATTGAAAAAAGAGGTCAGTAATCAGACATGATAAACATGAATAATGTCCATACCATTTGGAGCTTTGTAGGCCAGATATAGTGGTTTGGGCATTTACCTAAAGGCAATAGGGACACAGTGAATGGTTTTAAGCAGAGTAGTAAAATGATTCATTTTTTTTTTAAATGGTCAATTATTTCAGTTATTGAGAAGAGCCAAAGCAATGTAATGGAGGATTAATGTCAATCATACCTAGTAGTAGGAGAATCTATGATCAACTTGAAAATTATTGTTTTGGTGGAGTAATGGCAATGAATGCTATGAAAGTGAAAAAGTAGTGAAAGTGGCTATACAAAATCCAAGAATTTTAGGATATACAGATATACCAACAACAAATAGCATAAAGACCAGCAGGTGACAAATGGAAGTGTACATGTCAAGGGTCTTATACTATATATAAAGTGATATAATATCTCTTAGATGTAGACTAAGTCAAAGATGTATACCATAAACCCCAGAACAATCACCAAAATCAGAAAACAAAGAATTATAACTAAAATGCCAAGAAAAGAAAAAGAATAGAATTATAAAAATATTAAATTAATTCCAAAGAACTCAGAATAAAGAAAGAACAAAAAATGATGACAGCAGACTTATAGACTTATACCAAACAATATCAATAATCACATAAAACATAAAATGTCTAAACATCTATTTAAAATTGAATTAAAGAAAAAAGGCAGACAAATATAAAGACAGATAGTTTTAAGGTAACATTGCTGTGAATATTGTAATATTAAAGCGTATTTCAGAGAGGAGACATTTATTAGAGATAAAGGAAGTCATTTCCTAATGATATAAGGGATAAATTCTTCCAAAATATGTAATAATTCTAAATATTTATACATATAACAACAGAGCTTTATAATACATGAAGCAAAACAGACAGAACTGCAAAGAGAAATAGACAAATCTACAATTATAATAATATATTTTAATTTGTCACCTGATGCTGAGTTGAGATGAAATATCATTTCTTGCTAAATTCTTCAAAAATTGCATATTTATGAGAAAAATATTAGTTTTGTTTGTCTCTAAGTTTTGGGGTGGTTTTCATGGTTCTTGGAAATGTGTTCTGTTGTAGAAAAAATTAATACATGTGTAACTGTCTTAAGAACCAAGTGGTTTGAAAGCTTGAAGGATTTTTGGAGAGTGTTGATCAAAGCTTAAAAGTCCTCAAAGAAATTGGTTTGTGTAGCCTGACGCTATTGAAAGCATCAGTAGAGGCTTAAAAGAACATGAGGAAGATGTTATGAGAAGCTGAAGGATGTGAAATTTTTATTATATAGTGGTAAGAATTATAATTAAACAGTCACCTTTGGTAACCTGAAAAATAATAATAATAAATGTCACTAAAAACTGGGTGATCTAGCTAAGGGGATTTTAAGGCAGAATGATTAAAGCACCACCTGGATTTTATTTACTATCTAGGATAAAATGATAGCAGAGAAAGGCTTAAAAATTAGTTATTCAATTTTCAAGTAAAATTTACTGGAAATAGAAAGCAACCAATACTTAACGGGTTCAAAAATAAAATTATGTTTCTCATTCCCAGGCCTTTCACTGTTTTCAGATTATTAAGTAAGGGCATTTAAGCAGAGGTGATACCCAGGATGGGATTATGTAACCCACAGCAAATGTTAGAAAGACATAATCAGTGTCTCAGAGATTGATTGCAGACAATTGCCCCTCACAGATCCCCTCTCTTCAACAACACACCTTCTAAGATACTCCAGTGTGTTGTCCTCAGCAACCTCACAAGTAGTTTAAGGGAGAGCATGGATTATCTTGATGGGATTTGTGGGTATTAGGGGTTGGTCAGACTACAGTCTGGGCCAGCTTGGTAAACTCAGAAGACAAGGAACTGAATATGAATCTTGGTTGAGATACCTGAGCTTCAGAATAGTTTATCATTTCAAATCCTGCAAAATAACTCCTCAGATCAGATCTTTGTTCTTAAAGAATGGACAGTTTAGGAGAAGATACTTTTAGGATTATAATTCACAGGGCTGTAAAGTTTTAGGGAGGGAGGAGAAATAAATTCCCTAATCTGGTTAGTCCCACACTTGTTCTCAGCTTTGCACTTTCACAGAGTTTTCCTACAGCCTTGATACTATATAGAGGCAATTGATACTGATGGTATCTAATTGTAATGTTTTCTTTAGCATTTGAGTTGCTGAAACTTAAGCCTTCTCTAGGAACTAACAGAAATACATATCAAGAATGCCTTTTTTAAATCTCAGATCAAAATATAAGTATCTTGCAGAACAACTCATTTTTTATCATTTCCCTTTTTGGATTCTTATATGAATTCTTTCTTAGAAGGAGCACAGTGTTTGAGCTAATTTTTCTCTCAGCTTAATAAAAAAATCATCTGGAGAAAAAAAATGTTCCCTCATCCTCAACCTCTATGACATTCTTCCATTCAGTTCTCCTTATGAGTTGTGAAAATGGAAATAATGGGAGCATTGGCATTTAATAAATAGTAAAATATTATGTTTGTTAATTATCAAAGATAAAGGAAAAGGGGAGTTGATTTCTATATGGCTCAGCAACAGCGTAGAAATGGTAAAATAATTACTCCAAGTACAGAAATAACAATATTCTGAGGCACTAGATATGATCATTCCATTTGTTCGATCCAGAACAAAAAAAATATACATTACAGTTAAGTCCTAACTAACCTTAGCTGTCCAAGGGTTATGCTTCTGCTGAACATAAATTGTAATTTAAACATTATATTCTTTTTCAGGTCTGGTTTTTCATTCAATTTACGAAGTATTCTATTAATTGGAGTATCCTAGATTTGCAGTCTGTAGTTTCATGTTTCTTTTGAATTTTTTTTTTGTGAACTGTCTGTTTAAATCTTTACTTGTTTAAGTTAAACTTATACACATGATTACTCAATCCAGTGTTAGAATTTGTTCATCTTTTCTGACTCTTAAGATAAATGGTTAGATATAACTGTCACTTTTTCTTAGGGGAAAGAAAATGAACACTTTTAATGAATTAGACTCTGGGTTTCCCGAATTGATCTGTGAAATGAACCTTCTAGGAGCTAAAAGTATACAGACAGGTGGTGCTGACAAGTAGGGCAGTTAAAAATTTAAGATACTTCCTCAGAAGAATAAAAGAAATTAAGTTTGTGAAGGTCACATCTGGACATTGTAACTTTTGGGCAGATTGCACTTCTTCACGTAGCACTGGGACTCTAAATGGTACCATGGAACTAAAACATGGAACTAAACAAGCATTTTCTTCTAGATATATCTTCTAGCCACTCTACATATTAACAACTCTTCTTGCTATATAAAATTATGCATTCTCTAGCAGGATATTTCAGTTTGAAACATTACCTTTCACTTTTTTCCCAGACAAGAGCAAGTTTTATTATTTATGTAATTTTTCCTGAATCTACAACTTCAGCTATTTTTACGTGGCTGGCTTCTCATTTAGGTTAACTATGGCAATAGTTAAATGTTGACTGCTCAAGCACTGAGAGCAATGCCTTCAACACTGCCAGTGCTTCTGAGAGTTGCTGCCCCTGGACTGGAGCTGTTTCCCACCAGCGAAGTCTGTATCTTCCTATCCAAACTTGACCAATTTTTTAGTCTTTTGGACTTTTACTGTCTAATGGGCCTCAGCACATTTTGAGTATATCTAAATGACTCATAGGTGAGATATCATTTAGATATAGTACCCATATATATCATTTAGATATAGCACCCAAAGTACTTAAAGTTTGTACTGCACTCTAGTTATATTTAGCCGTCTTACAACTTCGGACTTGAAATAATTTGAGACATGTGCTATTCAGCATTTACCGAGCATTTACTGAATATTATATCCTAGTCATAGAAATATTAATTTTTATTTATTGTTAAAAGGCTTCTATTAATGGTTATAATTGGCACCTATTTCAGTCAACTGGTTGCCAACTCCAATTTCTGCAACTCACAACTACTACTGAATGTTAGGGACAACCAACTGTCTTCTTTGACAAGTCATATACCACAGAAAACCACTGATGTTCAGATATTTGTATAAGGGTTTACCTAAAATATTATGACTTTTGAACTTTCTCCTCCAGAGAGAATTGCTTCATATACTAGATGGAAACATGCAGATGAGTAAGGTAATGCCAGTGCAGTGAAGCTTCCACTTCAAATTTTACACAGTATGAAGTTAGTGCATTAGTTTATCCTATTGATGCTAGAAGAATTTATCACTAATTTGATAACTTAAACCATATTAATTTATTATCTTCCAGTCCTGAAAATCTAAAGTCCAAAGCATGTTTTGCTATGCTAAAATCAAGGTGCTGAAGAGGCTGTGTTCCTTCTAGAAGCTCTAAAGGAGATTCTGTTTCTTTGCCTTTTCCAACTTAGGGAAGTCACTTTCATTTATATCTAGTGTCGTGGCCCCTTCTCCAAAGACAGAAGGGTAGCATCTTCAGACTTCTTTCTGACCTACTCTTATACCTCCTTCTTTCATTTTAAAGGACATTTATGATGATAACATTGGGCCCACCAAGATAATGCAGGATGATCTGTTTATTTTAAGGTCAGTTGATACCTTAACTCCATCTGCAATGTTAATCCTCCCTTATCATGTAATGTAGCATATTCATAGGCTCTGGGGATTATAATATGGAATTATTTGGGGGCCAATTGTTCTTTTGCCACACTTTGTAAAAGTAATTATGAAATTTATGGCCTTTATGGTTTGAAATGCTCTTATTAGATTTCTAATGTTTCTAATACTTAAATACATTTAAACTTCGTGGGCGTGCACGCACACACACACACATACACACACAGGCATACCTCATTTTATTGTGCTTCACTATATTGTGCTTTGCAGATATTGCATTTATACAAATTGAAGGTTTGTGGCAACCCTGTGTTGGCATCATTTTTCCAATACATGTGCTCAATTTGTGTCACATTTTAGTAATTCTCACATTATAAACTTTTTCATTATTATTATATCTGTTATGGTGATCTGTGATCAGTCATCTTTGGTGTTACTATTCTAACTGTAGATGTGGTAGAATTAGGAAGAGAACTAGAATTAGAAGTGGAGCCTGAAGTTGTGACTGAATTGTTGCAATCTTAAGATAAAACTTTAATGGATTAGGAGTTGCTCCTCACGGATGGGGAAGGAAGTGGTTTCTTGAGATGGAATATACTCCTGGTGAGGATGCTGTAACTATTGTTGAAATGATAACAAAGGATTTAGAATATTACATAAACTTGGCTTATAAATCAGAAGCTGAGTTTGAGAGGATTGACTCCAATTCTGAAAAAAGTTCTAATGTGGGTGAAATGCTATTAAATAGCATTGCAAGCTACAAAGAAATCTTTCCTGAAGATCAATGCAGCAAACTTCATTGTAGTCTTATTTTAAGAAATTGCCACAGCCACCGCAGCCTTCAGCAACCACCACTCTGATCAGTCAGCAGCCATCAACACCGAGGCAAGACCCTCCACCATCAAAAACTTTATAACACCCTAAAGGCTCAGATGATTGTTAGCAATTTTTATCAATAAAATATTTTAAATTAAGTTATGCACATTTTTAGACACACTGCTATCGAACACTTAATAGACTAAAGTATAGTATAACCTTAACTTTTATATAACCATTTAAGAAACCAAAAAGATTTGAATGACTAGTTTTATTTCAGTGGTCTGGAACTAAACAACACTATCTCTAAGATGTTCTTCTGTGTGTGTGTGTGTGTGCATGTGTGTGTATTTTTTAGCAAGCATGAGTTTAGAAGCTGAATGAGTTAGGTTTTTAATTAGCCTCAATTGCTGCCTGTTTGACCTTGGTCATGTTACTTAAACTCACAGGAAAACAACAAAAACACTAAACTTCAGGGTTGTTTTGAGAAACAGAAGTAAAGTTCTTACCACAACAGCTCACGCAGAAGTGCACACATTATTAAAGCTTAATAAATGACACCTATTATTATCTGTGCTGAATACTGTTCTAAAGGGTATACAATTTTTTAAAAAGGTATAAACATTTTTGAACTATAATATATATAATAATGTGCAATTAAGTGTACAGCTCACTGAAATTTCACAAATTGAGCATAACTGTGCAACTCATATCCACATTTTTTTTAAAAAAGAATATAAGTAACACAGAGTCCCATTTGTATTGTCTGTGTTACTCCTTAAGTAACCACTCTCCTGACCTCTCACAGCATGAGTTAGACTTACCTTTACATAAATGAAAGGCTGCAGTAGGTATATGTTTTATGGACACTATACAAATGGGAATTTAAACAATCTAGCTGAATTATCTTAATCTTTTACCTATAGTATTTATTCCATTTAAATTTTGTGAAGTAATTCATATCATGGGGTTCATAGCTGATATTTTATTACTTGTTTCCTATTGGGTATATTTGTTTTCTTTTCTTTTAAAAACTCTATTTTATTGAGATATAATTTACTTAAAAATGCACCCATTTTAAGTGTATAGTTTTATGCGTTCTAAAAATATATACACTTATCTTACTATCACCAAAATCAAGATGTAAAGCATTTTCTTCACTCCAAAAAGCATACCATCATCCATCTTTGCAATCACTCTTCCATATTTCTGGCAGCAAGCAATACCAATCTGCTTCCTGTTGATATAGCTTTATTTTTTGTTTCTTGATAAGATTTGTATTTTCTTGATTTTCATATAAATATACACTTACAACATGCATTATTTTATGTCTGGTTTCTTTTACACAGCATAATGATTCAGAGAAATATTCATATTATCATGTACATTAGTAGTTTGTTATTTTTTAACTCATAGTACAAAGCCATTGTAAGGATATACCACCATTTGTTTATCCATTCACCTCTTTCCATTTTGGCAATTATAAATAAAGCAGATATGAACTTTTTATATGTTTATGTGTGTGAACATGTCATCATTTCTTTTGCTCAAACATCTAAGAGTGGAATAGTTTTCCTGTATGTTAAGTATGTCTCTAACTTCAAAGGTAACTATCAGTGATTTATGTAAAATTATTGTAACATTTTATATTCCTATCAATATTTTGTGAGAGATTCTATTGTTTCACGTTCCCACCAAAAATTGGCATTGTTACTTTCATTTATTTATTTTTAATTTAACTATATTTTAGCAGAAGAATTTCAATGTAATTTTAATTAGCATTTCCCTTATAACTGAGTGTCTTTTGTGTGTTTACTAAACGTACATACATTAATATTACCTTTAGAGAGAGAAATACTTTTATTTAAATTTTCACCCAATTTTTGGATAATTTGTCTTCTTTTTTATATTTTTTCATTTTAATTTACAAATAAAAATTGTAAATATTTATGATATAAAGCATGATGTTTTGATATAGGTACATATTGTGGAATGGCTAAATTAAGCTAATTAACATATTATCATTAGCTCATATACTTATTACTTATTTTGTGTTGAGAACACTTAACATCTACTCTCTTAGCATTTTCAAGTATACTATAAATTGTTATTAACTGTAGTTCTCATGATGCACAATAGGTCTTTTGAATTATTCCTCCTAACAGAAATTTTGTATACTTGGACCAACATCCTCCCAATCCCCCCACCAACCAGCCTGGGAACAGTGATTCTACTCTCTGCTTTTATGAGTGTGATCTTTTGAATTCCACATAGAGTGAGATCATGGGGTATTTGTCTTTCTGTGACTGTTTTATTTACTTAACATGATGTCCAGGTTCATCCTGCTTCTTCTCAATATAGATGTTCTCACAAATTGATGGAATTTTTTTATTAAAGATGAATAATATTCCATTGTACATATATACCACATTTTCTTTATCCATTCATCCATTTGTGGATGATATAGATTGATTCTATATCTTGGCTATTGTGAATAATGTTGCAGTCAATATGGAAGTGCAAATCGCTTGGAGATACTAATTCATTTCTTTGGCTGTATGCCCAGTAGTGAAATTGTAGGATCATATAGTAGTTCTATTTCTAATTATATGAGGAACCTCCACACAGTTTTACATTATGCTTGTACTAATTTATATTTTCCTATGAACAGTATACAAGGGTTGCCTATTCTCAACATCCTTGCCAAAACATCTTTCATCTTTTTGATAATACATATTCTAGCAAGTGTAAGGTGCTAATCCATTGTGGTTTTACTTTGCATTTTCTTGATGATTAGTGATGTTCAGAGCTTTTTCATATATTTTCTTGCCACTTGTATTTCCTTTTTTTGAAAAATGTGTTCAGGTTCTTTGCCCATTTATTAATGAAGTTATTTGTTTTCTTGCTATTGAGTTGAGTTCCTTACATATTTTGGATGATATCCCCTTATCAGACATATGACTTGCAGATATTTTCCATTCCATAGGTTGTCACTTCACTCTGTTGATTGTTTACTTGGCTATGCAGAAGCATTTTTAGGTTGATTGGTCCATTTTTCTCCCATTTGTCTATTTTTTCTCTCTATTTCTATTTCTCTCATTTGTCTATTTTTTTCATTTGTTTTCTGTATTTTGGGGATCATATCAAAAAAATTATTGCCCAGACCAATGAAAAGAAGCATTTTCTCATTATTTTTTTCCAGTAGTTTTACAGTTTCAGGACTTAAATTAAATCTACAATCCATTTTGAGTTGATTTTTGTATATAATGTAAGATAAGGTTCTAATTTCACTCTTCTACATGTGGATATAAAGTTTTCCCAACACCATATATTGAAGAAAGTGTCCTTTCTTTGTTTTGTGTTCTTGGCATCTTCATTAAAAATTCATAGACTATAACTGCATGGATTTATCTATGTGATCTCTACTCTGTTTCTTTGGCCTATGTGTTTGTTTATGTGCCAGTCCAATACTGTTTTGATTACTGTAGCTTTGTAGTAGTTTTATACATCAGGTAGAATTATGCCTCCAGCTTTGTTCTTTTTGATCAAGATTGCTTTGATTGTTTTTGGTTCCCTACCAATTACATTATTTTTTTCTATTTCTGTGAAAAATGCCATTGGGGTTATGGTAGGGATTTCACTGAATTTGTAGATCACTTTAGATAGCATGGACATTTTAATAATACTAATTCTTCCAATTCAAGAACATAGGATATCTTTCCATTTATATATGTCATATTCAATTTCTTTCATCAACGTTTTATTATTTTCAGAATATAGCTCTTTTACCTCATCTATTAAATTTATTCCTAAATATTGTGTGGTTTTTATATCTATTGTTAGTGGAATTATCTTCTTGATTTCTTTCTTGGGTAGTGTATTGTCAGTATATACAAATGCTACTGATTTTGTATCCTGAAATTTTACTGAATTTGGTTATTAGTTATAACAGTTTTTTGGTGGCATAGGGTTTTCTATATATAATATCATATAAAACAGACACAATTTAATAATTGTAAACATATGCAATTTAACTTCTTCCTTTCCAATTGTAATGTCTTATATTTCTTTCTCTTGCCTAATGCTCAGCCTAAGACTTCCAGTACTATGTTGAATAGAAGTGGTAAAAGGGGACATCCTTGTCTTGTTCTGGATCTTAGAGAAAAATGCTTTCAACTTTTTAATCAAGTATAATCTTACCTTCATACATGAATAGCTGGACTACTCATACATGGCTTTTATTGTGTTGAGGTACATTTCTCCTATATCTAATTTGTTAGAAGTCTTTACCATAAACTGATGTTGAGTTTTTCACATGCTTTTTCTGCATGTATTGAGATGATCATATGATTTTTGTCCTTCTTTCTGTTAATGTCATTTATCACATTTATTATTGAACATATTTATTGAATTTCATAAAATTCTTCCTTATACAAAATTTAGTCTCATACCATTGTGATCGGAAAAGATACTTAATATGACTTCAGTTTTCTTAAATTTGTTAAGACTTGTTTTGTGGCCTAACCTATGATTTATTCTGAAGAAAGTTCCATGTGTGCTTGAGAAGAAAATGTCTTCTGATGATGTTGCATGGAATATTCTGTATATGTCTGTTAGTCAATTTTGTCTAAAATACAGTTTAATTTCAATATTTCCTGATTGATATTGTGTCCCAATGATTTGTCCATTGTTGAAAGTGGAGTATTGACATCCTCTATTATTATTGTATTGCAGTATATTTTTCTGTCTAGAAGTATTATTATTTGGTTATGTATTCAGGCACTTCAATGTTGAAGATATATACATATATATATACATTATGTATATTTATTTATGTACTTATATTCAATTGTTATATCCTCTTTATGAATTGATATTTTTATCATTATATAATAACCTCTTTTGTCTTGTTTTGCACTTTTACAGTGTAAAAACTTTTTTAGTTTTTCACTATTTATCTGATGTAAGTACAGCTACTTTTGCTCTCTTTTGTTTCCATTTGCACAGAATATATTTTTTCATCACTTCATTTTCAATATATATGTGTCATTAAGGGTGAAGTGAGTCACTTTTGGTAATCATATGGTTGGGTCTTGTTTTTCTCTTTGTTTGTTTAATCTGCTTAGCTACCATATGTCTTTTGATTGAAGAGTTTAATTCATTGGCATTCAAATTAATCACTGATAGATAAAGACTTACTATTGCCATTTTATTAACTGTTATTGGCTGTTTTGTAGATACTTTGTTATTTATAGCTATCTTTCTTTTTAACTAGATGATATTCTATAGTGGTGGTATTCATTCATTCCTTGCTTTATATCTCTTATGTATTTGCTCTAGGTTTTTGCTTTGTGATTACTATGATGCTTACATAAAATATTTACAATTATTAAAGGATATTTTAAGCTCATAACATCATAATTTTGATCATACCAAGTAAATCTACATTTTTACTCTCACTATATTTTATTTTTTAATGTCACAATTTATATCTTTTTATATTGTACATTTCTTAAAAATTATTATAGCTATTATTATTTTTAATGATTGTCTTTTAACCTACATAATAAAGATCTAAATAATTTACACACCACTATTACAGTATTAGAATAATCCAAATTTAACTATGTATTTACTTTTACCAGTCAGTTTTATACATTCTTATGCTTCATGTTACTAATTAGTGTCATTTTTTTTATCTTAAAGAACTTTACTATTTCTTGTAGGGCTGGTCTAATGGTGATGAACTCCCTCAGCTTCTGTTTGGCTGTTTCTTTATCTCTCCTTTATTTGTGAAGGAAAACTTTGCCTGATGCACTTTGAATATATCTTCTGACTCTCTTCCAGCCTGTGAAGCTTTGATGAAAATCCATTGGGAGCTTTATTAGAATTCCCTTGTATATGATATACTTCTTTTCTCATACAGCTTTCAGGATTCTTACATTTTCTTTGATTTTTTTTGACAGCTTGATTATAATATATCTTGATATAAATCTTGTATAGATTGAACTTGATTAGAGATATTTAATCTTCTCTTACCTGAACATGTACATTTTTCCCCAGATTTTGGAAGTAGTTAGCTATTATTTCTTTAAATATATTTTTGGCTTTCTAAGTCCTATTAGATGAATATTAGTTCTCTTCATAATATCTTATGAATTCCATAGGATTTTTTCTTTCCTTTTGATTCTTTTTTCTTTTTTTTTTCTTTTATATATTTTATTTCAGCATATTATGGGGGTACAAATATTATGGTTATGTATATTGCCCACGCCCCCCTCCCCCCTCGAGGCAGAGCCTCAAGCATGACCATACCCCATACGTTGCACATCTTACTCATTGATTCTTTTTTCTTTTATCTCCTCTGACTATATATTTTCAAATTTTTAAATAGCCTGTCATTAAATTACAGATTCTTTCTCCTGCTTGATCAATTATGCTCTTTATGTTCACTATTGCACTCTTTATTTCATTCTTTCTGCTTTGCAGCTCCATAATTTTTTATGGTTTCAATCTCTGTATAAAATTTCTCATTTTGTACATTTATGATTTTTCTGATTTATTTGAACTGTTTGTGTTTTCGTAAAGTTCACTGAGCTTTCTTAACACAGTTATTTTGAATTATTTGTCTAATAGTTTGTAGATGTCCATTGATTTGTGGTCAGCTACTGGGAAATTATTTTGTCTTTTGGTGGTAATATTTTCTTTTCTTTTCTTTCTTTTTTCATTGCTTTACATTGATGTCTGTACTTTTGGTGGAACAATAATTTCTTCCTGGAATTACAGACTGGTTTTGGTCAGGAAAGACCTTCCCGTATGGGAGATTGTCAGGGCACTGGTTGGGGGAGATGCAACAGTTCTGGCTCCAGTGAGGGTGCATCAGTTTACTTTCTATGAAGTTCTGTCAACTGAATCAGTGTTGCAGATTACAAGAATCTTCAGAAGCTAACCCTCGGTATATCCACAGTAGAGGTAAGACCTACTGGAGTCTTCAGTGACAATAACAAGTTGGATCTACTTGATCTTTTTTTTCTCCCATCAGATCAATTGTGACCAAAGGGATTCCTCTTGGCACTTGGTATGG
The DNA here is from genome assembly GCA_008086735.1 of Cheirogaleus medius. Lineage (NCBI taxonomy): Eukaryota > Metazoa > Chordata > Mammalia > Primates > Cheirogaleidae > Cheirogaleus > Cheirogaleus medius. The sequence continues at coordinate 80,160,410 of VBSM01000529.1, forward strand.
CTTGCAGGCTCACTCATAGTCCTGGTGGCACCAATGTCAAATGAATGGTGCCTCTCCAGTGGTTATGGAGCTAAGTCCTGAAGATTGGGTGCATTTGGAGATATTATGTCACAGTCACTCACCCCCACTTCTATGTTGGTAATTGAGTGCAAGGTGTGTGTGCTTGTGAAGCAGCCTAGGAGCTGGTTTTAGGAGTGCAGGCATGTGCAGAGCTATAGCAGCTCCTGCATCTAGGGTGCAGGCTAGCTCTCCTTGGTATTTAAGCTGGTGTTTGAAACACATGCATGCACAAAAAGACCTTGGTTCTGAGTTCTGGGTGTAAACTATTAATAGCTCACTACGTTGGTGGCTCCACTGTCTGAGATTTGCCACAGTGCAGCCACTGAGCTGAAGTCAAGTGTGGGCTCTCATGGAGCAGCCACAGCTTGAGGGTCAGGGCATGTGTGAAATTGAGAGAGGTTGTGGTTCCAGTCACAGGGCAGCATGACAGCTGCTGTTGCTTGGGAAGAGTGCACCCAGGTCTTCCTTCTGGGGTTCCCAGAAATGGCTGTTCGTTACCTGAGTGGCAAAAACAAACAAACAAACAAACAAAAAAACCTGGTATTGTAAGCAAAGCAGGCTGTTGGAGACAATGGTGGTTTTACTGCATGACATATAAATAGCCTCCACATTTCTTCTTTGATCCTAGACATCTCCCAGCCTCTTAGATATAATATTTTCAAAAATCTTTTCTGTGTTGTGAATATTCTGGCTCTCTCTTTTTTTTCTTCCACTGTGTTGTTGCAGATTCTTAAATGGGAACTTGACCTCTCTCAGGGCTACTTTGGTTTGTGGATAACTGTTAATAATTGATTTTTTTGGTAGGAGGATTAAATCTGTTATTTTGTACTCCATCATCTTGGTGACATCCCTAGATTTCTGTTATCTTCTTCTCATTAAGTTTTAAGACATTTTTAGATATCCTGAATATAAACTATTTGTGTTTAAATGGATTTAGCAAATTTTGCAGTCTGAGGATATTTTATTTATTTCATTTTCTTTTTTTTTCCTTTTATTTCATCATACTATGGGGGTAAAAATATTGTTAGGGTTACATATATTCCCCCTGCCATCCCTCCCCCCGATGTGCCAGAGCTTCAAGCATGTCTAATCCCCAGGTGGCGCACACCGTACCCATTATGTAAGTATACACCCTTCTCCTCCTCCCCCCTCCCGCCTGCCCTCC
>VBSM01000529.1:80161734-80175058 GCA_008086735.1 Cheirogaleus medius
GTTTTGATTTGCTTTTCTCTGATGATTAGAGATGATGAGCATTTTTTTATGTTTTCAGGCTGTTATTCTCTCTTCTTTGGAGAAGTTTCTGTTCATTTCTGTTGCTCATTTCTTTCTTAATGATTAAGTTTGAAGAGGAGAAAGTTTACTTTTGATGAAGTTCAATTTTCATTTTTTTCTTATTTTGTTATTGATTTTTGGATGCTGAAATAATCTTTTACAAAAGATTGTAATGATTTTATTCCATGTTATCTTTGAAAAGTTTTAAATTTTAGCTTTTAAATATATATCTATTAATTTTGAATATATAGGTTATTAAGTATGAAGTGTACAATTTCCTTAAGTACTAAGTTTGAGAGGTTATATCTCTTACATTTCATTTTGTCACTTCTTGTTTTTATTGTGAAGGTATATCCTCAGTCTTTCAAATATACATTTTGGTTTGTGATTATCTTTTAAATTTTTTTAGAGAAATTTTTGTGTAACCATGGATAAGTCAAAAATTCGTGTTATTTTTTAATATGAGCTCCACCATATCAGCAATGCAACACAGACAGCTCAAAATATCAGCAAAGTGTTTGGAATGATGTGGCTAATGAATGTACAGTACTTTGGTGGTTTGAAAATTTCATTGTGGTGATTTTAATCTTAAAAATGAGCCACATGGGTGACCTGATATCAAGGTGGATAATGAGCTGAAAGCTCTCATGGAAATGAATCCATCTCAAACCAAGCATGCATTAGCAGCAAGTTTTGATGTTACTATTCCAACATTCTTGGACAATTTGAAATAAATTGCCAAGCTGGGTTCCACATCGATTAAATGGGAGTTAGAAGAGAAATTGTCTCAAAGCTTGCCTTTCTTTGTTGTCCCTACATAAAGGTGAATCATTTTTACACTGTATTGTTATGTATGATGAAAAATTGATTCTTTTTGGCAATTGCAAGCATTTGGCACAATGGTTGGATAAAGATGAATTGCCAAAACACAGTCTCCAGAGTCCAAATCTTGACCTTATTAAGTCATCCAATAGCAGAAGGCAAAAGGGCAAGATAGCATGAGAGAACAAGAGATGGAATTGTAGTTTCAAGCACTTTTATAATTGACATTAATCCATTCATGAAGATGGAGCCTTTATGACCTAAACACTACACATTAAACACCACCTCCCAACATTGTTGCTTTGAGAATTAGGTTTCCATATATGGTTGTTGAGGAAAGCATTCAAACTGTAGAAAGTACCATTTGTTAAAAGGGTTATCCTTTTCTATTCAATTACCTTGACACTGTTGTCAAAAATCAATTTACCATAATTTTGTGATTTATTTCCTCTTGTTTTTATTCTCCTTAATTATATACATGTCTATTTTTATACAAAACCATAATGTCTTAGTCACTGTCAATATATAGCAAATGTTGAAATCAGATAGGAAATATTATACAGTATTTTTCAGAATCACTTTGGTTTTTCTAGGTGTTTTGAATTTCTATATAAATTTTAGATTTTATTATAAAATTTAGATTTGATTAGGATTGTATTGAGTCTATACATCAACTTGACTAGAATTGGCATCTTAAAAATGTTTAGTTTTCTATTACAGGATATTAATATTATTACTTCACTTATTTAATCATTCCTTAATTACTCTTACCAATGTTTTATAGTTTCATTGTACAGGTCTAGGCCTTATTATATTGTTTGTTCCTAGGTATTTTGTATAAATGATGCTATATTTTAGGGTATTGTTTTTAAATTTTATTTTCAATGGTTAGTTTATAATAAATATTTCTTAGTCTATTCTGGCTGCTATAACAACAAACACTTTTTTCTTACAGTTCTGAAGGCTAGGAAGTAAAAGACCAAGATGTTGGAAGATTTATTGTCTGGTGAGAGCCTTCTACCTTCATAAATTGACATCTGACTGCAGCCTTCTACAACAAAGGAGTGGCAGATATCTTTCTGGTCTCTTATAAGAGGACAAATCCTCATAACCTAATCATAAGAGCTCTGCCCTCATGAACTAATCACCTACCAAAGGCCTCACTTCCTAGTACCATCATCTTGGGAGTTAAGATTCAATATATGAATTTTAGTGGGACACAAATATTCAGATGATAGTAATATATAAGTGAAATTAATTTTTTATATTTACTTTTTATTCTATACAACTGTTAAATACACTTTGTTCTTCTTGTAGATTTGTCCAAAATGTTTAATATTTTATTCATATATAGAATAATGTCTGAGGATATGCTGTCAGAAACCTGTGTAGAATTTTTTTCATGCCTTTTCCACATTCTTTAAGATCATTACATGTCTTTGGTATTGTTTTATTTTTGGTTTAACAGGTTTTTATTATTCTCTTTTCATGTGATTAACTTGTGATTTGTATATTATTTTAATTTTAAATGGTTTTAATCAATATCACATCATTATAGTTTTATAAAAATATTATTTTTCTACATTTCCTATACTGCTAGAATGTTAGAATCTTTAAAAGCCATTTCCACTTGCATTATTGTGATGATGTTTTTATGTGTAATTTAAACTTTATAAGACATTGCTATAATTGTTTTGTACAATAAAATTTATTTATATTCACCCATTTATATATCTGTTTTGGTGCATTTTTATTCCAATCTGTATTTCTGTCTTTATAATTTATATCAGTTTATTTTTCTGTCTGAAGATCTTGATTAAATTATACTTTCTAAAGAACTTCACACTGCTATTGACAACTTCCTTCAGTCTTTGTCAGCAAACACTTTTTTTCCTCTTTTATTTTTAAAAATAATGATATATCCACTTGTTTTAGAATTCTAGGTTGGCAGTAGTTTTCTTTGGAAATGTGAAGATGTCATTCCACTATCTTCTGACTTTCATCATTAGTATTGAAAAGACACCTGTCATTCTTATGGCTGCTCTTTGAAGGGAAGGTATGTTTCTTTTCCTGGCTTATTTTTGTAGTTTACTTTTATATTATTTGCTTTGCAGCAGTTTTACTATGATGTGCCTAGGTTAGCTTTGTTACATACCATTTAAGGTTAATTAAATTTCCTATTCCTGTGAGTCTTATCATTTTTAGAAAATTCATGGCCACTATTCCTTTGAATATTGTTTCTGCCTCATTATTTTTCTTCTCAGATCTTCAGTTTGTGTATTTTTAATTGACTTTCTTTTTGGTAACTAATGCTTTATTCATGCATGAGCATCTGAAGTTAAATCTACCCATTGTTCATAATTTCAGATATCACATTTTATTTTCTATTTAAAATGTCAACTGCTTCATTTTTTTGATAGATTTTAATTCTTTGGTAAATTTTATTACCTTTTAATCTAACTTTTCCATCTTTTATCTGTTTTCTTCAACATATTAATCAGCTATCTTAAGTCCTTGTTAGTCTCAATATATGATCATTAATGTGACTACATCTATTTATTGCATGTTTCCTTTATTATTGATATAATCTTTTTTAACTGTTTAGACTTTTTTCTTATTTTATGCTACTCAATGTGTAATGAAACAATTATAAAGGTTCTAGATGATATTACATTCCACTTAATAAAGTTTGTTACTTCCTCTATGAGGCAAACACATGAGTTAATCATCTAAATTCAATCAGAAATTGAGAGAAGTAGACATTGTTGCAGTTTTAATAAGACACTGTCTACTTCTGGCTTGTCTTTTTTTCCTAGAATGTGGCTCCCCCAAGCCTTTGATTGAGAGCTTTCCAAGTCAATATCCTTTAGCCCAAATGACTATAATGGATTCAATTTGCCCTTTAGAAATTTCATCCTAAATTTTCAGTCTTCCTCTGCCCATGTGCCTTCAAAATTTTGCACATGTCTTGAGAAGGCTGACAGTGTGTTTGAAGCAGCTCCCCTCCCTATCAAGTCTTGGTTTCATAAGTACCTTCATCTATTTTGTGTTGTTGTAAAATAATACCTGAGATTAGATGATTTATAAATGAAAGAGATTTATTTAGCTCACCATTTTGCAGGCTGAGAAGTTCAAGGACATGGCCATGGCTTTTAGTGAGAGCGTTCATGCTGCATCACAACATGGCAGATATGGCCAAAGGGGAAGTAGACATATGTGGAAAGGGAAAAACCTGAGGGTCATCCTGGCTGTATAACAACCTACTCTGGAAGGGCTACTCCATTTCCTCAAAAACTAATCCAGTCTTTGAGAACAAAAACTCACTCATAGCTCTAAGCAGTTCATGAGGGACCTGCCCCCATAACCCAAACAACTCACACTGGGCCCCACTTCCCAACCCTGCCACAGTGGGGATAAAATTTCAACATGAGTTTTGGTGGGAACAAGCAAACAACATCCAAACCACAGCAATAATTATCACAAGACTGAGAGTAATTTTACTCTACCTTTTAAAAATGTGTTTTACTTTTCCCTCGCTGTCCTGTGCAGCTAGCTGTTCAGGTCCTTTAATTTCTAACTTATTGTCAGCCCTACTGAACCATTAAAACTTTTCTGATTTCTCTTTTCAATTTTATACAGATCCTCTATGCTTGTCCACAATTTGCAAGTGCCTCAAAAAATTGGCCAGATATTGTCAACTCAACTTTGGAAAGTTCTCAACTCATATTCTAGGGATTAGGGCATGAACATTGGAGGTCCATTTTGGAACTTACCCTACAATATTTAAAGTATTCCAAAACATTCATAAATTTTCTCTTTAGTTACATGAGTATATTAGGCAGTAAGCCAATTGAGTTTATAGTTGCAAGCCTTCTAATCATTTTACTTCCCGCTGTCTTTTAGTCTTTAACTCTGCTTGAGAAACATCCTTTGTGTATAGAAATTTGCTCCAATGACAACTGGGTGCAACTGCTAATATTTGTGGGAAAACAAATATCTAAAAAAAAAACAAAAACAAAAACAAAACCAAACACTGTTTATCCTTCTACATATTCAACAATTAAACATTAGGGGTCTAATTTGTGCCAGATTCTATTCTGGGCACTGGGATAAAGCAGTGAACAGACAAAATGCTAGCCCTCTCAGTAGTGGGAGCTCAGTAGTGGGAAAGGAAACCCAAGCTAAATATTTAAGATAATACACTATTAGTAATAAGTAATATCTATTATAAAATATCAGTTATTTATGACAAGTAAGGTTAAATCTAAGTCAGAAAGAGTTCTAGAAAGTGTCGTGGAGAGAGCTGATGGTTGAAATTTTTGATAAAATGGCCAGGGAATTCTTCACGGAAAAGGTAACATTTGAATAACAATGTTAAGGCCTCTGTCAGTTACATTTTTGCTTGCTTTTCTTCTTATATTTTAAATATTAGTGTTCTTCAGGGTTCCTCCTTGGTGTTTTTTAAATTTTATTTCTGGCCCTACTCTTTATATGAATGTTTTTCAAAGTGTAATCTGAAAACTGAATATTATAGAATAACCCAGATTACACTTTAGCATAGTAATTTCTTGAACTGCAAACTGCGGACTTGCAGTCTGAAGACAGGTTATTATATTCCCAATTTTTAACAAGTGCTCCAGTTAATATCTATGCAAAATGAATTTGAAAACAACTTCTTTTGATGGAGAAATGATTGAATCCATTTCCCATGGCTTTTCCTGGCACACATATGTTGACATATTTGCCTCTCTACCATCTGACAATAAATATCTACTGAATAAATTAAAACATGAAAGTCTTTCAGATAAGTCCTTCATAGAGCTGCCACCTTTGTCTTATTCATAAATTCCAACTGATTGCTGAATATTCTAACTAGTTGCTTTTAAAATTTTGTATAAAGAAAGCCATAATTTGAGCATAAAATACATACGTATTTATAGTCTAGTTTTGACATTACATTTTAGTCTGTATAACACATGCAGATATATTTATCAATTAAACTCTTAGCTATTTATATTAGTTTTCTATTGTCACATAATGCTGTTTAATGAACAACTAGAAAATCTCAGTGGCATATAAAGATAAACTGAACCCTCAACCCCAGAATGGTAGACTGGAAACTTCTCTTGATTTGGAATGGATTCAGCTGATTACAGATGGGCTCACTCATGCATCTGGGGTCAATTGAAAGGTCTGATTTGCTTGGCCTAGAATGTTTTAAGTTAAAGCAATTTGTTTCCATTCTATGTGGTAACGCATTCTCTCAATGACTTTCAGATGGGCAAAGTTTTACAGATTGAAGAATTGATAATATAATTTGGTGTTATGTATGAGCAATATCTGGCAAAAATCGAACTGTTCAATAAACCTGAAAATATCTGTACAGTCATGCAGAAATTAAACATAACAGTTTAAGTTAAAATCATTAAAAATATTGGATTTTAAATAGAATTGCATAATATACATGATGCTATAATTGAAAGTGAGGAGAGTTATACTATAAACCAAAAAAAAAAAGTCAAGAGGAAAAATGCAGTACTTGAGATTTCACTTCATTGTAACAACGAGTTTTGATCAGGACTCCCCCACCTCAAAAAACAAACAGCTTCATGAAATACTGATTTTCCTATTACTGTTGATATTCATGATGATGAACCCTAATAATAAAATAAATAAAATGGATTAATAGATAAAAGAAATATAAGGAAATAGCTTCAATAATGTACCACTAAATTGTGGCCTATTAATAAATAGGTGCTCAAATTTTAAATTCTTCTAATAGTATCATTGGCCAGTTCTTTCCTTCTAACAGAACCCAAATAATTTGTGTTACGTTAAAATTTGCTTGAAATGTATAAGCCTCTAATTTTTTATCTGCTTGAGTTATTAACCTCAAGCATAACTAACTGTTGTGATAATTGGATACATTAAGGGTATAGAGCATTTCATAGTGTTTACCATGCAGTTGATACTCAGCAAAAAATAATTGATATTAGAGATAAAATGGCATAATGTAAGGCTATGATAATGTAGTATTTTTGGTGATAATAACGGTAATTATAATCAAAATATCAATGATTTTGTGCTAAAATATATTTTTAATAAGAAAAGTACAAAAATGTTATCAGAATTTTAGGTAATCTTATTGTAGGTTGAGTAGACTGTTTTACATTTATGTGGTTAATAGAAATGTATTCCAAAACCAAAGCTATAACATAATAAAACAATTTTTTCCATTACTGTTGCCATGACATTTCAAAGTTCTGATGAACAGTGTTATTCATTAAACTGTTGATAAAATTACATTTATCTTGGTTTTAAAGCATTATGTTATGTGTAAGAGGTGATATTAGTTAACCAATAAATTGATTTACATTTTTATGATTAAAATAAAGCATAGCACATGCTCAAGTAGAATCTTTGATATCTCAGTTCTGCCTTTTATGTGCTATGTGATTTGGAGAAACTTAAGTTCTCTAGGTACCTTAATATCCTCCCTTGTTAAATAGGGTTAATTAAAGTTGCTACATATGAAGCTTACGAGAATTAAATAAGTTAATGTATAAACAGGTGCTCATATTGTTGTTATATAGCTAACTGTTATCAAAATTGCAGTTACCTTTTCTTCACAACCAATTTATGAGATAACAGGGGGAAGAATAAGAAAATTTTGATAACTGGAGGAACACATTAATTCTGGACAACTTGGGACAACAATCTCGCTGAGAAAAGAGGAAGAATGGCACAGAATTGAAGTTAGTGAGGTAAGAAAATCTTCCTGACCATGGAGGAAAGATTTATCTCTGCTTAAAACTTGCCTAGCATAAAGCATTTCTCACATCATGTGTGTTTTTTTTTTTAGCTTCTAGATTTTTAACATCACTATCAAAAGGAAAACATCAATAAAGTATAGCCTTGAAAATTTTCATATTCATCCTACAAATAAATGCTTCAATTTTTGTTTACAGAAAAATCACAGCATATATAACATAGAAATTGTCTATAAGGGGAGTCATTGATATAATCAACACTTTGCAAGTTAAGGAAAATACATCTGGGAAAAATCTTATGCTGCTTGAAGTGTACACAGCACATGTGCAATGAAAAGATAGTAAGGAATAAATCTTTCATTAATAAATACCAACAGCTAAAAAATATCCTGTATTGACACGTTAGATATATCAGTTCAATAAACTGAAACACAATATTAGAGGATAGGAAATAGTCTATTTTTTCACCCATGAAAAAAATTTTTTTTAGTTTTCAAGTCACTGTGAAGTGCAACAGGATAAGCCCAAGTTGCATTCTAGCAGGTATGTGGATCTGTCTTGTTTCATTAATCAAATTAATTTTCCATGAACTAAACTACATCAAGGATCTCTACCTAGTCCAATATCAGTTAAGAAATATGCTTCAGTATTCAGGATGGTTAGTAATCTGTTCATTAAGTAAAGCAATTACATTTTGTTGTCCTAAATATGTTACAAAATATATTGCTATAATGTCATCAATTTTTAAGATCACTGTTTATATTTTCATTCATGTTTCATGAGAAATTTTTTGGAGAAATAGATTTTAGAATATATTTAATTTAGCATCTTAAAACAACCTTTTTTTCATGGTATGCATGGCTTTCCAGATGACCGTATGCTAATAAATTTGCATGCTTTTATTGAATTATACCAATGTCTCACATGTTCTTCCTGGGAGATGGAAGTTCTTCTTATATTGATGAAAATTTATTAATAGCTTTAACCTTTGAAGATAGTAATTTTTTTCATTTATATAATACTTTGACATTCAACACACATTTTAAATATTGAAATTTCTAGGTAGAAGGATATTATATGCTTGTTAAAAATGGCTTTATAGAAGTACTATTGACATAAAATAAACTGAATATATCTTAAAAGTAGAATTTAATAAATTTTAATACAAGTATACAACTATGAAACTATCAAAAATGTTCCATTTTTATGAACGTGATGAGTTTCATGTTCATACAAATTTAGTACTTTATGGTGATCTTTTATCATTAACTTACATAGTTCTAGCTATTCTTCAGTGGTTTTATATACAAATTATTATTGTTATTTTCTTATATACTTAGAGCTATGTTATCACCTTTGATACCTTGCCAATTATTCAAGGCTTGACTCAAACTAAATTTTCTTCATGCAACTTTTCTGATGCTGTCTTCAGAAGAGATCTTTTCCTTTTTGAACAGCCATTACTCTGTTTTATGGCTCATTGAATACATAATTTTCCACCAAATTTGCAAATTAGTATACCCCTAATAGACCATAAGCTTTCTAGGGGTAGAGAGTGAGTCTGATGTATCTTTTTACTGATTACAAGATCCAACATATAGTGTGTATGCAATTGAGTACAATATAAATTGATGAAAGAAGATTTTCTGTCCTAAATTTGTGAGGACATTCTTCATTCGAACATCACATTAACTATCCAGACAAGAGCCTCCATGACGAAGAAAAGGAGAGAAGGAGAGAAAGGAAAGAAGGAAGGAAGGAAAAAGGAAGGAAAGAAGAAAGGGAGGAAATGTGAAAGAAAGGTAAGAAAGGACCACCAGAAAAGTGAATAGCTTTAGTTTTAGTTGTAAAGATTACAGAGACAAGATTCCTCTATTTTAGGAGTATAGACTAATATTGTCACTTTATTTTGTTATTATAGTCTTCTAAAATACAAATTACTGGCTATTTTGATATATTGAACTTTAATTGGATAATTCATCTAAGAGCTACATAAGAAACTTAAATATGACACTAGGCTTTATTTTAAGTATTTTAACAATGGAATTACTTTAATTATAAATCATAGACATTTATTTTTCCTGGAAAGCAAACCTTTTCTTCCCTTATACCATTTGGATCCATAAGAATAATTTTAGGAATATTCTACTGAACCATATACTCCATTAAGATGTAGCTTTTGTCTAGAGACTTTAGAAAAATATTAAAGTCTAATATGACAGAGTAACATATGTTTACATTCTATATGGAATTTTATCTTATTTCTTTCATTTGATTTTTAACTCTCTTTTATTCTTTCATCATAACAATGTCCACATTTGAACTTGACAAATATAAATAGGTAGAGACCATAGAAATTTTTTTATTGTTTTTTTTCCTTTTATTTCATCATATAATGGGGGTACAAATATTGTTAGGAAATTTGAGTTGCTAGAAGTACAACACATTAACACATTAATGACTGAAGAGAAGGAATGGAACAAATATAAATGATGAGCAAAGGAATAGGATACAAAATTATCCTTTATATATGAAAATTTACAGTAGGACTAGATATGTAAAATGTAAAATTATTCAGAGATATCAAATCATGGATACAATGTGTATAAAAAGCTCTTATATCTTCCCAGTCTCCACCACCTCTCCATAAAAAGTAAAATATCAGATTGTAAACAATAGTTACCAACTTCCACAATGTTCTTATATATTTTTATTCATAAGAAGAAAATTCCTACTTCTTTGTGTTCACCTTTGAAACACAAAACAAGTATTACAATAATAGAAACAAAGCCAAAAATAATGAACCCTGAGAAAAATATTGAATTAGAGTTCTCTATAGTTAGATGTGACAAGTAAGAATTGCTTTTGCTTCTAAGACCCTACTAAATCACAATAATGGGGCCAATGGTGTGGGATAATTGTCTCTGATATGCTACTGGGAGTGTTATTTATGATCGTCTATAAAACATGCTGTCACAATGGCAGGCTGCCTAGGACCTCAGTGGTAATTTTGGAGTAGCCTTCCGATACAATTTTTGCAGAAGGAAAAGAAAGTATGTTCAGCACTCTTGTCATAAACTAGCCTTTTACTTTTTCTCAATGACATGATTAATTCAAAAGCTAAATATGTGAAACATACCCAAATTTATTATTAAAAAGGTGTGCAAACCCTCTTTAGCTTAAAAAAAAAAAACCCTGTTCATCTGGTACTCTTGCATCCAAACTTACATTCACATGAAGAAAATGCAGGCCAATAGAGATACTTATGTGGACATTCTCTAGAAAGATTGATAGCATTAGAATTGGTTTAATGCTTATAGAGTTTCATAAAATTTAACTGAAAAGAGTTTCTTTATAATATCTCAAGTATGCTTCATTTTAAGATAGATGGAGCTGTTGTTTCTATTATACAAAATTATAAATCATGAAGATGCAATGCCATTATTTTAGATGAAAGTGATTTCAAATAAAAATTGCATATTTTTATAGATGTTAAGGATAATCTAAAAAAAGAACAATAATTGTCTTCTATAGAAATCAAACTTAAGGAGACATATGATATTGTAGTGATTTATTCATGTAACCTTATTTATAGGATTTGGCAACTTAATGATTTTAGGCATTGTCTAATAAATTTTCTTCTTCAGGAGCAAAAGAGTAGGGAGCAAAAAATAAATAGGTAAATTGTGTTTTTTCTTTCTAATGATGCTTTTTTATTTTGATTAAAGAAGAACAATAATGTTTTAGCACTTCAATTAAATATGTTTGTAGATTTTTACCTTTAATGAAAGCAATTGTTGCTGTGAGTTTCGTATAAGGAAAATGGTTCTATGCTTAAAACAAACAAAAAAATTGTTAGCATTCTTCCTGCTTTTAATTCATATAGCAACTAAATTTCCATAAGCATCTGTTATTTCTGTTTCTTATTTTGTTGCCCTTTCAATGCTGAGCTCTAAGATGATCAGTAGGGGCACTGTGCCCTCTAACGGGCCACTCATAGAGGAAAGAGAACAAGGTGGTGGGGTGAGGTCACACACCACCTTAAGGTTTGGGTAAAATAAACTCTAATACTAAAGAATGGTTAGAAAAGAGCATGTCTAAGAATGTTTATAAATATTGTATATATTAATAGAAGAATCTGTGTAAAATAATAACAAAAGTTTTTTATTGAGTAGGAAGCTAAGAGTGATTTGGATAAAGTTGGAAATTTTTCCACCAATAAAGTAAGAATTAAAGGAGACCTTTAAACTTGTTAACTTGATTGTGGAAAGCTATATAGAGAGTAAACAAATAAATTTCAGATACTTAGAGTCATGTTGACATCAGTGCTAACAAATTTTAGGTGAGATCACTTCATTGTACCTCAACTGCTAATTTGAATGGCACCTATTATTTTGGCATCTGCTTCATGTAGCACAGAAAAAAACAATGATAAACTTGGTCTCAACTGCAAAAGTGGTATCATTCACTCCATTAGATGAGTCATCCATAATTGTGACCTAGAGAGGGATTGCTGGGTCATATGGTAGTTTTACTTTTAATTTTTTAGGAACTTCCATACTATTTTCACAATGGCTGCACCAATTTACATTTCCACCAACAGTGTACAAGGATTCCTCTTTCTTCATATGCTTGCCAACACCTGTTATATCTTCATCCTAACAGGTGTGAGATGATATCTTACTGTGATATTGGTTGGCATTTCCCTCATTCTTAGTGATGTTAAACACCTTTTAATACACCTATTTGCCATTTTTATGTCTTCTTGAGAAATTTCTATTCAGGTATGTTTTTTTCCCATTTCTTTTAATCAGGTTATTTGTTTTTATGCTACTAGGTTCTGTATGTATTTTGAATATTAACTCCACACCAAAAAAAAAAAAACCCTATTACAACTAATAAATGAATTCGGTAAAGTTTCAGGACACAAAAGCAACATACAAAAAATGTTACATTTCTGTGCAACAATAACAACATACCCAAAAAAGAAATCAAGAAAATCCCATTTACAATAGCATCAAAAATAATATAATACTTAGGAATAAATCTAACTATGGAAGTGAAAGATTTATACAATGAAAATGATAAAACTCTAATGAAATTGAATAAAACACAAATAAATGGAAAGAGATCCCATGTTTATGGGTTGGAAGAATTAATATTATTAAAATTTCTACATTACTCAAAACAATATACAAATTCAATACAATCTCTATCAAAATTTCAATGGCATTTTTTCACAGAATAGAAATACAATTCTAAAATTTACATGGAACCACAAAAGATCCTGGAGAGCAAATGCAAAAAATACAAAGCATCACACTTCCTGATTTCAAATTATATTACAAAGCCATAGTAATCAAGAGTGTGGTACTGGCAGAGACCATATAAAGACCAATGGAACACTCACAGCTATTGGATGTGATGCACACTGTATGGAGGAAGGGCACACCTCTAGCCCTAGCTTGGGCGAGGCAAAGTCATTATTTGTAACCAAAATATTGTACCCCCATAATATCTTGATATAAAAAAAAGACCAATGGAACAGAATAGAGAACTCAGATATAATTCAAAAATTGTGTGGCCAACTAATTTTCAACAAGGAAGCCAAAAGGATATGTCGGAAGCTGCCTGGACACGGGAGAGTTGGGGTACGGCTGCTGCCCAGAACA
>VBSM01000529.1:80175158-80227408 GCA_008086735.1 Cheirogaleus medius
CTAATCCTCACCCCCAAACTCTAGGTGCCGCACGTCGCTGGCTGGCTCCGGCAAGGATACAATGGAGAAACATAATAAAAGACTCTTCAATAAAAGATACAGGGAAAAGTGAATATCAATACCCACAAGCAAAGAATAAAATTTGACTCTTACCTTACACCACACACAAAAATAACCTCAAAATGGATTAAAAACTTAAGTGCTAAAGTCTGTAACCATAAAACTCCTAGAAAAGAGTAATCCTTGACATTTTTCTTGACAATGATTTTTGAATATCACATCAAAATCTCAGGTTACATAAAAATATGGGACTACATCAAACTAAAGTTTCTGCACAGCAAAGGAAAAAGCAACAAAATAAAAAGATAGCCTATGGATTGGGAAAGAATATTTGCAAACCATTTATTTGATAAGGAGTTAGCATCCTTTAATATTATTTTAGTGTCACTCTGTCATGAATTTGTCTCAGTGTTGATTTTTCAAAAAATGCATTTATTTTTCTTTCAATTTTAAGGAATATTTTAACAGGGTATAAAATTCTCTCCTGACATTTTAAATCTTCTTATAGCATTTTAAAGATTTTAAATCTTCTTATAGTATTTTAATGATGTCATATCATTTCCTTTTGGCTTATTTCATTTTTGTTAAGAATTCATTGTCGGTCTCATTTTTATTTCTTTGCAGGTATTTTTCTTGGGATTTTTATAAAAAATTACTTTTCCTTTAAACATTTTATTATGATATCTTTAGGGATGTGAAATTGTTAAAATTCCAATTAGACTATTATAAGTTAAGGAACCATCTTGTGATTTAGAGTAGAAACCAAAAAAGTAAAAGAATAAATGAATAATAATTTGATAAAGAAATATGTAGATAAGTTATTCAATTATCCAAAAGAAGGTTAAACATGTGAGAAAAAATGATATCAAAAAATAGACGATATGAAACAGAAAACAACGACAATGGACTTCAATACAAATAAGTAAGCAATTACATTTAATATACAGAAATTTTAAATGCAACTAAAAACTAAGATTGTTAAATAAGACACAAATACACAAAACTCAGCATATGGTGTTTGTAAAAGGTGTAACTTAAAATTAAGATAACAGAAATACTAAATGTAGTAAAATGGCAAAATGTATATCATTCAAATACTAATAAAAAACTTAGATAGCTATGGTAATATTACACAACATAGATTTGGAGGCAAGTATCATTGCTAGACATAAATGGTAACATTTCTTAATAGTGCAACAGTGAGCCAATGCAACAGGAATATGGAAATTGAAATCTATCTGCATACAAAATCTCAACATATATGAAGCAAAAATTGACAAAAAGTAAAGCTACACAAATCTGTAATCATAGTCAAAAACATTATTAAATGTCTCAATAGTTGTTAGAAAAATAGAAGAAATCAGTATGTGTATATAAATGTGAACAACATAATTTAAATACTTGACATTTAAATACTTGAGATATACATATTAAGAGAATACTCATTTGTCACGTGCATAAGGGACAGTTACATATTTGTATAATTTTATTCTTCACATAGCAAACCTCAGCTATTATGAAATGATTGAAAACATGAAGAGTATATTTTCTGGCCACAGTGACAATAACAGAGATAACTAGAAAATCCCCAAGTGTTTTAAAAGGACTCCAATATTTCTTTGTCTAGCCCAGTTGTATCATACTTCTTCAAACTCTAGTCCATTGCTTTCTGTGTGTAATCCATGACTCATATAGTCAATTAACAATTGCATCAGAAGGAAAAAGTCTCTTACAATATTGGGTCACCTCAACTTCTTGCCTTCTCTCTCAGACTTTGACTTCTTAAGTAAGTCCTGAATTCCTAATTCACCACCAAATCTCCCCCAAAATTGTTTTATTTTAATCCAGTTTGCTCATTTTTTTTAAGTGAGGCTTTTTCCAATTATTAGCTACTGTGGAATAACTATAAATGGAATCCTCGAGTGGATTTTAACACAATAGGGAAAGAAATTTCCAGCCTTATTTAAGCTGCTGTTATTTTGAGTCTTTTTACTTACAGTTGATGCTAATCCTATT
This sequence comes from Cheirogaleus medius, assembly GCA_008086735.1. Taxonomy (NCBI): domain Eukaryota; kingdom Metazoa; phylum Chordata; class Mammalia; order Primates; family Cheirogaleidae; genus Cheirogaleus; species Cheirogaleus medius. The sequence goes on from VBSM01000529.1 coordinate 80,177,235, forward strand.
AAAACATATTACTAAGATTATGGAATATTTTTGATATTTTAAAGTATATGTGGTAATTTTAAACACAGGGCAGTATATACAAATACAAATATCTCAGAAATATGAATTTTTATGAAACAATTAGTGTAGAATTTAATTATCAAATTTATGTTATTTCAATTTCTAAATACATCTCTAAAATTATGAGCATCACTTAGAGTTGCAAAGCATCAACAGATTGAGCATTCTAAACATTGGACTTAAGCCTTAGATTTGGCTTTAGCGGCTGACTCCCCACCACATCAACCACTATTACCACTCAGGTTATGTGTATGAGTCCATCTTCCTCTGATGCAATGACGAGTATAGATTTTACTCAGTTGATAACAGTCTTAGGCATAATTCCATTCATGGAACTCTATGGGAAATCTCGAATAATGAAGTTCAAAGGAAAATGTAGGCTATTCAATTTTATACTGTATTCTTAAAATACATTTTACACAACACATAGTCATTCTTCAAAGCTTATTAACTATTTTTGTTGTATTGAAAATTTGAAACTGATACTTATTTTCAAACAACTCAACACTTCCAGAACTAGTTGCCAAGTTGATTTTTGATAATTTTCTACATTTTTTGTTAAAAATACTTAAGATTTTATGCTTCAAGAATGATATATTTTAAGTTCATATATATACTGCTTGCACAATTATTTGTGAAAGTGATAAATGAAAGTAATAAATCATGGTTAAAGATTCTAGAAAACAAAATAAGACTACAACTCAAACATACATCTCTTGGGCCCTAGTCCTTTCTACCTACTCTTCCAACTATTTATCATTTCTTTCTCCACCTCTTCTGTAAATATAACTACTAGCTGTATTTGTTTCTCATCTGGGTTACTTTTGTATTTTTAAGTAATAAATTTAAACATCTGTTATTGTTTCAGAAAATTTTGTCAGTATTTGATGATCTACTTTGTAATAAAGTCTTTCATATCTTATCTTGTACTCTATTGCCACTGCCCTTCCTTTACCCCAAAACTTTCTTCTCTACTTTTGTTTTTGGGGTATTATAATCTTTGTATTTCATTTTATTACATAGATCCCCTATTTTTTTAATTCTCTCTGTAGAGTGACCCTAAAATTAGTAAATTATCGAACTCTGAATATTTTATATTAAATATGTAAACCATATAAATCATACAGCCCAAATGTTTTGATTATTTTTAGTACCATGTCATGACTGTTACAACATGTAAAGTAACAATGCTGTATGTATTATTATTTCTAATACTTTGCCTATTGTTCATATTCTCCCATTATCTACTGACTTTTATATTTGGAGTGAAATTTCCTTATGTGTTTGCTTTTTTCCCTTACATTATCAGCTTGACTTTCTTTATTCTTATTGGAAGGGGGAGCACATTTCTCCCTATTTTTGGTCCATTTGAAATATACTCCAGCTTCTCATTCAATTCTATCATCCCATTATTATTCCTGAAGCTCACTTCATTCATGTTCTTATTTAGGTTGGTAGCTATATATTTGGATCATATCATTTTTATGTAGATATTTTTTGACATTGGTTGCTTTGCATTATTATGTAAGGTTAACATATTTTTTCTTTAATAAGTCATTCATGTATTTCTTTTGTCAACTGTTATTCTTTTTTTAGTAGAAGAGATGCAACATTAAAATGTCCAAAGTTGATCTCTTCTGGATCCCCTGCCTGGAGTAGGAAATGTATTAAATTTTCCTTCTAATTTAAAGCATAGATCTAAATTTAAGCAGTTCCCTTTAAAATTGCTTGGACTGTCAGGAAAGCTCTCCCTTCTAGCCTGAAGTGTAATAGTATGCTAAAATGTACCACATGTGTCATATCTTAAATTTTGAAGAAGCTGTTGGCAGAGGCATATTTACCATGGAGCTGAAGGAACTTGTCTCAGGGTCCCCGTACCTGTGTGAATCCCTTCTAAATCCTCCAAGCTGCTCTATGTATATACTCACATGAATATACATATTTATAAAATTTGCAAAAGTTCAGTTACAATTCGTTAAATCTGTTTGATTTTTCTTCTCTGACTTTCCTCTCATCACACATCTCCTCCTATTGGATCATGTGGAAGGGGCTGCTGGAAATTTGAGGATTTAGTAAGAGTAACTTGTACTGGGTATATATTCAGTTTAGACATAGTAAATTGTATTTGGTGGCTTTTTGTCAAACTTTTGCATAGTTAAATTATTGCAAGCCTTCACAGTGTAAGAAAATCTCCTAGAAATAATTTTTCTCTCCACTGTGCCAAGTCCGCAAGAATAGCGACATATAGATAGTAACAAGAAAATGATTGATGGTCATCACCAACTCCAAGTGTTTTAAAACTTAATTACTGGGAAAAAATAACTTGAAAATTCCCTGAAGTCTTATAGCTAATATATGAAAGAAACTTTTGTCAAAGTTGACATTCGTTCTAAATATTTACTTGATTTTATCAATAATGTGATGGAAATTTTTTAAATCATCAAAAATAAGAAGTAAAATTTTGATCTCCCATTCTAGTGGAGGGATCAAATATTCTATATTTTCTATACAAACAACATTGTAAATTCATTGTTTATTAGGAGGAAATCAATGAGTATGTAGTCAAAATATGTAGGGAAACATGTGTGTTATCCATTATGTTATCTTTCTGGGTTTAATGATGTTTATGGTATATTCAGCTATTTGAAAATTAGTAGGTTGCTGTGATTTAAAATTTTTCATTTTAAATAAATATTTACTTTCACACTTGCTGACCGTGAAGGCAGAGATTAGAGTTATGCTGCCATAGTCCAAAGAATGCCAATGTTTACTGACAACCACCATAACCTAGTAGGGAGGCACAAACAGATTTTCCTTCTGAGCCTCCAAAAAGGGACTGACTCTACTATTTAATAACACTTTGATTTCTGACTTCCAGCCTACAGAATTGTGAGAGAATAAATTTCTCTGGTTTTAGGCTTCCCAACTGATGGTACAGATGGTCCTGATTTATGATGATTTGATTGACTTATGATGGTTAAAAGCTTTTGACTTTACAATGGTGCAAAAGCCATACACATTCAGTACACTTCCCCATTTTTGATGGGGTTACATCCAGATCATAACTCAAGAAGCGTCTGCACTTTGTTATGGTAGCTCCTGAGAACTGACACACGGATTCAGACTCCCTTCAGCTTGTGCAGTTCCATAGACTTGTCTTCAATTATCCCCGCTGGCTGGGCAGTCCTCACTGTCCTCTGAGAGGGGGCGATATTTCCCTCCCATGTGTTCCCTCTACTGGGGAATGCTCCGAAGAGCATTCAGTGCAGGGGCTGAGGTTCTACTCAATAGCCATTTCCCCGGATAACTGCTAAGGAATTCAGAACCAGAACTCTGCTCTTGTTGCTCTCCTCAGACTAGATGGGGGAAATCAGTAATACACATACATGATTGCTTCATCCCCTCACTTTTCTCTGCCTCTCCAAACCACAGTTTCAGCAAGCTCATTTCAAAATCTTGGACACTAACATGTTTTCATATAATAGACTCTATTCTTTAAAAAAAAAAAAAGTGGAACAAAACCAAAATTTGAAAAATAAAATCTCAATTAGTTGCTCAGAATCAGTTTTATTAAACCAATATTAAAATAAAAAGGATTATTTTTTTCTATTATAAACCATCCTTCTAATTAAACCAACTATCTAATTAAACAATGATTCTTGGTACGTTTTTGATAACCAAATTAAAATATTATTTTAATCATTCATCTATCAACAATATTTTACCTTCACTTTTTGGGACATATAATGAATTTATACTAAATTATTTATCATTGAAAAATATTTTGTGATAAGATAATGAATGTCTGATTACATTTTAAATTATAACCTTGCTTATTAAAGTGTCACAAAAAACATCCTTAATGCTAGAATCACAGTGAATCTCTTTACCTTTAGAGCAAAGTTTAAATCATTCTTGAAAATGGTATTTAACAAAATTAATTTCAATTCATGTTATCAAGGAAAATAATTACAATTACAAATTTAGCAGAGTTTTAAAAGTACTATACATTTAAATTCATGTGCTTTATGCCAAATGGAAACCTTTATTATAAAGATGACTGAAACTCTAGAAATTACCAGCAGTATCTGTTAAATACACACATAGATAAATCTATAAATGAATTTTGAATAAGCTTTATTATGAAACTATAAGGTATAGTTGTCATTTTTTCTAATATGAAATATTTTATTCTCTTAGCAAAGGATAAAAATACAAATTTTTAAGTCTATACAAACATCAACCTCCACTTGGCTAAGAAAACCTCTGTGCTTTTGAATATCTACTTATTAATAGCTTTCTTAAACAAATAATAATCCTGAATACCCTGACTTAGAAGCAAAATGGAATGTGACATAAATTTGATTTAAAAATAATTTCTACAGAGCGAGCGCCCAATAAAGACAATGGAAAGTGCTCCCGGGTTATGCAATTCAAATTTTTCACTCATGGGTATCTTTTAGGCTAATGTTTTCTTTCCTTTTTGGGTCAATTCAGCCCTATCTCAGGAGGACTTAATAGCAGTTAATTGATCTTCACAGAACCTCTATACACTGAAAGCATGGTGCAATGGATTGGGGATTACAATTAGAAATAAACTGACTTTTACTTTAGCTTTCTTCCTTGCAGGTAGTCTAACCACCTTTTTCTTTTAAATATCAACTTGCTAAAGGATAATTAAGATCAACACATTGAACAATATTACTGATTGATCACATATGGAAATAAAATTGAGACTCAAGAGTTTTAAATGGGGCTTTTCCTTTCAACAATTCACTTCAGTATATAGAGGAAATACTTTTATACTCAACGCAAAATGACCTTTTGAAGAAAGCATTCAACATGCTGAGTGAGTGTCCCTTTTGTTAATGGGAATCAGTTAAATAATGTAATTGACCTGGAAAAAAAGGACTCTGAGCTGTCTAGATAGCCGCCTACTTTTTTTCTCAAAGAAAAACATCTAAATTTATTTGAGAACTTCTTTAGCTCTTTTCCTTCTATGCAATTTCAGATTATATTTAAGATCAAACACTTTACACTTTTAGATACGTTAAGGTCTTGGACAGGTGGTATTACAACTTTTTGTAAATCTTGTATAAGCAATAGAAATTACTTAAACAATAGATAGATGTTTTCATTAATTTTTAAAGCTAAATTTGATTACCTCATTTAGGTGAAATGAATTACCAGGCTGAAAAATTATCTTGAAGTCCAGATCTTTAAAATTTCTGTACAGATCATGTGCAGGCCATGCCATAGCTAATTTGTTTTTATTATGTAGACTTAACCACAGACTATTCCAATTATAACCATTAGTTTTTTTTAGCATTGACTTGTAGCCAATAAGACAATATAGGAAAGGTGAATAAGTTGTTTTGTAAAAGGTAGAAAAATCACCTACACCTATCAAGTAAGAATATATATATCAAATGAACATAATGGTAACTTCAAAGTAATAAAAGAACTGATACTATTCCTAATCCTCTTACCTTATTTTAAATATAAATAAACTGAAATTCAGTGAAGTTACTTGAGTGGGCTCAATATCACATCATCCAGTTGTCTGATGTCATGCTATATTTCCTATGTCAGCTGTTCTATCAGAGTTCTCCTGATTCAGCAGTGCTTATTTCATGTGAATGCATCTGTTGAAAAATAAATCAATATTAGAAAGATAAGAGCAAATTAGGCCCCTATGTGTTTTTTTTTAAGAGTTTCAAGATGAAAACCTTTATTACATTAATAATTTGGTATTTCTCCTTCCATATCTCAGTCACTCACAGATGTTGCACTTAATAGTTTTCTTTGTTGCTCTGTGGATTCTCTTTAGTATGTTTCCGAACTACTCTGGTTTCCTTGTTAGGTGGCATCCAAGAACTCAACACTATGCTCAAACTCAGTTTCTCATTGGCAATGTGTGGGTCCCGGTGCTGGAGCCAAATCCTATCAGCTGACATTTAACCTAGTCTTGCCAATAATAGCTTGCTAGAAACTTCCAAAACCCAAACCATGCATCTGCTTGTGATGTGAACGGAGATCTACTTTTCTCTACTACTAATGTGAATTTCAAGAGTCCTGGAAAGGATTGTGTCTGTACTTTGGGCCCATCTGTTTACAAGGAAACTGAGAGAAGTTCTCATGTGTCTTTAGAAAAGTAGATGTCTGGTTTCAATTTTTCATATTCATTAAAGTCAATGCTTCCATCTTTGTTGAAGTCCATTGTGTTGGTGAGCTTATCAACTTGGGAATCAGCAATAGGAACATTTTAGTGAGAACTGAAAGTTTCCATATGGCACAAAATTCTTCCACAGCTAATGGGTCTGAGTGATCAGAGTCAATGATATTAAAATATGATTTCCAGGTCAGATCAATACCTGTATAAAATTTTAATTAGAGTAGACTGAACCTCTTTCACAGGTATTTCGATGTGGATATCCTGGAAGCTGGACATGTAGTCAATATTTCCATCCTTATCTGTGTTTATCCGTTGGCACCAATTTCAATAATATTTACTCTTTGCTAAAGAAGCTTCAGGCACGTTGCCCTAGTTACTTGGTACTGGAAAAATTGAGGAGTTGTACTGGAACACAGTTTAATGTAATCTCCTTGATTGCTGCCTTCTTCATAATCATCAGAAGCAGAACGTATAGTAGAAACCTCCCATCATGACAGCTTCCATACCCTTCGGACTTACCTTCATGAGACCTAATGAGCATCTTCAACTGGTATTAACTGAGAATATTGAAGGTAATAGCTGGTCCGAAATAGCAGCCCCTTTCTTGACTTGTGTTTAGATAACAGCCTTTTTTGCCTCTTGGATCACTCCACAGAAAATCAATAACCTCTTCCCATTTGTGCTTTGATAAATGTTCAGAAAAGGAATCATTTGCTTTGAGTCTCTCAGGTGTAATAGCAGTCACACCTATTTTATTTTGCTTCAATTCAGTGGTGTGGTCTCCATTTACTTCTACTGGTGGCATCCATACAGATTTCATCTTATGTTTATGAAAAATTTCTTTTGTGAAGCCATACCTCATATTTATAATAAAATCTTCATGGTTCCCTCTGTTCAAGTGCAGGTCATTGGCATAGACAAGAAAACTCACAAACAGGATCATTAGGATCTGTATGGAATTTGTTCCTCACTCTACAAAATCACCATTGAAAATATATGGGTTGCTCTCTGAGGGGAGACCATTCTTACAGAAGATCAAAAAAAGGTCATCCAGTTTCCCATGCAGATCACCACAGATTGTTATCTCCCTGGAGGGAGAAGTTATTATGTGAGTGAAATTTGGCATTTGCTCAGGACTTTCTTGGTTTCAAACAGCACCTTTAAGACATAATGAGTATTTCTTGCTGCTTCAAGGCCTCAAGAAGTAAATCAATGTCAGTAAAAGTAAGGAGGAAATTGCAGCCGAGGACCGTCATAGGGGTCTGGGACATCTACGGACTCCACATAGTCCTGTCTATCCTTGATGTTCTGTTGACTTGCAACAAGTGGATGAACTAATTCTGGATCTTCCCCACGTATGTGTGTATAGTATTCCAACATGAAGGAAAAGAAGTTGGATTGCTGCATTTGGCCTTGTTCATCAACGTATTCAATGGACTGGAAGATGGTGAGCACATAGTGTTGTCTGGCCTTCAGCCAATCTCTGTAACCTCAGTACTAGGTCTGGATGATCAAGAAGGCTTTTAGCAGTTTCTCAAAGTTCTTATCTTTTGTTGTATGGTAGAACTGCCACATTCCATGACTTCTTTCTAAATTTTATGTGTTCATGAATTCAATTTCTGATTTCAAGATAGAGGATAGAGTGTGAAAAATCTCTCCTTTAATGCTACAAGGAACCACTCTTAGCTGATCCTCTTCAGTCATAGATATACCAGAAGGTGTCTGAAGGTATCTGCTGGTACATCAGACAGGAGTGTAATCAGGAGGCAGCTTGGTCTGGTGCCAAGTTGTCCAAAGTGTGATTATGGAAGAATAGTTCCATGTGGTTTATGATTCTGTTTCTTCTGCATGGCCAATGCAGAGGTTTGTTTTTTTTTTTTTCTCTCTTATTCCAGTTGTTTCAAAAGAAACAAAGACAAGAAAAATCTTTCTCTATGAGAGAGTGCTGAAGTCCTTCCCTCTAGGTTTTATCAGTTCCACACAATCACAAGGAAAATAGATTCTTAGATCTTCACTTTGCTGGTTGCTGAATCTTTCAGCCTGACTTGTAGGCTCAGGACACAATCCATCATCACACTTACAGGTCTTACTTGAAGAAGATTCCTCATCCTCATCCAGAATCTTCCAGAGGTAGATTCTAGAATGATTCTTTAATAGGTTGCCTTGGCAACCCCACAGTGTAGGATGCAGATATGACAGTATCTTTGGAATTTTCAAACCAAATTCATTTGAAATTGGCTTTGTTAATTCAGTTTGGGTTGGATCTTCTGTCACATGCAGCCACAGATTCCTTCTGGTATTGTTTCTTGCCTGAAGGGGGTAGCCTTCATACAATCAGTATCACATCTCCATCATCCTGCTGGCCTCAGAGGAAGATGTCAAGGAAAAGGATAGCTGTGACCTGCAGACCAAGTCCAGCTGGGAGATTAAAGATGACCCTCAAATGGATTTAAGTGGGTTTTCAAGCTTGAGGATGGTTAGCAATCCTAGAATGGTAAGCTTCCATCCAGAAGCTTCCATCCAGCTCCCCGAAGCTCCCAGAAGTAGCTGTGCTTGGGCAGGGTGCACTCCCCACACCCTAAAAAGCCTTGCCCACACCTTGGCTGAGAAAAAGTTTGGTGACAGGTGATTAGAGGGAGGTGCTCTCCACCTGCAAGATGACCGGGCCGGCCTGGCCTTGGTCACAGGGGCCACCCGAATGCAGGAGGAGCACATTTTTTATGATGAACAGTTAGTTAGCCAAGGGAAATGATCTTTCATATGGAAGCATCATTTCTGCATTTAGAACTTAAAGTATAATTGTTGATATCAAATGTTTGCAGCCAATACATTTTGTGATTATAAACATCATGTTTGGAAGAATGAGAAAGAAATATGCCCTGCTCAGTTTTCAGATGGAAGAAAACATAGGTAATAGTTCATATCTCAAGGTGTGAATTAAAACAATGAAGTAGAGCATTCTAAATATCAAAAGAGTCATGGGGTCAAACAAAAAAAAATATATGGTTTACATAGAGAGCTTGGATTCCAGTGCCAATTGAGTATCTCAAGGATGTCTACATTAGTATGTGGCTTTAGTTTTTTTGGAACATTAGATAATGGAAAATTTAATACAAATATAAAATGTAAGTGGAGCAAGGGTTTGACAGAAGCTAAAAAAGAATTTGGATTGACTGATGTCATGTGCTATTGTACTTTATTTTCAATTATATTGATTTATAGTATTTCATTTACAGATTCATTTGATACTAATGTCATGCTTTTACAAAACAGCTCACAAAGATTTGGGCATTGCAAAGAACCAAGGGAAAATTGCTTACTAGTCCATAAAATCGTTATATGTAGTAACTTGTTCTGAGGTAAAGAAGTTATTTCAAAATCATATGCTGAAAAGCCATTTAAATAAAAACACCACCATGGTGTTTATTGTTTTGAAAAAGCTATGTAATATAACCATCATGAACTGTATACACTTTTCAGAAAAAGAAGTACAAAAATAGTACTTACCTAGATACCACTTTACACGAATATTTAAATACAGAATATATATAAAGTTTCTTATTTATCTGTATCTTTGATTTATTCTAAAAATATTCAATTCTACCTTTCATCCTGTTATGACTAAATTCACATTACATATCCTACGTAATACCTTTGTATACCTCTGCGAACTATAATTTAAACTCTCAAATTCTGCACACGTAGAGAATTCCAATGGATGTTTCACCTTTTAAGGTTCACTCTTAACAAGCTGAGAATATAACCAACATGAGCTGCCATATTTCATTTGGAAAGAAACTTCTAGTTTTGGAATTTATATATAAATTGGTAGTGTTATAGAATTGACTTCTTTACACAATTAATAATTATATATTATATGTGTATATTATTGATAAGGGCTCAACTGTCACACAGGATAATTTTCTGTTATGTGCTACATCATCTTAACACATCAGTACATTTCTATATTATCTATTTCTCTCAAAAATACATATGACTTGGTTTTCCTTCCATGTTAGCAGCACACAAATATGAAGAAATCAAATCAGTATTGATTTACACCACAGATAATTATAGATGAATGTATGAGAAGGTTTTCTAATAGAATTCTGTCAATCAACTCCAGGCCCAACTTTCTCATTATGTGTTTGCTGAAACTATATGATGGAATTCGTCTGGTGACATTTCAGGGATAGTGACTTCGATTTCAAAGGAAATGTTTCAGGTTCATTTCATTACCTTAGAAAAGTAAAAGCAAATTTGCCTTATAAAAAGCAATTACTTCTTAGCTGACCAGTGCACAATAGCAATATAAGAGAGATTTCTCATTCCACTATTTAAATTCTGAACCAGCAAACTAGTGTTTGATTTTGCTTTAAGCCAATTTCACTGTGTTTGAATTGCAAAAGCATTTAATCTTCATAAAGTAGGTCATTATAATGGAGATCATATTGTATTGGCACGGAATGCCAGCTAAGGGAAAATAGGGTGTTGGTATATTTTTTAGTATTTATGGAATTTTAAAAACAATATTTGGTAGAAAACATTTATGAACATTTTAAGAAATACAGAGAACATTTTTTAAATTGCCATTGCACTACTATTTGCTTCTCAGTTATAGTTCTATTTCAAATCATAGTTCTATGGATTTTTAATTGACAAATATGAAAAATATTTCAATTCTACAATCAATACAACAATGATTATGAATAAAATATTAGAAAATCTTGACCAAATCTTAGTCAAATTTTCATTTGTTTTCTTCAATATTTTTAATTTACTTTCTATAATAAAGACTTTTATAAGAATAATTTTTAATTTAAAATAGAATTTCATAAATTAGAAAAATAGAGATAGAGGTTAGGGGGCCTTCTGCTAGTGTGGATTTATTACTCTTCAGTACCAAGTCTAATCAAGGGTTAAATGAAAACTATCAATAATAAAAATCCTATGAATAATGTGGAGTAGAGAAACCTGAAATTTGAGATTAACAAAGAGGAAAATGGTAAGGCTGAAGTTAAACAAAATTGCATTTTTTTTTTCAGTCCTGGCTAATAATATCTCTTAAACTTAACTTCCAAAATAAATCTTCAGTGTGAAAAAACATGAAAAGAGAGAAAAAGTATCAACAAATAAAAGTACTCAAGTATAAAGAAAATTGATCTCTAAATTCACCTGAACTTTAAGTGTATGACATGGGAACTAGTAATGATCATGATATGAACACAAATGTTAGGATTTTAAACAATAAAAATTTTTGTATGTATTTATTCATATATTTATATATTTGTGTCAAAATGTTAAGGACAAGAGGTAAGAACATCCCATATTATTTTCTGCTTACATGCCTTATTATTTTTGAATGTTATTTCAATACAAAGTAATTCTTACAATTTGGCAAAATAGATTATTTACATACCACTATGTGCTAAAAAATGATTTGAATTTTCAGTTCAATAATATTTTCCTTAAAGTCAACTTAACTCATTATTTGTCACTGGGACTATAATAAAATTTTATACATTGAATAAGTATCAGTGAATTTTGTAGAGCTGTAAAAGTCTGTCATTAAATTGGCAAATCTAGCATGTAAATTTAGGTTTTCTCTGTATAAGAAGAAAAAAGAAAACCATGGCTAAAAATGGTATATGAATGTCACTCTACAAATGGTAAAGAATAAAAACAAAAAAAAGTAGAAACCAGTGCTAAAACATATATTTTCAGAAGTAAAGATGATGTAAACCACTCAAATGGGGCACAATAAGTCAAATGGGATACAGGAGAATAAAAATAAGGTAGTGAAGTATGAGTGGAAAAATATGAGAATAATGCTTGAATCAAACACAGAGATTTTCATGATCAATTGGGATAAATTGGAGAGACATATGAAATATATATAGGTAAAAAAATATTGTTAGGGGGTAGAAGTTTGCAACTGAAATTCTAAATTCAAACTAATACTTGCCATTGTACACAAAAATGCTTAATGTAGTTACAAAATTAGAAATTTTTCCTTAAGATCAGACTATTTTCTGAACTTGAATGAAATAGAATCAATGATATATTTGAGATTATTTGACAATATTTTGTGAAGTGAAAGGGTTATTTTCATGTATTTTAAAACAGAAATAAAAATACTATTCTAAAATCAAGAAAATATACATTTATCACATAAGCCTATACAATTAAAAAAAAACAAATGAGGAACATCATCAACCCCATATGAAGCTCTTTCACTTTTATTTAAGAAAACTCAAGAGTTATGTACAATAAGTGAGAGAGAAATTCCTGACAAATGTCCCTCATCTTTTCATTATAAACAGAGGAACTATGGTATATTAAATATAATATATATAATGTTACTTGGCTATTGAGGCATTAGAAATAATGCTCATAAACTGTGAATACAAACTCCAGTAACAGTGTCTTTAATAATAATGTGTTTTCATTATTATTTAAGAAACTTTTGGTAGCTCATGATTTTCTTGTGGGTTAATTGTAAGTCAATCAATTTCCCCAGATTCAACTCCATAACACATGCACTCTGAACTCTACATCACACAACATTCCTCTGCTATAGGACACACTCTAATATTCCCAGGCCTTTTTCCTAATTTTCCCTTTGTTTTACATAGTTTTGAATCATACATTAAATATCATTTTCTTTCTAAATTTATGACTGCTCTCATGAGGTAGGATTAACTGCTCCACATTCATGTCTTTTCAACTCCTTTCAATAAGCATCTTTTGCATAACATCTTATTCTCCCAAGAGTCTGGGAATTTCCAAAGAAAGAGAGGTTTTCTTATTCAGTGTTGTATCCTCAGCATCTACTTCAATGCCTGATGTGTATTACCATGTTATGACTAACACAATGGCTATAGATGACAACTGCTAAAACACAATAACAACTATTGATTAACAGTTATAGGTAATTTGTTACACATCTGCTACTAAGTTCTATACATTGATTGCTCATTTAATTATTTCAACAACTCTATAAAATTGATACTATTATTATCTTCCCTTTGTTATTGAGTAAACTAAGGCAAATAGAAGTAAAGTAACTTATGCATAGATGTTTGATGTATATGGATATAGCTCACAAAATAGTCAGACTGAATTATTTTTCCTGTGTGTGACCTTCCAGTTCCAGGGGATTAAAAATAAACTTATCTCTTAAGTTTGAGAGGGTTCCCCACATGTGAAACTCCTCAAGATTTCTATAAGCCCATTTAGGGACAAATGACATTTGGGTTAAAAATTATAACTAGTTTGCTAAAATTTACTACCCTAGGATAAAATTTAGGTTTTACATCTGAGCATCATTTAACCTGATCTGATAATAGCATAGTAATGATAGAACTGTTTTTACTCTACCAAAATGCCACTTCATCTGCTGCCCTGGCTGCCCCTGATTGTTCTGCTTATAAAAACAAACAAAAATCCCCAGGAAACATACAGTTGTTGCTTTCCTCTGAGCACCTAAAGCAGCAGCAAGAACTCATTCATATCTCTAATCATGAGCTGACCCAGAACTTTGAAGTTGCACCCCCTACCCATTTAACTATATCTGCCAGCTCCAAATCAGATCAATACATCAAACTTCTATCATAAGACTAGCAAGATTAGTTCCTGAAATTTTATTCCATTGGAATCATAATTCATAAATGTGTACATGCAAATATAAATAACTATTTTCAGATGTCTTTGGAAATAACTGCCTTTTTCCTTTATTTTTAGTGATGGGCAACACCTGCAGAAAGAAATAAGTATGGCATCATTTCAACGAACATTGCTTATCTTCTTTATCCGTCTTGAAATTCTGAATCTCCTTCTAACGCTGAATGAGAGAAGAATAGTGGAGAAAACAACAGATTTTTCAGATTCCAGTGTGCTAAAAAAAAGGGTGTTTTTAACTTAAGATTTCAATGAAAAAGAGAGAGTAATCCACAAAACAACAACTTTTAACAGTCACAAACATTAAAAAATGTTGAAGTATAGAAAAGTTGCCCCTTAGGACTTTGTTGTTTTATTATTTGATGTTAAGTAATGGAATATTAAAACAATTAACAATCATATACAAGAGAAAACTGATCAAATATGACAATTTTATGATTTCTAAAATGACATATGTTCCAAATTTAAGATCTTTCGGTCTAGAAATACATTATGTTTCATGTAATTACCAATCATTGTAAATATCTTTGCAGGGAAGATCTGTGGAAGTTTTCAAATAATCACTCAATTAACCAATAAGAGTTCTAATTATTTACTGAATTTGTGTTGAACTGTATTCATTAAAAACTGGAATAAAAGGTTAGGATTTGAAGAAAACACTTCAAGCAGCATTATATTAAGAAACAAAATCCTTTCCAACAAAAGGATAAGCACACGTGATGCAGTAAATAAAAATCAAAGAAAAAATACGTTAAAACAATTATAATTTTGTTAACCAAAGAAAATGATGAGGTTCATAAATTTGAAAGGGAGAACTTTATTTTTTGTAAAGGGTTGCAGTATGTGGGTAGCCATTCTGATAGGCTGGGAAGCAAAGTCCTGGCCAGAAGGCAGAAATATATGCTTTGAGGGAGGGACAATAGGAACAGGAATTTATGCTGATCGGGAGTGGCCAAATATACATATTTAACAAGCTATAGGAGGAGTCATGGATATTTATGAGAGAACAATATGAGCATGCACAACCGAGCTTTCTGCTCTTTCTTGAAGTCCATGTTCATAAAATGGCAGCCCTCTGATGTCAAAAGGTGAAGCAGAGGCTATGAAAACCCCTCTGTGCATACTCCCTGGACTGGTTAAAACCATTCCTCATTGGTGGTGTGTTATCAGGAAAGAATGCTGGTCTGCATCATGAGATTTGTTCCTATTTAGGCCTTAAGGAAAAAAGCCTGATGGCCATTAGCGAGGGAGGAGGTATGATAATGAGGCACATCTGACCTCTTCTCCTTTCTTGGCTGGGAACTCAGTTTTAAGGTTTCTCTTGGGTCCCTTTAGCCAAAAGAGACTTCATTCAGTCAGGAGGGTGGTAAGAGGGCTTAGGATTTTATTGTAGTTCAAATTTACATAAAAGTAATTTTAAGAGAAAACTTAGAATATAGGAAGAATGATGAATTAAAGAAAATATTACCCATTAAAATTCAACATTCTTTGCTTAAAGACACAATCCTAGTTTCATAAATCTTATTTTATTTTTTTAAAATTTTTATTATAGCTGCAACCTATTACTATCAGAACATACAACCTGATTCATTTGTGTATCTTAAATCCAGATCATCAACTTTCTTGACTAATTCTAACATAACTAAACAGCTCTTTACACAAATCAATAACGGGTGAAGGCAAGAACTATGGTAAAGACCTAGCTAAGAATAACGATAATAATTAGTTACTGTCACCTGTTTGCTTCTCTGTTTTCCACTCTGGAGCCACACAGCTGGTGGTCATAAAGATTCTTAACTTTCTTGGTAGATAATATCACCTTTCAAAATCTAAAGGTAGTTTTTAAGATATCTTCAAGGCTCCGAATTCCAGTGGATTGATTGGCTCATCCAGGCAACTGGCCCATACCACTGGTAAAACTGACTCAACTGGAATTGTGACCTCAGGGACTGGAGCAACACAAGAAGATGATTTCCACACCCCTATAATTCTGCCCCAATTAATAGCCTAATTACCTAATCCTTTGTCTGCTAAACTATCCTTAAAAATCCTGCCTCCCAAATTCTCCGGGAGGTGGATTTGTGAAATTTCTCCTGTCCTCCTGATTGGCCCTCTGAGGAATAAAACTTTCTCCATTGTAATCCCAACTGTCTCAGTACATCGGCTCTTCTTGTGCAGTGGGCAATACAGCCTGGTTGGGCAGCAACATTATTTTCTTTGGCTGATGAACCTATTCTTTGTCAATATAAATTATAGCCTCTGGGAGTCTGCCTCAAGGTTTTCTACCAACTCTTCTGAAAATCAAGTGGTCATTACTTATCTCATTGGAAAATGATATCTTTCTACTGAAATTTTTCTGAGAATGGAATTAAAAGGATATAATATACCACAAGAATCTAATAGGCAAAAGAGTAGGTCATGTGCAAATATACATGTTCAAGAGACCAGAAGACAATACTAATGTGGCAAACTGGCATTAGGAAGCCACAGGAGTAGTCTTGGCATTAGGTATTATCTGATCTAAGACTAGCAATCAGATGCTAAAGGATAAACAATAAAAAAGTAGTTCTGTTACAGCCTTACCAAGTTCATTGCCGCTACAAGAAGAAGCCAATACACTGAAATATCAGTGTTTACAGCAAAGAAAGAGTTTAAAATCACAGGTGCCATGCAAGGAGATGAGAGGAAGTTGTCAAATCCATCTTTCCAAAAATTTGGCAGAAAGAGTTTTAAAGATACTTTGGCAGGCAAAGGACTAGGCAATTTCATCTGCTAATTGGCTAGGTTCAGGGGAGAACCATGGGGTAATATAGTGATAGTAATTATCTTCTTTGCTGAGTCCATTCTTGGGTGGGGTTAAAAGAGTTGAGTCAGTTCCTTGGTATGGACCACTGGTCTGGGTGGGTCAGCCATTTCACCAGATTGCAGGACCTGGAAGATATCTCAAAAACTTCCTTTAGGTTTCACAAGGGTGATGCTATCTATGGAAGCAATGAAGAAAGCTAAGAATCTTTATGACCACCAACTATATGACTCCTGAGTAGTAAGCAAGCTTATAGCAAAGCAAGCTGGGGAAACAATGGCTGATTATATCTACATTTCCCCTACAACAGTCCCACCTTGTAGACCTTTATTAATTTTTTAAAGGGCTATTTCAGTCACAAAAATAAGCAAACACATGAATAGGAATATTTGCAGTTACCAAGAAGACATTATCACTGTAAAAATGTTCAGATCCTGCTTTGAAAAACTTCTATGCTTTTTAAGGAGTGGTTTTACTCCCAAATCTATTTCTTCTACATGTTTTGAGATGGCAGCCACAGAAATAATCCTACAAAGCTGCTTTTGTTGGGGAAAATTTGCATTCATAGGGAATCCCCATTAATGCAGCCAGGTCTTTCCTTACCTGAGCTAAGAAAGATTAACTGAGAGTATAACACCTTTAAAAGGCCGAAATGAAACACTCACCATCTATTCTCTTTGATGGCTGCTTCCTGTGAGGTTTCAATTATATAACAAGACCACCTTTGCTAGTTAGCCACGCCTCATCCTTTTTTCCTTCCCAAACTTTCTAAGCACCCACTCTTTAAAAATCTATGTACCTCATTGAGAAGCTGAGTTTTCATTCTGAAGGCCCACATCTATACATGTTAGGTAGATAGCGAAGGATTCCAGGTCTCCTAAGAACAAAAGTGGGTGCCCTTGCAGTTTACCCCCCCAAATGGTCTTTCAGAGAGGCTCATGTGAGATCTGCATGTGCAGTAAGAGGTCATATAACTCCCAACTATCCAATCAAAGTGATTTCAAGGTGACGTCTGAACCACAGGGAGGTCCCTATCCAGACACTATAAAACAAGACCCAGATTATAACCAAGGCATGAACTCTCTTGTGTGCTCTCTCTCTCTTTGCATAACAATGGATCTGATAATCATATGTGGTGCATGTATCTCATTCTGTAAACCTATATCTTGCTCTTGCTCTGTAATTATATCTTTCTCTCCCCGATAAACCTCATTTTTGTGTTTGCCTCACTTTGGTGTGGCTGGTCAGTCTTCAGCCATGAATGCACCAAGAGCCGACTTGTCATACTGCAACCTGACACACACATTAAATAAAATAAATTTGTATGTCTTTTCTCCTGTTAATTAATCTGACTCATGTCAGCAAACATTTTGGGGCCAAGGGCTTTGCTTTTGTCAATGGAAAAGAACTGTAAAATAATTTAAAGAGGTTTATTCTAATCCAAATATCTGTGACCATGGCCTAGAGAGCCATACCCAAGAAGCCTTGAGCAAGTGATCTTACCATAGTTAGGTTAGAGTTTGGTTTTATACATTTCAGAGAGACACGAATTACATTTAAAGTCATAAACCAATACAGGGATGGTGTACATTGGTTTGGCTCAAAGGGCAGGACATCTCAAAGCAGGGCATTATAAGTTATAGGTGAGTTTAAAGATACTTTGAATTGTAATTGGTTAAAGAAATGAAGGCTTGTCTAGGAGGCTTAGAACATTTTAACTTAAGATAAGGAAGTCTGGTGATCATAGACAAGCCTCAGGACTTATATCCACTCAAGAGATCTGTTAAGTAAATTGATGACTGGCAGGTGTGGTTTAAGCTTTGTCTTGCATAGCCTTAGGCTTGTTAATGAGGTACCATGAATATTTTCAAGAAGGGAGTGGGGCATGATGAAGCATGTCTGACCTCCCTTCTTGTGGCCAGCAATTCAGCTTTAGGATATTTCTAGGGTCCTTTTAGCCAAGACAGGCTCCATTCAGTCAGCTGGGGGGCTTAAGATTTTATTTTAGTTCACACTTTCTACAGAAGCAAGATTCAATCTTAGAGAAGCTACTCTGGCTTTTCTGATGGCAGTGTTTATTTTGTCATACTTGGGAAATCATTCAGCCAGTGGATCAGCAGCATCTGGTTACCACATTCTTAAATAGATGCACATTACTCTGCATAGGGGATCAAAATCTGCCATCCCAAAATACGCCACTTAGGCATAGGATTATTTCGAGCTGGAGGTAAATGAGATTCAACAGACGCAGAAAGACGCTTCTATAAAGCTTCCCTTATCTACTAAAATCAGAAACTTCTGAAGAAAAATGATGATGCCATAAAATCTCCTCTGTGAGGGAAGTTTTAGGGCTATGAAAAAGATGGAAAGTTGGTGCCAAGATAGACCTGACCTATACAATAAAATAATACAAATAAACCTTACTTCATTAGTTTCTCCCATATATTTACCTCCCCACAGTTTGCTGCCCTGGAAGCCTAAAACTTCTTTTCTTTGTCTTATTACTTCTCTACAAATTTATTGTTCTTTGCTAAGATGTTATAAAAACCTAAGTTCTAACCGCTCCTTTGAGTTAATCATCACTGAAGTTTCTCCTGCATATGTGCTGTACCCATTGTTTTTCTGTTGTTAATCTGTCTTTGTCAGTCTAATTTGCAGAGGTCCACAAAATGAACCTTAGATAGGAAGAGGAAAACGTTTGTATTTTTTTCTCTATAGTTTCAGTCATTTATATATAAGAGAGCCACATTATTATCACTAAGAGAGATATCATGTTGAATGTACCCTTTGTGAAAATCAGCATTGTGAATTATGAGTGCTAAAAGAAATCATACAAAAGTCTAGTACAATGTCCTGATTGTATTATAATGAAAAGGTAGTCAAAGCAAATTTAAGTAAGTAAACAAGGTTTAAAGTTTAATCAAAAGCAGTAGGCTAGAATGTCATTCTCTTGACATCCTTTCTTTTTCCATTATCCCACAATGCCTTCTCTCTAACATTGGCATATTTTTTTTTACTAAAAAATAAAAGTTTTATTTATTAAGAGGTACCATTAAAAGAATACAATTACTAAAATAAGTATAAATATAACTTACATCCAAAAAAACTTGAGCATTTATCAGGGAATGACACATATTACCTTATTTGATCTTGTCTTTACATAACATTGGCATTTTTAAAATTCTAGACTAAAAATGAAACTACTGTTCAATGCTATAGTTTAAAAGGATATCTTATGATAAAACTAGGATTATTGAAAATTAATATTTTGACAATTTCTCAAATTTCAAAATGTTCCAAATATAATAGGTACCTATAGGTAGCTCTTTTTTTCTAGCAGCTTAAGTAATTGTTAAGTAGATAGTGAGGGAACTCCAGCTTTCCTCAGGAAAAAGACTGGTGCCCTGAGCAATTGCCACACCTGGGGGAGGAAAGAATGCCCTGACAATATGCCATTCAGAATTCAGCATGCCAAGTGCAAAGGAATGCAGAGGATTCCCCAATGTGGGCCAAGCAGCACAGGAACAATAGAATCTGGAAGGTGACTTAGAGATACCTAAGGCTAATTATCATGTCATTAACTTAAATCTGCATTGTGGAATACCTCTCCAAATGGACTTTTAGAAAGGCTTATGGGAGATGCACATGTGCAGTAAGACACAGGTTATGTAACTCCCAACTGTCATTAGAGTGGTTCTAGAGTACGTTTGAACCACAAAGAGGGCCCAACCTAAGCAATATAAAATAGGACCACAGACCATGATTGGGGCCCTCCTATTACAACAGAGGTCTTGTTAGCCATCTGTGGTGAACATATGTTACTTTGCTGAATAAACTGTCTTTTTCCTATCTTACAGGAAAAGAATTCAGATTTTAATCATAAAGAGTAAAGTTAGCTGTAGGTTTCTCAAATATGTTTTTATCAGGTTTGGGAATTTCCTTTTATGTTTCTAGTTTCTTGAGTATTTGTATCAAGAAAGGACATAGAATTTTGTAAAATGATTTTTCCGTGTCCATTGAGATGGTCATATGATTTTGCTTTTTATTCTATTGATATGTTATATATCATTAATTAATTTGGGGAAATAGAATCAACTTTGCATTCCTATCTAGGTCTCACTTGACCATGGTATATTATTCTTTTTATATCTTGTTACATTTATTTTGCTACTATTTTGATGAGAATTCGTGTCCATATTTATAAAAAATGTGGGTTTGTAGTTTTATTTTCTTGTGATGCCCATATCTGCTTTTGGTATTAGGGTAATACTGGTCTCACAGAATGAATTGAGAGATGTTTCCTCCTCTTCTATAATTTTGGAAGATTTTGTAAAGAATTGCTATTTGTTCTTTAAATGTTCAATATAATTTAGTGGTGAAGCCATCTGGGTCTGAGCTTGTCTTTGTGGATTGGCTTCTGATTAAGTTACTTCACTATTCATAGATCTATTCAAGATTGTCTATTTTTTAATGAGTTAGTCTTTTGGTGGATTTTTCTTTTTTATCTAAATTATCCAATTTTATGGCATAAAATTGTTCACAGGATTCTGCTACAATCCTTTTAATATCTGCAGAACCAGGAGTAATGTCTTATATTTCTCTTTTTTCCTTGGTTAATCTAGGTAAATGTTTATCAATTTCATTGGTATTTTTACAGGATCAGTTTTTGTTTCCATTGACTTTATTGTTTTTCTGTTCTCAATTTAAAAATAAATGACTTTCAGATAAACTGAGGATATTTTCTAAATATGATTTAAATGAACAAAGATGTATATGTTCATAGGTCCATATTTATACATTTACAATCTATTATTATTACTAGAACTGATCTAGAAATTTTTATTTTTACATTTAAACTATTACTACACATTAATATTTTTGTTTTATAATTGTTATTTTAGTACCACAAATGTGTTTTATTTTGTGACCATTTATGCTCAGATTTCATCTCTTATCATTGTTTATAAGCTCCTTGATATGATGAGAGGCACGAAGTCATTTTTGTCGGATGCTTAGTCAATATGTGTAGAAATAGTAAGTGAATAGGTCTTATAGTAAGCAGTAGAGTGGCTCTTTACACACAACATTTTCTTTTTCAAATCTCTTTGAAAAAAAATTCATTATTCTGAATAACTAGTCTAGATTTCCTTTCCGTGGTGTGATAAGGTAATAACTTTACAAAACACCATGGACTGATTTAGTAACTATTTTTTTTTTGTCATGCAAAGTACCATTACCACTCAAAGGCACTAATTAAACTCAACTCAAGCCATGGGAGGCATTAGGCAGACAGAATTGCAGCCTGCTGTGAGTTTAATAAGCTTGGTTTAAGGAGTATTATTAAGAAGGAAAAAGGAAGGCCATAGATCTGAAGGTTGAATCAGTTAGACTCATTTTATATACTGTTAGTCCCTTTCCAAGCATATTGTTATATGTTTGCATAGTTTCCTTTTAGTTTTCAAAAATCTTTTGGAGTATAATACAGATTTTAATCCTAAAATTTTGAATTACCTCCAAGTATGGTAAGATTGACACTCTACTTTCCAGGTAGCCATTCTTTATTCCTCTGTACCTTATCAACAGGATAAGAAAATTGGTGTTTCTTGGTAGATGCTATTGACAAAAAGTTATTTTTTATTATTTTTTTATTTCAGCATATTACAGGGGCACAAATGTTTAGGTTAATAGAAATTTAGCAATGGAGTATTAGAAGAAATAGAGCATTAATTAGCACTAATTTACTACTACTAATAATTAACATCTACTGGATGCTTATAAGTATTGCTCTAAATATGTTACATGTGTTAACTCATTTAACATTTTACACGTGGAAAACACATGTCACAATTTTGAACACCACAATAACTCTAAAGTGCTTTATTGGTACTTCTGTAAGACTCCCTATTTAACCTTCAATAAGCCAAAGGAAATGAAATTTATGAAAACATGATTGCAAGAGGAAAAATTTCAAGGCTTACACATGACATGAAATAATTTAAAAAGGTTTTTTCATTGGTTTAACATTCTTCCAATTAACATCCACGTGAAAAGAAATTGCTTACTAATTTATTTTTTTGATTGATTTTAATATTGTTCTGGTAAGCTGCTATGACTCAGAACCCATTTGTCTTAATAAAAGTAGGAGCAAAAGGCAGATGACATTTTAATGAAAATGAACAATTATTAAAACAAAAAAAAGTTATTTTTATTTTCAAAAGAATGCATATATTGAGCAATATGCACAGTTGGAAATTTGCAAAATTTAAAAGTTGATATAATCTTAAAGCAACAGTGTTGCTGATATTTACATCCAATTACTCACCTCTGGGGAAAAAACTAAATTAAGAAAATATTTTCTTCTAAACAATGTTTAAGGAAATTAAATAAATTGGATTATTCATAACCAGATTTTTTTCTAGGAAGATAAACAGAGCTTTAGATATACAACATTGACAATTTTCCATTGTATATATTTTGGGGAATTAGTCAAATTTTAAATGTCACAAATATATCTTTCTCATAGGGGTTAAATATTTTGGTAGATTATTAGAATAGATCTTAATTTGAAAATAAAATACAGGTCAGTCAGGATTAACTAAATATCTCCAACTTCCAATACTCACTAATTACATAAATCATAGATCATAACTGATAGTCTAGTTTGTACCACATAGTAAAATAGAAATATGGTACCTGACCTTATTGAGCTTACTCTCCAGTGATAAAAGTAGGTTTTAATTTTTAAAAATTTTAAGAAATATACAATGAAAAATAATAATAAAATGGTAAAAAAAAAATGTTCAACATGCTTTGAGACAATATTACCAGGGAGCATAATTTAGAAGGGGAGGTTGAAAGCAAACTTTTCTGAAGAAATGACATTTAAGCTAAGTCTAGAAGGAGAAGTATGAATTGGGCGGAATGTGGGTTTAACTGGGGGAACATTCTAGATTACAGGCACAATCTGAAAAGGCTCTGAAGCCAAAGGAGTTTGACAGATTTAGGGGCTTACGAGTGCAATGCAGCTAAATTGTTATAAAGGCTAGAGTGGCTTCAACTGGCTGGAGAGGAGCTGTAGGCTAGAATATGCTAAGCTTTACAGTTTATATTAAAGTTTGAAATTTTGTTATATGTATAATTGAAAGCCATTGGAAAGTTTTAAGTAGTAGATTCATGTGCTCAGAACTGTACTTTAAAAATAAAACAAACACCCCCATACAATTATTATGTCTCTTTGTAAATAACTGTCTAAACAAAAGGCAAAAGAGGAGATAGAAAGCCCCATCTGGTGGAGGAGTAGTAGCATAGGTTACAGCATTAGGGACGGGAAGAAAGGGGGGAAGGTGAGAAAGATGGGTGATTAATTAGATGCAGCAAATGAGGGAGGAGGGGCTATATCAAGGAAGACTCTAAATTTATTCGTATCAACAGCATCAAAGTGATTTCTAAACTTCTGTTGTTCCTTTTAATTATCTGATCCATGTCGCTAACACAGAGAAAACTTAACATTTTAGTTAAACAGATCGAAATGTATTTGGCTCATGCTCCTATAGAAATGATTCCATTTTGTCATGGTATATAACCATATCTTTTATTAGAGTTTGTTGATAGCTACGATCACTGAGAAACAGTTTATAATGAATGTGACTATGCAGTCATCTAACTACTTAGAATTAGATTCATTGCTTAAGAGGCCCTGGGGCTCAAGACGAGAAAGAGCTGGACATAACATTCTATGAGACTAAATAAACAAATAAATAACAAGGTAGACTCTTCCTGATTTACCAAGTTTCTCATGGGCTAACTCTTTTAAAAAGTCTAGAACTCAAGATATAGAAACCTGTATGATTTTTAGCAACTTTGAAATGTTATGAGTTGGAAGAAGAACTTGGCTGGTTATACTGCATGAAACTTTGACAGTTATGAGGTATTAGGTCATTAAATATGAAATGTCTGATTTCAAATCAAAACTTTAGTTTATTATATCTCAAACAAGGATCAGTACAATTGGTGTTTATGAATGCCACTGATTTATGTGCATTGATTTTGTATCCTGAGACTTTACTGAATTCATTAGCAAATGACATCTAATTAGAGTATATTATTTATTAAGAAGAAACAAAAAATACTGTTGTTATTGTGAAGGGAAATTATTCAAAATTTGCAAATAATACCATGGAAAACACAGCATGTACTTTTGCAATCTATCATACTGTCTATTAAATTTCCATCTAAGCATTATTTAAATATCTATTTAATTGTCTAGGGGAATATATTTTTGTTTCATTTTGCTATTTGCTGTTAATTGAAGGCTCTCATTCTATGAGTTGGCAGAGTAACTTGTATATCTTCCTGTAATG
Source organism: Cheirogaleus medius (assembly GCA_008086735.1). NCBI lineage: Eukaryota > Metazoa > Chordata > Mammalia > Primates > Cheirogaleidae > Cheirogaleus > Cheirogaleus medius. The sequence continues at coordinate 80,202,313 of VBSM01000529.1, forward strand.
ATAAAATTTTTTGTCAGGTAGAAAAATAATTTTATAAATTATGATTGTATTTGCTGGTAGGACATTATCTAGTGTTGTCTCCAACTTGGAATGCCTTTCCTCATGAAATATATAACCCCTATTCTATCTAATTCTTCTGTGATCTAGGTTTACTAGCTTACAAATTCTCTCATTAATGAGGTAATAAATGTTAGAAGTGTTCCTTTTGTAATTTATGAGTATTATTTTGAGAATTTTTAATATTTAAAAATTATATGCTGACATTACTTCATATTTAAAACTTTTTATTATCTTTTTGAATAAAATACTTGTAATATTTTGATTCTTATAAACCCTGTAACCAGTGGTTATTAACCTCTCCTTGTCAGAAACACTTGAATCAATCAATGGAGACTATGAGCTCTAGTTCTAGAAAATATATTTACCCACAATTACACAAAATGTCCATTCATACCCACCTCCCTGAATCTCATTTTAAAAATCCTGAATTTATGAGTGCTGTGATGGGCTTTATAGTCCATATGGAAAACAGATGTAGGCCTATCTAGTTTCTTAAAATGCACACTTTTAGCATTTTTTTTCCAGTGTTCGATGCATCCTTGGATAGTTATGCACCTTATACGTCCATCACCTTTATGTACTCTCTACCTCAGAAACAATTCATATTTTGTTTAATTTATTCACATAAGATAGAAATAATTGCTACAATGTTTCATCTTCTTGAAATACATGTAATTTAACACTAATGAAAGGCTGAAGCTAAAGTATAAAGACCTATTTGTGGAATCTTTGGCATTAGTTAGCCAAAAATAAGTGGGACCAGATACATTTCAAAGACTTTGATCTGTACATCCAATTGCTGTTGATCAATGGAGGGTATTATCTGTTAAGTTGGCTTCAGACATTTATAATGAAATAAACTGGAATCTTTCCAGGTATATGCATCATTTTACTACCCAATATTAACTCTTGGGATTTTCATAAGTTCTCCAGGAGTACATATACATGACAGATATCCGAAGCTCTCTCATTGATTTTACACACTTCCCCTGTGAATTCACTTGACACTTTTGTTATTACTTTTTTTCTGAGTTATTATTTTGCTTCCATTTTACATTTGTCTAACCTGTCTCTCCAATTAAATGTTAAGTTATACAGCTCACTGGAATTATGTTCACTTTTTCTTTCTTTTGTGGAATCCATACGATGGTATGACGTACACATAGAAATATTAATTAAATAAAAAATTGAAGATAATAATCTCAGCAGATTGTTTTGGTGTAGTGAGAGAAGGAAAGGATATTGTAGTGGGGAAATGCGGTCATCTTGTATTCAAAATGATACTTTCCCAAATGTGATTTTTTTTCCAGTCAAAATGATACTTTTCCCCATAATAAATTGGAGAATCTCAATTGTAGCACAGTTATATTCCAAAATATTTATTTACTTTCTTGGGAATATATCATAAACTCTCATATATTAGAAAAGTCAATGAATCTTGTAACCTTTCTTTTTACCTGAATTTGTTATTGTTAGCATTGTTCAGCAGATGGCACTATCTGAGTATCTCATTTAAATTAATTTCTTTGCTGCATATGTCAGGTTTTGCCAAACATAAGGTACCCTCATTCTATATTTAATGTAGAACATAATTGTTTAGTTGACACACCACAGATCCCATTCTGGAAGTTGAATTTGACCCTTTATTAATGATTAGGCCATGAAATTTTACTTTTGGTTTCAATAGAAGTTTTTCTGTCTCTGTTTCTTTCTAAAACCCAAAAAATTGTCTTAGGTGAGCATCTTTCTTGTTTGTTGAAGTCTTTTTGAAACCTTGATTTCTTTTCTAGAATCCATAATTACAATTCACAATTCACTTTCTTCTGCCCTATATTCCTACTCCAACCATCATGGTTTAATCTCTTATTTTTCTTTTGGATCTTATGAGAGATACCTGGAAAGAAGATTTAGATAACGTCTATCTAAATGGCTTTCAATGCCTTCTGCCATGTTTCCATGACTTGATATCAATCTGTTGACACATTTGTGTACATGTAGAATGCCCCTGTAATAGTTCTACCATCTTCCTAGACTTTCTTTTATTGTCTTCTAATTATGGCTTTATTTAAATCTTGTTTCGGATCCTCACCAAATGCAAGAAATCCCTTAAATAACTCATGTAAATACTGGATAAATATCCTGTACTGACAAGAAAGGAAAAATTACTCTAATATTGATATAATTGGTGCTGATTTTAATGAGTTCTGGAAAGGAAATCTACCCTTGAATTTTAACCTAAGGAACAATGCTGTCTAAAAACTGATTGTAATCAGATACAATTATTCACAAGTTAGGTGGGGACAAAATAACAAAAGCTGTTGAAACAGTGATTGCAAAGATGTGGAAAAATAGTTATACTCATTTACTTCTGGTAAGAAAGTAAATTATAAAAATTTTACAAAATTGATTTAGTAATTACTACCAAAATTTTACATGTGCCTAAACTTTTATTTTGTATTTATAATTTAAAACCTATTATTATTTCTTATCAAAATAAAAGCAATGATATACAAAGATATATGGGCAAGTTGGTTTTATTTATTTAATTTCTCTCTTTCTTTTTGATTTCAAAATATCATGGGGGTACAAATGTTTTTGGTTACATGGAATGCTTTTGTAATGCTTGAGTCAGGCCTTTAATGTACCCATCACCCAGATAATGTTCATTGTAATGGTTAGGTGGGTTTTTACCCATCCCCTTCTCTCCCTTCCCCTGGGTGATTTCCATAGAATTTTACTTCCCTCTGTGCACATGTGTGCTTATTGGTTCATTCCAATTTAATAGCAAGTGCACGTGGTGTTTGTTTTTCCATTCTTTATATACTTCACTTAGGATAATGGTCTCCACTCAGCCATAAAAAAAAAGGATGATCCAGCCTGAGAAAGAGCAAGACCCCCGTCTCTACCAAAATAGAAAAAATTAGCAGGACATGGTGGCACATGCCTGTAGTCCCAGCTACTAAAGTAAGTTAGATCTGCATGCATTAGTTTAGAAAATGATTTATGATATATTGAGTTAAAATGTTGCAAAGTAATTTGTATAGTATTTTCCTATATCTTTAAAAAAGAACAAAAAACCTTCTCTCTTTATCTTTTTTTCTGTTTCTCTCTCCCTCCATCTCCTTCCTCTCTATGCACACACAGGCACATACACCACAGAAGCACACATTTATAAAAATATACATGGATATTTTGGGACTACTTATGGAGAATATTATGTAACAGTGGCATATAGTATTTATTTTATTTTATTTTATTTTTTGTCTTGTAGGTTGGAGTGCAGTGACACTATCATAGCTCACTGCAGCCTCAAACTCCCAGACAAAGTGATCCTCCTGCCTCAGCCTCCTGAGTAGCTGGGACTACAGCCACCCTGCATGGCTATACATTGTATCTTACAATATGAAATCATAATACTTTTGTGGAGATTCAAGAGACATAATGGCATATTTAGATTGCAAAATTTCTTGAATTTTATGTAGATATTAATATAATATCTGTTGATTATGGTGGTGAGTTTCTACTTATTTTTGCTTTATTTTGATTAGATTTGCTATATCTATCATTTGTTTCATTTATGGCTTCTAATTTGTGATGGAGCTGAAAAAATTCAGTGTTAATTTGATGGTTTTTTTTTTTTTTTTGCTTATTTTCTTCCACAACATCTATTTTGTTTTTCTATAGCAACCCTAATTATCTTTGAAGATATTATCTGTCAACCATTGTATGAAGCATTTGTGATTCCATAACCTAGGTGTCTTGCCTTCCTATAGCTAAGTAGTAGGCATGACACTCAAACTAGATTTAACAGATTGTATCCCAAGACTCTGAATTTAGACTGAATAAATACAAGCCTGGAAGAAAATGACTATAGCATATTCATTCCCATGCTGGTGAACAAATAAATTTCCTTAAACCTATTTGCAATAGCCAAGATATGGATTCAATTTAAGTGTCCATCAGTGGATGTATGGATAAACAAACTGTGGTATATAAATACCATGGAATTTTATTCAGCCACACAGAAGAATGAAATACTGTCACTTGCAGTAACATGAATGGAACTGGAGGACATTATGTTAAGTGAAATAAGCCAGTCACAGTAAGACAATTATCACATGTTCTCCCTCATATCTGGGAGCTAAAAAGGTTGATGTCATGGAAACAGAGAATAGAATAGTGGTTACTAGAGGCTGGGAAGAGTAGTGGGAGGAGAGGATAAAGACGGGTGGTTAATGTGTTAAAAAATATAGTTAGAAAGAAGGAATAAGATTTAGTGTTTGGTAGCACAATCGTGTGACTATAGTTAATAATAATTTATCATATATATCAAAATGACTAGAAGAGTGGCATTGAAATGTTCTTAACACAAAGAAATGATAAATGTTTAAAGTGATGGATCGCCCAATTACATTGATTTGATCATTACTCATTTTGTGCTTATATCAAAATATCACACGTACCCCAAATGTATGTGCAATTATTTATGTATCCATAAAAATTAAGCATTAAAAAACACAAAACACTGTTTATCTCATATCACTACATTTGTTTTTGGATTAAGTCAATAATTATAATATATATACAGTTGGGCCTCCATAGTTCTGTGTTCCACATCTGCGGATTCAACTAAGCATAAACTAAAAATATTTTTAAAAAATACAACAATAAAAAAAGATAAAAATACAAGATAACTATTTACATATAATTCACATTGTAATAGGTATTATAAATAATCTAGAGATGATTTAAAGTATATAGGAGTATGTGCATAGATTATATGCAAATACTATGCCATTTTATATAAGGGACTTGAGCATCTGTCGATTTTGGTATCCACTGGGGCCTGGAACCAATTCCTGGTGGATACTGAGGGACTACAGTAAAAAAATTATATCTATATGTACATGTGTTTTCCTTATAATTAAAATATATCTCTATATATGATTAATAGAAATATATTTTATATGTTTCACCAATGTATGTTTCTTATTCATTTTTATTATAACCCAATTCCCTAGCTCATTATATGGATTAAAATTCAGGAATGAGTGAGTCTCAGTGCAATGTGTCAGAGACGCCTATTGCATGTACTACTTGGTAATAAAATGCTGTATTTACACTGTTTAAAGGGCTTTCTAAAAACATCCTCCTCATTACACCATCCCTGTCAAAACAACTATGGCACAATATTGTACTTTCTTTGTTTAGGTAAATTCAAAAAATAAGAATCAATCTGACAGTAATTTTAACCAGTATAAAATATTACTTATCACTAAACTATATTCCTTCTTTTTCACAAATGCATCCTTGACTACTAAAATGGATATGATCAGGTAAGTTTTCTTCAAAATATTTTTAAAATCCATGGTCTTTGCTTACCTTAAACATCAAGAGACAGGCATCATTCCATGTTGTTACAGTAATAGTAGCATAAATAATATTTATCTCTTTTATCTTCCTGTAAAAAATATATAGAAGCATAAGTAAGGAATCTGCCTGTTTTATGAATTCCTTTTTCCTAAAAAGTAAAATTTAAATTAGAAACTTTTCAGACACTGAGCACACATTTAATTCACTTATCCTGACATAATCACATGAAATATTTCATCCAAATGAAATCCCAAAGTGTCACCTTTAATTAATGAAGTGGAATATTATTTTAAATCAATTATATGCATAATTTAGTGGCTTTAGATTCAAAGACACGCTAGTAAAATATTCATGTATTAATCAAATATTTTTTCTAGTACATAATTATCTTTTTATCTAGTCAGATGCCTCATTTTGGATACTACTGTATTGAAGAATGATATACACCATTATTTGTCAAATATTGACTAAGCACAAGCAACAGAATAAAGGCATAAGAGCTTCATTTCTCAAGAATAATATTATGGCACCAGAGTTTTATGTGAGATGGACAGAGTGCAGAGGTTAACAGAAATTATGCATTTAAAATCTTTCCTGTAATGGATGACATATATAATGACTAATATTGTATGGCCACTATGTGCTATACAATGTTCTAAATGTTTTATATATATTGATAATTTTTTTCTTAGTACAACACTTTATGATAAGTAAAATTATTATTACACTTTTATAAGAAACTAAGGCACAGACATTAAGGAATACATCAAGATCACACAGCTATGAAATAGAAGAGGGAGATTTCAACTTAGGTAATCTGGCTTTAGCAGAATGATGAATTGTAAATCAACGTTCAGCACTCTATTAGATATAGTAGGTTTCCATTAACTGCTTACTATGAATAGTGTTTTTTGATAGCCAAAAAAAAGGCATTTTGCAAATTATAGTATAATTGGTTACAGTAATAATGTATTTCATACAAATTGCTACCAAATATAATTCACATCATTATTTTTATACCACTAAGAAATAAAATGGCAATATAACTGTGACACAATACTTTCTAGAAGTTTTATTTTATTCTAAAATTTTGTTGTAATTATTGAAAGAGTTCTTTTATTGATTTAACAAAGTATTTAGCTACATATGGCACTTAACACATGCTAGTAACCTTGGTCCCCTTAGCATATTCTGTCCATTATAACAGCCGTATCAGTTTCAAATGTTCTAAAATGCAAAAAATTGTATTTTGATATCAGTAAAATATAAAAGTAGTTGCTTTGTATTGTGACTATTCACAATTATTCACATTCAAAAGGATGAAATTAGACCTCTACCTCATACCATATACAAAAACTAAATCAAAATGGATCAAAGACCTAAATGTAAGAGCTAAAATTATTAAGCTCTTAGAAGAAAATAGGGCAAAAGCTCCATAACATTGAATTTTACAATGATTTCTTGGATACAAAATTAAAGTCACAACAACAACACAGCAACAACAAAAAAGTAGACAAATTGAACTTCAAGAGAGTTAAAAACTTTTGTTTATCAAAGATGCTATCAATGAGATAGAAAAGCAATCCACAAAATGGGGGGACTATATTTGTAAATCATATATCCAATAAGAAATTAATATTCAGAATATGTTAAAAACTTCTACAACTTAACAACAAGAAAACAATACCCCAGTTTTAAAAATTGTCAAAAGATATGACATTTCTGCAAAGAAGTTATGTAAATAGTCAATGAGAACATGAAACAATGCTGAATATCACTCATCATTAGAAAAGAGTAAATCAGAAACTAAATGAGATACCACCCCAAATCCATATGGCTACTATCAGAAAAAAAAGCAAAAGAAAGGAAGGAAGGAAGGAAGGAAGGAAGGAAGGAAGGAAGGAAGGAAGGAAGGAAGGAAGGGGAAGGGAAGGGAAGGGAAGGAAAGGGAAGAGAAGGGAAGGGAAGGGAAGGGAAAGGAAGGGAAGAGAAGGGAAGGGAAGGGAAGGGAAGAAGGAGAAAAGAAAAGAAAAGAAAAGAAAGAAAAGAAAAGAAAAGAAAGAAAAGAAAAAAGAAAAGAAAGGGAGGGGAAAAAATAAAACTTTTTTATATATAGCATAAGAAAATACATAGAAATCTCTAAGGAATTGATATAAAGGCAACCAGAATTAATAATTAATTGTACCTTTTTGTGAGATATAAGTCAATACAGATAAATCAAATTTATTTATATATTTGAGCAATAAGTATATGTAAAATATTTTTTAAAAACATTCATTTCCAAAGAATCAAAAACATAAAATTTTACAATATAGATATAAGTTTTGTTTACTAAATCTACAAAGTATCACTGACAGAAATTAAAGAAGAATTAAGTCATTTCAGATATATATATATATATTTATAGAACTCTTCACTTAAAATACATTTATTTTATATAATTATTTCAATAAATTTAATTTAAAGCTATGGTGAAAAAAATGTGTAATAAATATGCACAATTCTAGTTGCTTCTTGCATGTGCTCTCAGTTTTCCCTTAAATACAAGATCAAATTATTTTAAGATGTTAAATTTTAACTAATTGACCAATAGATTAATTTCATTCCCAACCAAATTTTCAATAGGCTCTCTTGTAAAACTTGACAAGATGTATTTACATTGAACAGCAATGTAATATTTCCATATAATATTGCCAAAATAATTTTGAAAGTAGAAAATTAAATTCTTAGAACTACTGTTATAGATACCAAAACTTACTATAAAACTGCAGTAGTCAAGAGAGTTTGGTATTGGCATATATATATATATATATATATGCATCTATCTATCTATATCATTTATAGTTTCCAATCTTCATCACTGACAATAAAAACCCATACCTTGGAAGGAAAACTGAATGAATGAATGACCAAAGTCTTCCCTAAGTTCAATCTAGATCATACTTGAATGTAAATCTTTGAATTTCCACAAGTCATTGGTTTAATTAAAAAAAAAAAGTGTCATTCAAACATTTTTGATTTTCAATTGTTTTGGAGAAACATTTTATAAAAGAGAAAAAGCAAAGTAGAAAAATCACTTATTTGAATCTACAAATGTGGCTAATTCATGCTCTATATTGTAGAAGAACTGATTCGAATGCAGGGTATAATCAACTTTTGGGCACAATTCAGCCTGAGTATTTTCATAAAATTTTAATAATAATTTCATTGTGTTTACCATGTTGGGAAGTTTTGATAAAATTATGGCTAAAGCTCATACGTTGCTGCTTGCCAGTTTTATTTTTAAGCAATTTGTTTGATAGTAACCTTGACCATAGTTTGTGCATCTATACCCTCATGCTATTATTCTGTTTCTTATTTACTCCTTATTCTAGTATTCTATTTATTACTAATCTGTCTAAGTTTTTATATCATGTACTTGGGTCTCAGTATAGGAATTTCTACACTGGAATATACTAAGTAATTTTCCCATTCTTGAGCATATGTTTGCCCACAACCACTTCTAGCATGTAATAAATAGTTATTAAAGATACAAATTGAAATAAAATATTTTAGATATTTTAGCAGAATGCAAATTAAAATAGGAAAATAGATGCTTAGTAAAGACTTCTTAAATTATTTCCAGAAAACAAAAGAATAGAACCCTGTTAGAATTAATATTTCTGCCAATTATGAATGTAGAGCACTACAAAGTAAATGCTGGAAATACTAAGGTTAAGTATGCACACAAGCTAAAATTCAGTGATCCAGGATCAGGAAATCACTGCCAGAACTTCCACAACATCACAGATGCTGAAATGTAAAATACAGCGGCTTTTAACACTTCAATAATCTCTCAATGTTCATGAAGCAAGTGACTCAGCACTGCAAATTCATGATCTTGCTCCACAATAGTGCATACCTAGTGCAGCAAGAAGTTGGCTTGTGCTTAATTATGCGTCTTCCAAATTTTATGAAATGATCTAATTTATGAAAATCTAATCTTATGTAGAATCTAACATCAAGGGATCCTGAAATAAATGCTCTGTGTGTGTGCAACACAGGAAAGAAAACTAGAAAGTGGAAAGGAATGCTAATTGTCAATCAATTATATCCAGTCCAACTTAAAAACAAGTGTATTGAATAGGTCATGCAAAATATTAGTAAAGTTACAAAAAATGACGAACATATTTGGAGTAGAAAAACTGAGAATATAGCATCCAATATTCTTTAGATATCGAGAAGAATTAGCGACATTTGTATTATATTTTTTTATATCAGGAGTTGGCAAACTGCAGTTTGTGGCCTGCTTTTATATAGTACTTGAGCTAAAAATGTTTTTTACATTTTTTAAGTGTGGGTAAAAAGGAAAAAATGCAAAAAAAGAGAAATATTTAACAGATATACTATGTGGTTCCCAAAACCTAAAATAATTATATTATTGCATTATATTGAGAACAAATAGGTCAAAAAGCACATAATCCCTTAGGATTTAGTATTCATGAAAGAACAGAGTTTTGTCTATCTTTTTTTGTATTCATTCCTGGTGCCTGGTATCTGGTACACAGTATATAAATGTTTATCGAATAAATATGTAATTCAACCAATCTTCCGTAGACATTAAGATTGCCTTTGTATGCTGGTTTTTATACACACGCATACTTTTATTTAAATAATGCAGTAACATAAGCAATATATTATATTAAATAGGCATGTCACAGTAATGCATAGACTTGCACTCAACCATATGAAAAATGAAGTCTGATTTTGATAAAGGCTTTATCGGCACTCAGTATCTGTATAATTTTTATCTCTTCCTATTCTGATGAAATTCATCTCAAGTAATATATTCCATGTCTCCTGAACCAGTTTAATAATCCCAGTTTAATGATGACTCCTTTATATGCATTAAAATACCCTCTGTACATGTTTAAAAAAGGAAAACAACAAAATATCTATTAAGATACAAATATGCCTTTGTAAAAACTCAAGGGCTCATATGCAAAATCAATTCCGTTTACTATAGACACAACAAATAATTGCTATAATTGGAAATATAATGTGTATTAATACCAGTTTTATTTTCCTAATTTTTCTTTTGAACACCTGAATGAGCACATCTATATTTATAATGTATTTTTCTCCATGAATGTTGTTATAGTATCTGTTATCAATATCTAAGGTTTTATATTTACAAGTATGCAGTTTCTATAATATAAAACAAATACTCCCCAAATTTGCGTTTAAAAATGTTCAAATGAAGGCAAAGCAGGGAATCACAGGTTCTAGGAGCAGGATGAACATGCTAGTATTGGGATAAGTGAATATGACATAAAAATAAATTGTCATGGTAGAAGGAGATGCAGGATATCCTACAAACACTTTTTTTCCCTAGACACCTATTATTTAAATTCCATATAGACTTTACTAGTGGCAACAAAGTTTTCTTTAAATACCTTGCCAATACTGAGAAGAATGAGATGTGGGGATGTCTGCTTCTAGAGTGAATTTTATGATGTAATCTATCTGCAGAAAAGCATTGCAACACCAAGTTTATATCTTAAGGTGGTAGAAATCTGTGACCATTTTAGTTTTTCCATACTCAGGGATTTGGGATAATTTTCAAGCTGAAATTTCCTTCTAACAAAAATATAAGAACTTTTTTATTAACTGAAAAATTGAACTACAATTATAATCAACTGTCAGATAAATTAATAATCACATTTTTCCTGAAAGACAAAAGAACAATCACAATATTTATATTCTGAATATAATATCTTTTACTTTCCAAAATAAGTTACTCTTCATATTCAATGCCACATTCATAAGTATTAAATTAACAAGTAATATTACATTTCTGAATCTAGGCATTCAAGATGGTAGTGTAATTTTGAAAGATGAAACTAGAGTAAAAACCCTTAAATTCTACCTAAACTAGTTGGAAAAGGCCATGTATTTAGTATTTCTCTAACAAGAGCAAAAATATTTTAATCAATTTGTTTCTTTTTGAACTTCATGTTTTATAATTCCATGTAAATTTACATTTCTGCTAGAAACTCTTAAATCAGGCATTTTCTATTAAGACAGAAAGGTAAATTTTGAACCATCGTATTCAGATTTTGTAGTGTTAGTCCGTGAGTCAACAATCAGTTTTGAATGTTTTTAAAAAAGTGTTCTGGATTTCTTCACTTTTAAAACATGTTATGCGTTTGCTCTTATTTGCAGTGAATTGAGTTTACTGTTTACCTCTCGCCATAACAACTCGGATCAATAAAAATTTCTGTCATGCAATATTACGGATCAGTAGTTGTAGATTATTTTCTTTATATAGTCTAAATTTTTGCATACAGACTTGGATGCTACAGTTACTATATTATTTCGTATGGACTGAGAGCCAGCATGAATGGTTCACAGAGAGCAATAAGCAAATGTGCAGAGAGAAGCAGAGATGCTTCCTGGAGTGTTAACGTAAACTTGTACTCTTACATATGGTTTGTGTGAATCACAATTCTATTTATATAATAAATGACTTGCATGCTTCCTCTAATTTATTGAATTATTAGTTATTTTCCCTCAAATTAGTTTCTGTTGCCTGTAGCATAAAAGGAGTAATTAATGGAAGAACGCTATTCTCTGCATTGTCCTAATGCTATTATCAGTTCTCCTGTTTGTATTTAATAACCTGGAATCAAAATTCAATCTAATATGATTTTTAAATCTCATAAAATCTTTATAAGATTAAAACAGTTTAAAAATATTTTATGTTCTTTGTATATATTTTTTACTCATTGATTCACAAATCTCTATTGAGCTACTACTGTAAGACTGTCACCATACTAAACATCATACAGTCATATTTTCCTCTTTTATGTTTTTTTTCTGGTTTGTGAGTTGAAGATAATTATCTTGATTTTCTGAATAATCATGCTTTATTATTTCATTTCTAATAGGATACTATTTTTCTAATGTAATATAATTAATGCATATGATCAATCTGCTTTTCTAGACCTTCAGCTCTGTTTTTACATGCTCTGAATATATAAAAAAATCACAATGAATAAATAATCAAGATATATGTTGAAGGAATTTTGTCTAATGAACATTTGCCTGTCTATTTTTATTGTTTTTATTACTCCCTCTGAGGAATTTCTGTCTTATAACTCTGTGGTTATAGTTGCCTGTGTCAGAGGTACAATTTTATCCTTTAGTTTCCTTCTTAATTTCTTCAATATTAATGCATTTGGGCCCATGACCCCCTTACTCCATAACTCTCTGTATAAGCTAAGCACAGCTTTTTTTGTTTGATTCCTGATAATTGTTTTAAACAGTTGTGATAATTTTAATCCTTGGTAATGTTTCAACTATAAATTTTACAATATTTTCAAACTTCTTGGCATTCAAATTTTCTGTAGTTTCATTTACCTGCTCTTTGTAATGCCTGTTCAATCTGCATCTTTTGTGTTACTCAGTTCTTCTTTTAATTGTGTATTCCTATTTGCTTCATACATTCTTTCCCTGTCCAATTGGTATTAGGCGAAAGCTGATTTTACTATTTTCTCAATAAAATACAAATTTTCACTGAACTGGACAATTTCTGTGTAAGTTAGCATGATTGTCCTTGGTCCCAAATGATGAAAATTAAAGCCAATTTTATTATTCCAGTGTCTTGTATTCTGTAGCTGTTAGTAAATGTTAATTATTTTTTCCAAAGTGTGTCTTGTGTACATGTCCTTTACTTCCAGTCTTAGGTTAAATTTTCTGGAAATGAGATTGAAATTGAGATTTGTGTGCAGGAGGATTATTGAGAAGTACTCTCAGAAACACCTATAACTAAGTGAGGGGAGCAGGACTAGACAGAGAAAGAAGTTGAACTATGAGTAACAGAGAGTTCAGACATTCCCACAGGGAAGTATGAAGTTAGGACAGCCATTCAGGGAAGCTACAAATTAAGACAAGGGGCCCTGGCCTTTTTACCCTCTATTACCTGTCATTGAACGTAGACTGCCCCTGAAAAGGGAATTTAATAATGAGTCAGGCAGCTTCTTTAGCAATATACAATTCCTGGCTGAAGAAATGAATGCCTTGCCTCTGAAGCAGGGATCTGGGTGTATACCACAGAATCCAGTACCAACCTGTGCCACTCAGATCCTCTTGTTTCCCATAGTAAGTCAACTTTGTATGGGAAAAGTCTTTCAGAATTCTGGTTGATAGCTTTTCTCAGGGGAACTTACAAGAAGAAAGCTAATGAACAAACCATAGGCCTTGGAAACACAGTTGGTCTTCAGGAAATAACTAATAATCATCATCTTCCTTCGCTACTACTTATTCAAATTTCTTTGACCCTTAGTTAATGTTAATACTTATGCTCGACAAGTTGTTTAACTTGATAAGTGACCCACACTATCATCCTGAAGAGGTCAAGGTTGCTGTTCACCCTACACTTCTCGAACCCTTACTCCTGCACTTGTCCTTTCTTTAAGTAAGACAACTGGACACTGTAGTAACAAGAGACACCTCAGCGGGTGACTTTGGTGGCAAACATAACTTTCTGTCCCCTCATTGGAAAGGCAGTTCTTCTGCTTCTTTTAATAAGGGCCATTCACCACAGCCATAATAGTAATTCCTTTTCTTGCCTTCTGGTTTTATGCAGAGGTATCCCAGTGTGGCTAAAAGTATAAAGGTATATATTCATAATATGGCTCCTGGGAGATGTTTACCCTTTCTGAAAAAGAGCTATTAGAAACAAAGAGGCTAACTATGTGGTAAAAGAAGACACAAATTTCTCAAGTGAGTCAGTAGGAGTGATGGTAAGTGGGACCACAAACACTCACAAATGTTGGTTCTTGGACCCATGTATTCTACCATTTGGTTATAAAGGGCCATGTAACAACTACTGATTTAGAAATTAAGTGATGAACCAACCTCATGATTACCTTCTCAAGATGGTGTCTTAGATATACATTTAAGGCCTATCAAAAGTCTGTTTGATCACTCTGTAAGGCTGGGAGCGCTGGGTAGTTCAGCAAGAGAGAGGACCAGAGGAGCCTATGGCCATGTGTCTACTGTCAAACCGCTTTTGTTACAAATTGAGTGTTTTGGTTTGGGGCAATGTTGTATATGATCCCAAGTCACTGGATGAAAGACTTTGCTAACCCATGGATAGTTGCTGGCTGAGGACTTGTGGAAAGGAATGATACATAACTGAAATATGTATGGATTACAGTCAAGATGAACTGTTATCAGCTTCCAGGATAAAAGGGTTCTAATTCAATAAACTTGCCGTGAAGTGACTGAGTGGTCTTCTTAAGAGGCAATTCTATATTGCAGACTCAACATTAATGTTTGTTACTGATTGGTGGTTATATCTTTGCCATATATCAGCCTTGATGTGTGGGACAGCTGTGGAGCCAAAAAAAAAAAAAAAAAAATCCTACTTCCTTGCCACCATGGCTACTCTGTAATAAGCCTATTGTGCCAATCTTGATATGTCCCATGTAAGAACCTTACAGACGTCCCTCACCATATCTTCCTATTGACTCTAAGTTACTCTAAGTAACTACTTAGATTCTATTTTGTGATCAATATTATTAATAATGGGTGAAACTTAACAAGTGATGCGAATGTCTTTGCACACACTGTACCTACTCTCATGGGACCATTCACATGCTTTTATGCCAGATCTCTTTATCCCTGATCTTCTAATCTTTCTTCCTTCAGACCCACACTCACCAGCTAAGTCATTCCTCTCAGTCCACTAATTTATATAAATTATTACGTAGGACAACTTTTCATTTCACACAAAGTACACTGCTTGTTTTATAGGGCCTCCACTTAATGGGGCTATATTATAGCGGATGTCCACTTTCAACTTACTCTTACATATCCAGCTGACTCGTCGTGTAGGATATTGTGCATCCCACATGAATGTACTGCTTCTGAGCCTTTTGTTATAGGGATATAGAAGAAAGCATTCACCAGATCAATAGTTTCTAGAAACACACCCTGTTTGGCAAAGAAGCTACGTCAGAGAATAATACTCAATTAGATTTATTATAGTTCACAATTATCCACTAGGATCCGTCTGGCATTTGTAATGATCTTCTAGGTAAATTAAATATAAATATAATGGAATTCACCATCTCTGCATCTTTTAAGTCTCTTACAGTGGTATTAACCTCTGGCATTCTTTCAGAATGCAATATCGGTTTTGATTTATAGTCTTTGTCAGGGTCAAAAATGGAGTACCTAATTTCATAGTCTTCCATTTGTTTTTTGACATTTGGACAACTTTTATTCCACAGGCCAATAATTAAGTAAGGGTGTGACAATAGATTCCTTCGAATTATACATTTAGGGACCAGAGACATGAACAATGGTTAGGTCCATAGACTGTTATTCAACTGTGTGTTCTAATTCCTTCTATCCATTGACCTCAAGATTGAGGCCAAATAGCCTCTCCCAGGTCCTGCCAAATCACACAGAATAAATTTTGAAGTTTCTTAGCTTATATTTTGTTTTATACCATAGTAGCATCAGCACTTCTTCAACCAGGTTGTATCATAGTTGACCCTAGTCAAGAAGAGGTAGATTCTAAGGATGTCATGTGCTGTCTTGCAAGGCAAAGAGTGCTCAGTGGCAACATTAAATTCTAAAAAGGAAAAGCATTTCATTTCTTCAGGTCTAGAAATATTCAGGATACTCTGGTATCTCAAGGTTTTTGAGTGGGTGAACCTACATGTCATGTTCTTATTGTATCAATATGTGTCCAAGATCTACTCCTTTTAGTACCCTCACCTTGGCCTGGCTACTTACTAAGATTGAACAAAATGACAAAGATGTCATACTTTTGGTTATACTGAAGTTTGTAATAAGTAGTATTCCACAACCGTGTTGTGGAATAGTTAAGTACAATTTTCATGGTTAACTTTAGAGATTTGCAAAGGGTAAAAGGAAAGAGATGGCATTCAGGATCAGGAAAAATATGAAGAGAGATGGTTAGGTGAGGTGTATACAGCCTTTCATAGGATAGAATATAAAACAGTTTGAACAACAACAAAATATTGTATTTTAGTGACTAATGGGGGATATGGATACATACTAACAATGGTTTTTAGATTACTAATGGCTTGAATTATCATGTCACAAAATTTAGAGTTTACCATTTTTATGGGAGTCACATGATAAAATGGATTAGGCTGATTTATCTGAATAGGGCACATTTGCCCTATGATTTTATTTAGGGGTTTTCTCTATATTAATTGAAAAATTTCACTTTTATTTATTTCAGTATAATCCAGAAGTTCAAAATAATAACAATAATAACAACAATAATAAGAGCCATTGTACTCTTTTCTTTTTCCTGATTAAATTAATTTTCATATATTAACAATGTTCAATATTTGAAGAAACTTTTGATTACTTTTTAACTCTAATTTAGGCAATGGACTCACCCTGAAAATGATAAATATGGAGTAGCTAGTGGAGAGAGAAGTGGACATCAACAAAGTTATGGTTATTGTTGTTTTTGATGGGCTACTGAATTGCATACTTTGATGTTGATTGGAATGATTTGAACATTGGAAGAACAACTAATAATGTAGTTGAAAAGGAGAAAATCACTGAAGTGATATATTTGATTTGAGGAATTGGTCTTAAGATTAATTGATACTCAAATTAGAAAGGCTGTGATAGGTAGGTAGATTTGGTGGTGTGAAATTTTGGAAGTTCTCTTGATACATTCTTTTTATTCTGTTTTCAGTGAAATGACAACAGTTATGAAATAAAGGGAGGATGGGGAAAGAGTTGCCTGATACCTGAGGGGGGGAAAACAATGTATGAAATCACCATTCAGGGGAGTAGAAAGACAAACGGACTAGTCAAACAAGGAAAGACTGCTTGGTACACTAGGGACTTATTGAGAATAATGGTAGTGAATATAATGGGTTATCAGTGAATAATGTAAGTTAAAGGGTAAGCAATTTTAATTAAGAAATTCTCAAAATAAAGTAGCTTAAAACATTGGTCTCCAACCTTTTTGGCACCAATGACCTGTTTCATGGGAGATGATTTTTCCATGGAAGGGGAGCAGGGGGAGGTGGGGCTCAGGTTGTGATGCATGGCCCTGTTTTCCTAACAGGTCCCGGACCTGTACCAGGCCATAGCCCAGGGGTTGGGGACCAGAGGCTTAAAAACTAAGTTTATTTCTCTTTCGGGTAATAGACCTGAGTTGATTGCTCCAGGTTGGGGAGTTCTGCTTCCATACAGAAGAATATTGTTTCTTTCCAAATTTTATCTTGACTCTTCTCTAGGGGCTGACTTCATCTGCACATTCGAACATGGCTTACAAATGCAAATGATCACAAAGGAAGATCATTTTCTTAACTCTCTTTATAATTAAAATGACAAAGGTTGTAAACATCACTTCTGCTAACATTTAATTGGTAAAAAATTAGTAATGTGAGCAGTTTTCCATAGAAGAGTAGGATTCTGGAAAGCATAATACAGATACCTACCTGGGCATCCATCTATTGCAGAAGAGGGAGATAATGGATTTGGAGCAGCATTCAGTGTCCTTCATATACAGAAAACACTGAAAAACATTTTCTTAACCCATATTCAGGTGTGAAGTAAGTGAAAGTTTAGATATAAACAGGGTTTTATTTTCCAAAAGAGTACAAAGAAAGGAGAGATGTCCATGGAATTTGAGGTTGTATTCAAACAAGTGATTATAGTATTAAAGGGATCCAAGCTTGGGGAAAAATAAACTGAAGTATGGTTAGGGGCTGCTGCTGAGGGTTATGGAAAAAACAGTGAGAAATATAGTTTTATAGGAAGTGGGTGTGAATATTGGAGGTAGCATTAAAAGGGTGAAACACTTCAAATTAAGAGTGTTTTTAAGTGTGTGTAAACAGTTATTAGAAGTTCTAAGGAATAAACAAAGGGCTAGATTATCAAGTCACACTGTTGCACAAGGAGAGGAGTTCAAGCATCGAAGAGGTCAGATCCATAGATGCACACATCAAAATATTACACTGAAGAAATTACCGTCTATGAGTCTGTATAAATGCCAATCATTCACCCTCTCCTCTTTGAGCAATACCTTGGCACAGCTTTCCTGTGTAAACTCTCCTTGCTTGCTTATGGTTTTACTGATAAACTATTCCTAATCACCTCTTATGTGAAAGATTTAAAAAATGGAAAAGAAGTCTTTACATTCCTAAATCAAAGAAAAAGTGGTGTCCTACTCAGTGGATTCAAACAGTGAATCAGACAACATATCATGTGTCTTTTCATTTAGGTTTTGATAAAATAAGTCACACTCTTTGCCTGCCAATGCATGTGTAATCCATAAAATAACACATTTTAGTGTTTTATGCAGGAAAGCTTAATGCTTAAGGAGAAAGGCTGTGCTTCTGTTTAGTAATTCAGTCAGGAAGTTATGTGTGTGTTTTAATCTTTACTTGACATAAATAACCCTGCCACTTTTCATTCAGATTGCATTGCCTCTAATTCTGCATCCTCCTCCAGAATTCTTTTTCTACTTGTTATTTACATCTTTCAAATATTTGCAGATCATTTTCATATTCCCTTAGCCAGCTATAAATATTATGCTGCTTTAATCTTTCCCCATAAATCACACTCCCCTTCTCGTTATTCAGTTTTTTTCTTTCCTGGACTCTTTCCAGCGTTACTACATATGCCTGATATTGAAGTGCCCCAAAATTAACACAATATTGCAGCTGAAGTTTCACCAATAATATCAGTTTCCATTTGGAGTACAGGATGTCTCTTCATTGCATATTTATTATTATATTCATGCATTTGTTTCTTTTGTTGGTTATGTGTCATTTTTCTTTGTGAAATGCTTATAATTAACCTAGGTAATATATATATTATTAATACCATTTCTAATACATACAGATTAGTCACCAGGATATTTTTTAAATCCATGATTTTATTTCATATTTGGCTTTGATTTTATTATTTTCCCTAGAAACTCTGTACTTCAAGTTACATAAGTATCATATTATTCCACAGTTAATTCTCTCATTTAGATAATTTATAAAAGCATAAAAGAGAGGGGAACTAAAATCTAATGCTGAAGGTAAGCTAATTATTAAAGGTAATCTTGCAGTAGGTACTTATAATTATTTGATGATTATATTTCATTCAATTTAATTCAAGAACAAATGTTTATATTCTCACAAATTAAATTATGTTATTATGGCATTTAATACATAAATATAAAATAACTGAAATTTATAAAATTATTCTGTAGGTAAAGTCTAGTTTTCTAGTTTCTCTAGAAAGGCATTTTTTTGTTTCTTCTAAAAGATTCTTAGCTTTATTGATTTTGACATTTCATGTGTTACTCTGCAAAGTATGATCCTGAATGACCTAGCATAATATGTGTCCCAAGGAAATAGAAAAACTCTGAACATTCTGAAAAATATTACATAGCTCCCAGTTGATGCTGTGATGTTTTATAACCCCCAACTTCCAAAATACTATACATATTGTAGCATTTTGTGTTGTATTAAAAAGTTGAGTACTCTATTTATATAGAAGCCTGAAAAGGAAGTTACTAATTCTTCATATAAAAATCTCCTAGTGATTTTAACATATTTTTGATTCTTGAAGTATGGCTGTAAGTACATCATAAAAATTAGGATATTGAAAATGTATAAGTTGAAAACATTAAATATAATTTACAAAGCCAGATATGATGAAAATAGTATATTTTGGACATGTTAATTTTGGCTAGATGACAAGTTTGGGGTGATAGCAGTGGATTCAGTTGAAAGTTAGGTGAATGGATGCTGTTGGGTTCCTATCCCAAATGCAAATCCATTCATTCCATTGATTTTGTTCAGGTACCCAGTCCTCTAATATGTGATTGAGGCAAAGATGATCTTATCTCCATCTCTAGATATTATTTTTGAATAGTCATAGCCAATATCAGTCATTTCAATATATGCAGGGAAAATTAAATGCAATCCAAACTTCAATGTTAATAAAAATGTTCAGGATTAAAGAGTGATGATGGTATTTTGATAGGGATTGAATTAATATTGTAGATCACTTTAGGTAGTATTGACATTTTAACAATATTGATTCTGCCAATCGTGAGCATAGTAGAGTTTTCCATCTATTTACATCTTCTACAATATCTTTTCTCAGTGTTCTGGCACCCTGTGAATATTACTACCATGTGAGTACCTTAGTGTTAATCAGTTAGTACCTGTTTGATGGCAAGTACATGTGGTGCTTGTTTTTCCATTCTTTTGATACCTCCCTTCAAAGGATGGGATCCACCTCTATCCAGGATAATACAAAAAGTACTAGATCACCATTGTTTTTTTGTGGCTGAGTAGAACTCCATGGTATACATATATAACATTTTATTAATCCACTCATGTATTGATGGGCACTTTAGTTGTTTCCATATCTTTGCAATTGTCAATTGTGCTGCCATGAACATTCGAGAGCAAATGTCTTTATTATAGAATGTCTTTTTTTCCTTTGGGTAGATGCTGAGTAGTAGGATTGCTGGATCAAATGGTATTTCTATTTTTAGCTCTTTGAGATATCTCCAAATTACTTTCCACAGGGACTGTACTAATTTGCAGGCCTACTAGCAGTGTAAGAATGTTCCAATCTCTCCACATCCATGCCAGCATTTGTTGTTTTCGTACTTTTTGATAAAGGCCATTCTCACTGAAGTTAGGTGATATCTCATTGTGGTTTTGATTTGCATTTCCCTGATGATTAGAGATGCTGAGCACTTTTTAATATGTTTGCTGGCCATTATTCTGTCTTCTTTTGAAATGTTTCTGTACATGTCCTTTGCCCATTTATTGATGGGGTTGTTTAATTTTTTCTTGTTAATTTTCTTAAGTTCTATATAGACTCTTACTATCAGCCCTTTATCGAATGTGTAGCATGAAAATATTTTCTCCCATTCTGTATTTTGTCTATTCACTCTAATAATAGTTTCCTTGACTATGCAGAAGATTTTTATTTTTATCAGGTCCCATTTATTTATTTTTGTTGCTGCTGTGGTATCATTTCTACTTTATATGTCTCGTAGAATCTGACCATGAATCCATCTGGTCCTGGGCTTTTTTTCTTGGGAGATTTTTTTTTCCCTTTTATTTCATCATATAATGGGGGTACAAATATTGTTAGGGTTACATACATTGCCCCAACCACCCCTCCCCCCCACATGCCAGAGCTTCAAGTGAGTCCAAACCCCAGGTGGCACGCACCGCTCACCTTATGTAACTCTACACTTCCTCCCCCCTCCCGCCTGCCCTCCATCCGACTAAAGATTTCTTTTTTTTTTTTTACATTTTGGATACATTGTATAACTTTGCCTCTCCCTAAGAAGGGTTAGAGGTATGCCCTTCCCCTGGATAATGCTCGCCACATCCCTATGATGTGGGTCTTGCCCCCCCCCCCCACCAAACCCTAGTGAACACTACCGCCATTTGAGCACCATAGTTTTAATCAGTCAGTACCAATTTGATGGGAGATTTTTTTCTTACTGATTCAATCTTGCTACTCATTATTAGTCTGTTCAGGATTTCTATTTCCTCATGATTCGAGATTGGGGGGTTGTATGTTTCCAGAAATTTATCTATTTTGTCTAGATTTTCTGGTTTGTGTGCATAGAGGTGTTCATAGTAGTCTTAGATGATCTTTTGTATTTCTGTGGTATCAGCTGTAATGTCTCCATTTTCATTTCTAATTGGGCTTGTTTGCATCCTCTCTCTTCCTTTCTTGGTAAATGTAGCTGATAGTCTATCAGTTTTATCTTTTCAAAAACCAACTTTTCACTTCATTGATCTTTGTGGTTTTCTGTTTGCTTGTTTTAATTTATCCTCTGATCTTTGTTATTTCTTGGCTTCTGATAGCTTCGGATTTGTTTTTTGTTTTTTTTTTCTAGTTCCTTGAGGTGTGCCATTAGATTGTTAACTTGTGATGTTTCTGTCTTGTTTTGATGTAGGCATTTAGTGTGATAAATTTTTTTCATAAGACTGCTTTTCTATGTCTCAGAGATTTTGATAACTTGTGTCATTGTCATTCATTTCCCCAAAAAATTCTTTTTCCTACTTCTTTTCACCATTGACCAAATGATTATTCAGCAGCAGCTTGCTTAATTTCCATGTATTTATAAAGTTTTGAGAGGTCCTCTTGGAATTGATTTCTAATTTTATTCTACTGTGGTCTGAGAAGATACTTGATATGATTTTGAATTTTTAACATTTTTTGAGACTTGTTTTTTGGCCTACCGTGGTCTGTTTTGGAAAATGTTCCATGTGCTAATGAGAAAAATATAGATTTTGCAGGTATTAGGTAGAATGTTCTATAAACACTTGTTAGGTTCATTTGTTCTGGAGTCCTGTTTAAGTTCAGTGTTTCTTTGTTGATTTGCTGCCTCAATGATCTGTCTAGTTCTGTCATTGGAATGTTGAAATACTCCACTATTATTGTATTGCTGTTTATTCTTTTCTTAAATCTCTTAGTATTTGTTTTTTGAATCTGGGAGCTGCAGTGTTAGGTGCATATTTATTTAGAATTATTATATCTTTTTGTTGAATTGATACCTTTATCATCATATAATGACCTTCTTTACATTTTTTTAATGTTGTTGATTTATAGTCTACTTTATGTGACATAAGAATAGCCACTTCTGCTTGCTTTTAGTTTCCATTTGTGTGAAATTGTTTTTGACCCCTTTACCTTGAGTCTATGAGAAACTTTATGAGTGAAATAGGTCTCTTGAAGGTAGCAGATTTGTGTTGTGCTTTTTCTTTTGTTCATTCCAACAATCCATATGTTCTAAGTAGAGTATGTAGACTATTTAACATATGTTTTATGTTAATATTTATATTTGAGTTACCATTCCATTGTGTTGACTTTTACTTAGTTATTTAGTATTCCTCATTGTGTTACTGTTTTTATAACCAAATGATACAATGGGCTATACAAGTTGACCTCCCTGCCAAAAGGGGGTGCTTACAGGACAGAGCCAGCTGTGGTTCTGTTTCTGGGACCTTTGCCCAGCCCTATTGAGTCAGGAGAAGCACTCAGCCATCCCAGATGATATGTGGGGCCCTGAAACTCCCAGGGAACCCTTTCTTTTGCTCCACTAATGCCTAGACAGAAGGGGAGACAAATTCAGGTGGGTCTGGTTCAGGCAAACCCACCACCAAGTTCCTAAAAGTTATTGCAAGTGTCCTCACAACAGGAAGTCAAAAGTCAGTTCCAGGACACTGGGGAAGCCTCCAGAAAGGGGTGGAAGCACGCCAATCATGCCAAAGAACTTGCTCCTGTAAAAAGGCAGTCCAGAATCCACAGTTTAGCAGATGGAAGAGGAGTTAGCTCTGCTCCCACTTGTCCCAGTGGACCTCCCTCTGTTGTCTGGCCACCAGATGCAGGTCAAGCCAGGCCAGTCAAAAGGCAATTACAATCAGGCAGTGAATCCACTGCAGGTTGCAAGTCTCCCCACCCAGGACAGAAAGCCTAGTTGCCCTAGCCTTACCTAGGGGTGAGTAGTGCCCCATGCCACAGTAAGAACTCATACCTCACTCTTCTCTCAGTTGTGCCTACATGGACTCTCCCATCCCCAACTTGAGATCAGTTCACAAATCTCCCTTCCATTTCCCAGAATGATGTGATTGAGTCCTGGAGTACTAGACCAGACCTGTGAACCTGTCCTCAGGGCCCCTGAGTTCAGCACTGACCATGACAGGGAGAGGCAGACTGATCTTGGGATGCATGTGGAAGAATCAAGCAGGTTGACTGTAGTTACACAGAAGTCCAGTTACTGGGATGTGTATGCCTCTATCCATGGCAGTACCCATGAAGCAACATCTCTGGGAAGGATGGCAAGCGTGGGATTCATGGTCTCAATACCCCTTGGTTCTGTAGTGGTCCACAACTACAGTAGTGAAACTTGACCTTTGAGTGCAGGAGATTACCTGGATTCCTGTCTCCCTCCCTGGTCCAACAGTGAGTCAGCAGTGGCTTCAGGGCACTGCTTAGAGAATTGTGGAAATGCCTCCCCGGTTTGCTCTAGGCATAGGTGCTTGGGATTTAGAAGCCTGTGGAACTCCATGTGAGGTTAAGCAATGCCTCTGTGTGATCTCCCAGCAGCTCCCCACAGCACTCTGGAGGCCTATGATTTCTAGTCAGCCATCTTGCTGGTCCCTCTTGCATCTATATTTTCATTCCTCTTGGGTATATACCTAAGAGTGAAATTTCTGTATCAAATGGTAACACTATGTTTAAATTTTGAGTAACTTTCAGACTGTCTTCCAGAGTGAATTCATCATTTTACCTTCCTACCAATAATTTATAAGGGTTCTAATTTCTCCACATGTGCACCCTCACTGATATTTCCTATTATATGACCCTTTGATTATAGCCATCCTACTGGGTATGAAGTAGAATCTCATTGTGGCTTTGATTTGCATTTCCCTGATTACTAATGATGTTGATCATTTCTTTATGTGCTTATCAGCTATTTTTTTATTGGCCATATATATTCTTTGGATAAAGTTTTATAAATATTGTATATTTTAGTCAGGTGATTTGCATTATTGTTTAAGCATTTGTCTTTTAATTATTTTTTTTTAATTTTTATTTTTTTATTTCAGCATATTATGGGGGTACAAAT
>VBSM01000529.1:80227508-80255797 GCA_008086735.1 Cheirogaleus medius
CTGGTGGCTATATTGTCTCTCTCGGCAGCCGCGGTAGGGGCGGGGGAGGGGAGAATGCAGCAATATGGCGCATGCCGCTCAGTTGGGTCTGTGCACACGGAGGTGCCCCGAGGGGGTTGGGAGCCTGGTGCCACGTCGGCTACAGGCTTACCGCTCGCTGGCGGCGGCCGTCTCTGGACTGGTGTCCACAGGTCTCTCCAACCGCTGGGGAGCCCGCCAGCAGTCCGAGATGCAAGGGAGGGGAAGTTAACCTCTCCACCTACCCTTGCCGCTGGTCTCCAAGCCGCTGGCTTGGGAGGTCTCTTCTCCCAATTCTCCTCCGCAACCTCCTCCCATGGAGTCTCCCGTAGTCTCCAGTGCCCCTCCGTCCGACCCCCGTCCAATGTATGGTCATTTGCTTGCTTCTTTCTTCTAATATCTTCTAGAAGCTGTCTTTTCTGTAGAGACACTCTGTCTGGCAGTGTTTCTAGTCTGCCATCTTGCTCCGCCCTCTGTCTTTTAATTTATGTTTAATTTATATTTATATATAAAGGAATTATAGACCAAATAATTCAATAACATTAGTTTTCATATTTACCCATATAGTTACTTTCACCAGTGTTCTTTATTTCTTGGTTTGGTCTTGAGTTAGTTTCTAGTGTCTTTTCATTTCCACCTGAAAGACTTTCTCTTACAATTCTAATAGAGAATGTTAACATGCAATGAATTCTATCAGCCTTTGTTTTTCTGGGAAAGTGTTAATTTCTCCTGTATTTTTGAAACATATTTTTCCCAGATATAAAATTTTTTGTTGACAGAGTTGAGTTTTTTATTTGTTTGTTTATTTTGGGTTTTTCTCCTTTTAGCACTTTAAATATGTCATCCCACTACCTTCTGGTCTTCCCAGCTTCTGCTAAGGAATCAAATGGTAATTTTGTTCAGGACTCATTTTCCCCTTGCTGGTTGCAAGATTCTCATGTTGCCTTTGTCTCTTGACAGTTTAATTATAGTTTGTCTTGGATCTTCTTGTGTTTATTTTTCTTGTTCTTTGAAGTTCTTAGATGTGTTAATTCATGTCAGATAATTGAAGGTTTTCATCATTATGTACTCAAATATTTTTTCTGCCTGTTCTTTCCTCTCCTCTGGAACTCACATGTCTTGTGTATGTTGGCTTTTTTTATGGTGTCCCACAGAATGAATAATTGGAACAATTTTAATTTACCCATCTTCACTTTCACTGATTCTTTCTTCTTCCTGCTCAAATATACTTTGAAACTACCCAATAGTTTTTTATTCAGTTTAATTTACTTTTAAGCTTCAGAATTTCTGCTTTGTACTTTTAATTTGCATCTCCTTTTTGATATTTTCTATTTTTTGAGAAATGTTATCTGATCCCTAAAGGGCATGAGGAACCATTTTGGCATGATACCTAGTATAGGTATGATTATTATCTTAATTGTGGTGACAGTTTCATCAGTGTATATATATGTTAAAACTCATCAAATTGCATATTATGTATACACATATATGTGCACATATCTGTGTGCATATATAGAAAGAGAGTTTAATTTATGTAAATTAAAACTCAATAAAACTGGTAAAAATTATGTGTTCCATTTGTATCACTACCTTGGATCCATATGCCTTTGGTCATTCACTGACTGTTAAGACTGGAAAAACTCTTAAGAAATTTCTCTGGATTGAGGACTTTTAAATCTAGTCTGTAATATCAGAACTTATTTTTCTAAGGAATAAAAGTGAACATGTGAATCCAGTAAAGAAAGCCAGGTCATATTTTTACTCCAATTCAATAATACAGATGATGCATTCTAATTATAGAACAAATACAACTACATATTCTGTACTGAGTTTATGTAGAGATATTAAAATACAAAGGTGTCAGTTAAAACACTAAATTTTTTATTCCAATTTTTGATATAATGATTTATATAATATCTAGAAGACAATGTGTTTTCAATTAAATCAAATGTTTATGATATAATACTATGCTTAAGTCCAACATAAAATTTGGAGTTTGGTCATATTATATGCCTTTGTGAATTTCCTATATATCTGGAGGAATTCAAGGAAAAATAAATTAACTATTATAAAGTCAGGTTTTGATTAATTTATGTTGAACAATCCTTCTGGACTGAAAGATTTCTTGACTGAAAAATATGTGATGTTTATAAATCTTTATTTTTCAAATTGTTGGACTATTTTGACTGATATAATTCATTGAAGTAAATGAATAATATCAGAAGTCAGAGAGATTTATACCTGTATACTTGTGTATGTGTGTATATATGTGTGTACAGTCAGCCTTCTGTGTCCAACGGTTCTGCCTAAGCAGATTTGGCAAACCAAAGATCAAAAATATTCAAACAAAACCCAATAAAAATACCAATACGTTAATATAAAATAATATAAATAAAAATATAGTATAAAAACTACTTACATAACATTTATATTACATTAGGTAAAATATGTAATCTAGAGATGATTTAAAGTATACAAGATGATATGTATGGTTTATATGTAAATATTATACCATTTTATAAAGGGGACTTGAGCATCCACAGTTCTGGGCATTCATGGAAGGTCCCAGAACCAATCCTTCAAGGATACTGAGGGATGACTATATTTTTTTTTATTTTATTTTTTTTTCCCAGAGTTGAACATAACTGTGTTGCTTCCTCCATTGGCTCCCCCAACCTCTCCTCCAAGGGCCCAGCTCCTGGACTTTTATGGGAGCCAAGAGGGGAAGTAGCAGTAGTAACCTCAAGCACAATCTTTCCTCCTCCTTCCCCTCTGGGGGATGGTGCCAAAGCAATCTCCTCCTCCAAAGTCCCTCTTCTCATTTCTTCGCTCTGATAGGCCTCTTTCCTGCATTGAGGTTCCCCCTTGGTATGCATTACAGAATGTGGGTGAGAACCAACAAATCAGTAAGCAATTCTATGCATGTTTGTTCCCCAAGTAGCATAAGCTCATGACTCTAGCTGACTTCCTTTTTGGTCCCAGGTCAGGCCTCCCAAAGGGTTTCTCATTTCTCAGCAGTCACTTTGTAGAGTCTCCTGCAGAGACTCCTCAACCAAGCAGACCTCTTCCTTGGGAGGCCTTATCATCATCCTATACACACACATGTGTATGTGTGTGTATGTGTGTGTGTATATATATACACACACACATATATATGTTATGGATACTATATATACATATAAAAAAGAATTGAATAATAAATATGTTAACATAGATGTAATGGATAAATAGCAAACTAATTTTACTCTGTACTTCTATATATTTAGAGACAGACACATTGCCATGCAAATATGTAAATGTGTAGTCAAAGTGGAGGAAGGTAATATGTCACATTATAGGCACACATGGTATTATACCATGATTTATGAATCAACATGTGCTTCCATACATTGCAGATTAATTAACCCATTCAACCATTCCACTAGCTAGATACTGTAATTGAGGTTCTTCTTCTTTTTCTTTGAGACAGAGTCTCGCTCTGTTGCCCAGGCTAGAGTGTTCTGGCATCAGCATAGCTCATAGCAACCTCAAACTCCTGGGCTCAAGCAATCTCCTTCCTCAGCCTCCCAAGTAGCTGGGACTACAGGCATTTGCTGCCATGTCCGGCTAATATTTGTTTCCATTTTTAGCTGGTGGGCTAATTTTTTCAATTTTCAGTATAGATGGGGTCTCACTCTTGCTCAGGCTGGTCATGAACTCCTGACCTCAAGAAATCCTCCCAACTTGGCCTCTCGCTGTGCTAGGATTACAGATGTGAGCCACTGTGCCCAGCCCATAGTTGTGGTTCTTGATAGATAAGATAAAATTGATACAAACAGCATGAAGATATTCTGGTAGTAAGCAATGATAATGAATTTGAAATTCAAGTTTCTTTAAGCTCAAACCCCTTTAATTTTGCACCATTTTATAAATATTTTACAAATAGCCCATTTCTTTTCTTTTAGACAGAGCCTTGCTCTGTCACCCTGGGTATAGTATTGTGGCATCAGCCTATCTCACAGCAACCTCAAACTCCTGGGTTCAAGTGATCCTCCTGCCTCAGCCTCCCGAGTAGCTGGGACTATATGTGTGAGCCACCACACCCAGCAACAGTCCATTTCTAATTACCGTATATAAATTATCAACATTAGTCAATGGCTCATATATAAAAACTTTCTGATACATACTAGTTTATGTGTGTATTTTTTAATTTAATTTATATAAAAATTTTATGGTGGGAAAATTAGCAAAAAAATTATTATTGTTCTGTTCATTTTATAAACCTAAATTTACTACCATTGCTGTATCTTATATCCCGAGGATAATTTTTTCTTCAGTTATGGGTTATTCAGAATTGATTCCCAATTGTGTAGCTTATCTGCATGTGAAATGAATTAAAGTCTGCCCAATGTTTGGATATAGACCTATAGAGTTAGATGAGAAAAAGCTGCCAAGGCTGTTATCCTCTTTCACAGATTTTTCACAATTCTTACTTAAATTAGTAGAATGTGAGCCAGTCCTATTCGGGTTCATATGAACTTGTGAAATTACACAACTAGAGCATTTTCTTCAAAGACTAACAAGAAGTCGATTTAAAAAACTGTTGGCAAATCATAAAACTCCATGCAGATACAATCTGTTGGAAAGAAAAGATCTAAAAAAGCAAACGTGGAAAGTTAGAAGGAAAAAAAGGAAGAAAAAAAGATTGTTTTAGAAATTGTTAAAATTTTATTCTGCAGTATTTTATTTTTCATAAATCTACCACCATATTTAATTATTATGCTTAAAGCCTCTACTATAATATTTTAATCATCATCAACTGTGCTCTCTATTCATTTGATTTAATGAATACCAGAATAACATTTTCCATTGCTCTAATGATTTAAACTTTCCTCTGAACTTGCCCACACAGAGCTATTAACCAGTTCCAGAGTAACTATTAATCAAAAAGTCATTTAATCTTTATCTTATTGACATAACACCTATTAACATTACTGGCTATATAGTTCTTCAATCTCTCAAATTTCAAGTTTCCCAGATCCTATACTGTTATAAATAGTTCATCCACCTTTCCCCCTGCTTTAAGACATTTGTTTTTTTTTTTTTTCCTACAGGTGTGGTGAGATTTTTTAATAGTTTAAGTTTATTATCTTTTGAATGGAGAAATAGATAGGGCTTATATATTTCAGAAGAAGGAATATCAATGCTCTTAAGTAAAAGAGACAAGTAGACACAAATAGACTTCACAGATACAAGAAAAATGATAACATTACAGAATAAGCCTAGATAAATCAAACCACCATGGTTACAGAGTATTAAAGGAGTAGAGTATGCCTCTGGGCAATTGTGTGGAGTATGTGTACTTGTGTGTGTGAGAGAGACAGTCAGAAAAGGAAAAAATGAAAGAGAAAAGATAGATAGATAGGCAGACAGACTGATTGACTATACTTAGATTTGTTTTGTGTTTCTTACATCTAGTTAGTTTCAATCTACAATTTTTCATCATTTGGTAAATGGAATGTGGGAAAGATAATAAATGCATTAATAGGGTAAAAAACCATCAACTTCATAGGGTGATCATTCAGAAGTAGTGTTACTGAAGATATAAAAATAAGTATCATTTTTGTGTTTGTGCTTCTTATTGGAAGAAAACAGACTTTTTTTTTCCTCCAAGGGTGGGCAAGCCCCCAAACCTCCCTTTTTATAGTATATCAAGCTGCAGATATAACTAATGCTTATGGAATGTCTTCTTGGTTCATAAAGGACATGATTAATCTGAGCAGATCAACAATGAATTGTGTTTAAGTCTGCTGTGTCATTTGCGTGGCCTTTCCATTTCAATTAAAAGAATGCCACAGATGAAATCATAGCAATATCTTAGTGAAATATGCATATATATTAATTAGGAAGAGTGGGATACTTATTTTTATGGCATTTGTGAATTTTTAAAGAATAAATAAAAGAAAGTGGACTGAATCTGCAACGTAACTGTTGTACTGCACAATAGATAACAATACACAATATTCAAAAGATGTTGTCTTGGTGCTTTATCTATCTAATAGTATGAAAAATTAGATCAAATTATATTCCAAAAGCATCTTCTTTATATTCATGGTCCGATCTTATGCAACATTAAATGATCTTAAACTATTCTTTGGTGTCTTATAAAACTATTTCCACAAAAAAATTACACCTGGGTTTATATGATTAAAAGAAAGGAAAATATGAATTTTTGAGTGGTTTTATTAAGGATGCAGTGATTGAAAAATAATCAGTTATTGGACATGTATTTCTAGCCATCCAAACTTCAAAATCTTAAGGAGTAAGAAAAATGTTGCTATAAGTTTATCTAATGTGTCCACTTGAAATATTATTTTTAAAATTTACAAACATATACAGGTAAATTTAGTTGCTATTGATTATAAGTGCTGAAAATCAAAATACCTCTTCAGACTAGGATTTTGTCTTGAACTTTTGTCTTTTCTAGTAAAGGCAGACTATCTGAAACTTGATGCTTAATACATTTATTTTGAATGAGTAAATAAGTATTTTGTTGCTATATTTTAAAATGTCAAATGATAAATGATGATTATTATTATATAATAATTGTTAATTAATATTCTTAATGTCAACCCTGGCTCTACTATGAACTAGATGTACAAAATTAACTTTAAATCAGCTTTAGGATTTTGAGTGTATAAATTAACTTCCTCATGATTCTCTCTTCATATATAAGTAAGGAAGTGGGATGTGATAAAATTTAATGTTTTCTGATAGAAGCGTCACTAATTTTTTAGTGGGATAGGGGTTCTTCAATAACCAATTCTCATGTCTCTGTTGCCTTTCTTCTCAATTCTCAGAAATTGTTTGGCTCAAAGAGGCTTATTAAAGGAGCCAGGGTTCTGTAAGGTATATACTAAACAAGGCTTGGATCAGGACTAGGAAGTTTAAAGTTAAGTTTGACTTTAGCCAAAAATTATATTAATATTATAATTGTCTGAATTCTTTTTTTTTTTTTTTTTAGAAAAGTAGAAGTGGTAAAGGTATGCTGTGTTGAGAATTCACATTCTACACTCAAATGTGCAAAAATATATATTTTTTATTTAATATAGTTTATCTGGTCACAATCACAAATTTTCTCCAACCACGGTACCCCTCTAAAAAATTCATAACAGTCTCTTCTTGCTTAAATAAACATTTTGGAGATGGTAACCTACAGGTCACATTTGGCAGGCTTCCAAATGTACTGCCTAGGGAAGGTCTTATGATTCCTGGCTTACATTTTATCCTTGAGTAAAGAACCTTATTATGAGTCCTTCAAATCTTATTTTGAGTTCCTGAAACTGTTGACATACTGATTACTATGTAACCTACTGACTTTGAAAAGGAAGCTGATTTGTTACTAAATCATAAAGTTTTGCTGATTTGTTTGTAAATCATGAAGTTTTGCTGATAGCTTTGTGCATTAAACATTTTAGCTTGTATGTTGTTATCTGTAGCCAATGATTGTAACCTCTGTATTGCAGCCTCTCATGAGAAAAGACAACTCCAGTATGAAGAGTCCTCCTCCTTTCTCCTAAAGTTTCTTATATAATCATTCCAACTTGTAACAGACTTTGGAACATGCCCAACTTTTTTGGTATGTCTTCCTTTGTTGATACTCAAATTTGGCTTTCAAAAAACATATATCAGTTTATTCATGCCTCGACAACCTTAATTTCCATTGACAGAGAGATGACTGTTTGAAGAGAATATTTTTCTTCTCTTTTTATCCTCCTTAAAGATGTTAAAATGTGAAAAATGTTATGTAAAAAAGAAAAAGTACATTTTGCCTTTTGCACTTGAAAGCTTCTGAGTGTTGCACATATGTGTTGTTTCTCTCAATAACTTTATTTCTATATCCTTACCATCTTCCTTGTTCTGCTGATTGATTTCATTGCCTGGTGAAAAGTTTGAATAGTAAACGTCATAGCTCAAAGTTCTCAGCAGAAGCTGGCTTGGAATTTCAGCAATACTTAGAAGCCTGATGCTTAGATCTATACCAGTACTCCCTACTACTGTCTGAGAAAGTTTGATATATTTAGCAAAAATTTGAGAATAAAACAAAGATCAATATCGTGTAATACAGTGTTCCAATATATCAAGTTTATATAGGAAAAAAAAGATGTACAATTGGAACATAGTATAGGATTACTAAATAATATTTAAATTATTTATTAATATATGTGTATACGCACATATACTGGCATACCTTATTTTACTGTGCTTCACTTTATTTCACAGATACTGTGTTTTGTTACAAATTGAAGGTTTGTGTCAACCCTGAGTTGAGCCAGTCTATCAGTGCCACTTTTTCAATAGCATTTCAGTAATTCTTACAATACTTCAAACTTTTTCATTATTATCATATCTGTTATGGTGATCTGTGATCAGTGTTCTGTTATGTTGTATTGTGATTGTTTGGGCTGCCATGCATCACATCAATATAAAATATCAAACTTAATCAATGTGTGTGCTCTCACTGCTCCATTGACTGGCCATTGCCCTCTCTACTTCATCTCAGGCCTTTCTATCCTCTGAGACACAATATTGAAATCCGACCAATTAATAACCTTATAGTGGCCTCTAAGTGTTCAAGTGAAAAAAAGAGTCACATGTTCCCACTTTAAAGCAAAAGCTAAAAATGATTAAGCTTAGCAAGGAAGGCATATTGAAAGCCAAAATAAGCAGAAAACTAGGCCTCTTGTCCCAAACTATTAGCCCAGTTGTGAATGCAAAGGGAAAGTTATGGAAGGAAATTAGAAGTGCTGCGTGGGTGATAAGAAAGCAAAATAGTCTTATTTATTATTATTTAGTGGTCTGGAAAGAAGATCAAGCCAGCGCAACATTCTCTTAAGCCAAAGCCTAATCCAGGGCAAAGCTCTAATGTGCTTTAATTTTATGAAGGCTGAGAGAGGTGAGGAAGCTGCAGGAGAAAAGTTGGAAACTAGCAGGGGTTGGTTCATGGAGTTTAAGGAAAGAAGCCATCTCTATAACATAAAAGTGAAAGGAGAAGCAACATGTTATTCAGAAGTTCCAGCTAAGATAATTGACGAAGGTGGCTATATTAAACAGAATTTCAATGCAGACAAAACAGCCTTGTATGGAAAAACAAGGCCTGCCATCTGGGACTTTCGTCGCTATAGAAGAGAAGTCAATGCCTGGCTTAAGAGCTTCAAAGGATATGCTGACTGTCTTGTTAGGGACTAATATGGCTGGTGACTTTAAGTTGAAGCCAGTGTTTATACCATTTCAAAAATCCTAGGGCCCTTAATAATTATGCTAATTCTACTTTATCTTGCTCTATAAATGGAATGACAAAGCCCAGATGACAGCACATCTATTTACAGCATGATTTAACGAATATTTTAAGCTCATTGTTGAAACCTACTAAAAAAAAGAAAGTATCCTTTCAAAATTTTATTGCTCATTGAAAATCCATATAATCACCCGAGAGTTCTGATGGAGATGTACAAAGGCTATATATAGTTGCCATAGATAATGATTCCTGTTTGATCCGGGCAAAGTAAACTGAAAACCTTCTGGAAAGAATTCACCATTCTAGATGCACTCATTGATGATTTGTGGCAGGAGGCCAAAATATCAATATTAACAGGAGTTTGGAATAAGTTGATTCCAACCCTCTTGGATGACTTTGAGGGGATCAAGACATCAGTGGAGGAAGTAACTGCAGATGCGGTGGAAATAGCAAGAGAGCTAGAATTAGAAGTGAAACTTGAATGTTACTGCATTGTTGTAATCTCATGATAAAACTTTAATGGATAAGAAGTTGCTTCTTAAGGATGAACAAGGAAAGTGGTTTCTTGATATGAAATCTCTTGGTGAAGAGTCTTTGAATATTGTTCAAATGACAATAAAAGATTTAGAATATTACATAAACTTAGTTGGTAAAGCAGTGGCAGGGTTTGAGAGGATTAATTCCAATTTGGAGAGAACTTCTACTATGGGTAAAATGTTATCAAACAGCATCACATGTCACAAAGAAATCTTTTGTGAAAGAGTCAATCTATGCAGCAAACATCACTGTTGCTTTATTTTAAGAAACTGCCACAGCCCCCCAACCTTCAGCAATCACCACCCTGATCAGTCAGCAGATATTAACATCAAGGCGTAACCTGCCACCTGCAAAAAGATTACAACTCCCCAAAGGCTCAGATGATTGATAACATTTTTT
The DNA here is from genome assembly GCA_008086735.1 of Cheirogaleus medius. Taxonomy (NCBI): domain Eukaryota; kingdom Metazoa; phylum Chordata; class Mammalia; order Primates; family Cheirogaleidae; genus Cheirogaleus; species Cheirogaleus medius. Next base: position 80,237,740 of record VBSM01000529.1, read on the forward strand.
AGCAATAAAATATTTTTAAATTAAGGTATGTACATTTTATTAGACATAATGCAATTGCATACTTAATATTGTAGATTGCCATGGTGTAGTGTAGCTATATATTTTATATGCACTGGGAAACCAATGTATAAATACAATATATACATGTATACAATGTATAACTCACTTTATTACAATATTTATTTTGTTATGGTGGTATGGAATGGAACTTGCAATATCTCTGAGGTATGTCATTTCATATATTTTATATTAGTTTAAAGTTTTCCCTCAGCATCTGTTGGGGATTGTTTCTAGTGCCCTTGTGAATACCAATATCTGTGGATATTCAAGTCCCTGATATAAGCTAGCATAGTTCTTGCGTATAACCTACACACATCCTCCCATACTCTTTAAATCATGTCTGGATCACTTAGAATACCTAATACAATGCAAATGCTATATAAATAGCTGTTATGCTGTATTGGTTTTTTATTTGATTTTTTAATTATTGTATTGCTATTTCAGGGGTGTTTTTCCAAATATTTTCAAACAGCAGTTGTTTGAATCTACAGATGAGGAACCCACAGATATGGAGGGCCAATTATATATACACAAATGTATCTTAGAATATCTTTATTCAATTTTTAAAACTTTTGAAAATAAATCCTGGTTATTGCCTTTGGGAAGCAGAGTGTAAGTAGCTACTCCTGTGTTAACAGCTCACAAAAAAGACTGAATTACTATCTATGGGACTTTTTGTTCTCACTAAACCAAAATATCTGTCTTTTGATATTGAAGAGATAAATTAGTGCTAGAGAGTCAATCTTAGACTGTTTTTTAAAAGAGAAGATTAAAATCTAGGAGGGCATGTCAGATTGTACTTTTATGATATAAAATGAATTCATCCTGACTTAAAAGTAACCATTTTATGGATTATGCTTAAAGTGGGGCAGCAAGGTCTGCTTCTAAACTAGACATTTTTTTTTCTTTTCTTTTAAAATGATGACAGAAATGCTTGAAGTGATTTCTCATGTAATCACCTATTTTACACATGTATACTTTATCAGTACCTAATGTGTATGCCAAAAGTATATTAAAGTCTGTTTATCATTATTACTCAATTTAATAAAATGTGAATGCTTTTAACTATGAACATGGGATTTTGTTTTATACTGATTCATCATGCCATGAGGATTAGTTAACATGGGAAATTTTAATAATCAATTTGCTCCAAATATTAGTTTAGAAGAGGATTATAGAATAGTTCAATTGATAATATAAATCAGGTAAAAAAAATAAAAAGGTAAATTACCTTTGAATAAAAGGTAAATTGCCTTTGAATATGCCCAAACTATGTTTTTTACCACATCTTGTTGAGAATCTGGCTAATTTATTTTAGACAGGTATCCAATGAAACATTAAAATAAACATTAAAATAAAGTGAGGAGCATTCAACTTAAAACAAATATTAGATTGAAAAATTAAAAATTAAAACAAAGTAAATTTTAAAAAGGCAAGGCATGGTAGCTCATGCCTGTAATCCTAGCACTCTGGGAGGCCGAGGCAGGAGAGTTGCTTAAGGTGAGCAGTTTGAGCCAGCCTGATCAGCATAGAGAGAAAAATTAGCTCGGTGTGGGGGTACATGGCTGTGGTTCCATTTACTCAGGGGGAGGATTACTTGAACCCAGGGGTTTGAGGTTGCAGTGAGCTACTATTATGCCACTGTTCTATAGCCTGTGGGACAGTGAGACCTTGCCTCAAAAAAAAAAAAAAAAAAAAAAGCAAAACAAAACAAAACAAAAAAACCCTCAAAAACTAAAACACACATTTTAAATGTTAATTGTTTCAGGTAACAGCATAGTGTTAGTAACAAAATACAACTGTGTGTCCAAAATGCTCATTGACTATAACTTTTTAACTAATTTATATACCTGAGTGACAGGGTAGGGAATTGAAACAGGGGCAGTAGTTATGACTGAGGAAAAATACTTCTTGAAACAGTTATAAAATTTGAAATAAATTATAATACACAAATAATGTTTTGTTACATTAATTAATCTATATCCATAGGTTATGGATGTGTGTATACAAATTTAATGTATTGATATATTTTTATAATTTCATCTGTATTATTTTTTCTTTCATATTTATTGCTTGTTCATTATTTATTTATCTGCTTTTATATTTTACATTTTTTAAATATTTAAAAATTAAAAATAAATTTAAAATATTTTATATTTTAAATTTATTTATATTATCAGAGGATAAAATCCATATTGCAACACAAAGGCAAAAATGACAGAAAAAAAGAAGTGAAACCCAAGATTTATGGAACATGGGGAAAAATGTAAAATGTGTAATTGGTATCCCTCCGGGAAAGCAGAGAGAGCACATAGTCAGAAGCAGCAATCTGAAAGATAACAGCTGAGGAATTTCCAAATTTGATGAAAGGAACTATGTCCTGGAAGTAAGAAGCACTATAAACACTAAAGAAAGAAAATACAAATAAAGCCATAGTTAGTATTTCATAATCAAATTGCTAAAATCAAAAGACAAAGAGACGATCTTAAAATAGGAGACTGGATGTGGATGTTAATTTTAAAGGAGAAAGACTGACAACAACTGTAGAAACAGTGGAAACCAGAAGGCAGTACTGAAAGAAAAGACTTGCCAACCTAACATTCTGTTAGCAGGAAAAATATTCTTGAAAATTAAAAATACACTTTCAGATACACAAAAACAGAGAGAAGCTATTAGTAAAATTTCACTAAAAGTAGTCAATCAGATGGGAGGAAAATTACCTGTGAAGAAAACATGGAGACCTACGAAGGAATGAAGGACAAACATGAGCATAAATCTAAAGAAATATTCATTGTATAAAATAATGTTTCAATCTGGAAATTGAAAATACATGAAAATTACAGGATATGGAAAAAACTCACAAAAGGCAAGAGAGGACTAAGTGGACCTAAATATTCAAAGCAACAAACTTGGTTCTAAGTAAATAGTTGAAATTTAAGTATGGCTAACCAACACCGTTTACTGGGAGTTGGCAACAAATTTTTCCCCCCTCAAAAAATAAAGTGGAAAGAAAAATAAAAATACTCTATTTATGTTGTCATATACTGTTATTAAGAGATCATTTGGGAGATTTTAATTTTGGCATCAAAATAAAGCAAAAACTCAGAATTGATAGCTGTTCTAAAATAATATGTTCACATAACTATATGAATGTTGTTATTAGATGGTTCTTTCTTTTCTGAGCTATTAAAAGTGCCTTTAATCAGAAATGCATTTTGTTAGCCCTGGTCTAACAAAAAGCATAATAATATATCACATAATAATTTATGCTTTCAAACAGCTTTCACAATATATCACTCCTTTTTCCTTCACAGCAGCTATCTCATAGGTAGTATTTATGAATCTGCACATTTTATAGTTATGGAAGTATAAATACATTAATCACTGAAAAGCCAATAGTATAGAAAAGTGCCTATATAGCTATTCTAACATTCCACTATTTTAAAATCTTTATTTCCACATTATTTTAGAGCAAATTGGTACTCTAAGTTTCCAGTCTTTAGAAACAAATATTAGATATTATTTGACTAATAAAAGTATACTGTGTCATAATTACTAATATGTAACTTAAGAATTAAAGCACCAGTTAATTGACTTGATTTTCAATGTGAAAAATATAATCTGTTAATTAACATTCATTGGATTCTAAGTATACAGATTGTATGACTTATGCTACAAATATATCCTTTTTCCTCCATAGAATCAATATCACTGGTGTGTTTGCAAATTAGTTGAGATTCTAAATAGATATACTATAGAAGTATATACTGTTACTGTTACTCTCCTGGAATAATTACTGGCATTGAAATTATTTATTTAAAATTCATGTATGTAAAAAGAAGTACAATTCATTTGAAAAGATGGATATAGTCTTCTCTGTTTCAAATAAAAATATAACAGTCAGCATTAGCTTCTGATTCATACTCTAAATCTGTAATAGTAATTTTGAAATAAAACAAAACAAAACATTTTCTCCTCAATTGTTCCATATTTAAGAATGGGATTATTCAGTTCTAAACCTGGAGATTATTATAGCCTACAGAAAATATGAAAATCTTGTACAATTATGTCATATAGTAAAACCTCATTTCTTAAAACTCTAACCCAGGGAAAACACTTCTTATGAGATGTATTTACTTCTTAACTTTGAGTTGTTATTACATTTTTTAACTTACGTGTATGTGTATTTGTGTGTGTGAAAGACAGGTCTTTTTGTAGTTCAGTAATTAGCACAACAGAGTAAGCTAGGACTAGCCAATCGTTAATGATCAACTTGTGCAAGTGAATGTGTCTCAGGTTGCTACTGAATATCAAATAAATCAATCCTTCAAAAGGCAGCCAGGATAACTGATTTTTAGAATTTATTAAAGGCTTCCAAAACTGATCTGAAATAGCTTGAGAGAGCAAAGAAAGGAGACCGGCTTGGGATTTTATTGTGTTTAGGGGATGGGGACCCAGGGTGAAAGTTTCTGCATAGAGGAAGGTGCTTGTGTATTTTGAATCTCCATCTGGTGCCAAAGAAGGAGCACTCTGACTTTCTTATCAGCTTGACCAGATGTAGAGCAAAGGAGAAAATGGAGCAGTGGGGCTTAAAATCAGGCATTAAACATAAAAAAGGAAAGTTAAATTTCTTATTACATATAATTAGAAAAAGTTGTATATCCAGCCATACCTGCAAAGGGATTCAAATCCCTGGTTTAGGATTTACTCATGTGATCTGGAGAAAACACGTAGTTACTTCAATCTCAGTCATCTCAATCAGGAAAATGGAGGTAATAATGCCTCTTTATCAGTTTCTGTGTGGGCAAATTAAACTTCATATGTAAATAAATGCCAGATATCTAGTAATATATGCTACTTCCATCCTATTCACTGTAAAGTGTTGCCAAGACAATGAGTTTTTATATAATGCAGTTTCACTTAGATCCTTATGGCAGAAATGGCTAGTTACCACTAATTCTTGTTCTCTTCTTTCTTAACAGTAAAATCCTTCATTTATTGAATTCAGATGACCAGCTGACAAATATTCATGGTGTACCTAATATGTTCCATGAATTGTTATAGACTTTATGTTAAATCAGTGATTAAAATAGAGAAAGAAAAAGAATTCTCTTCCCTTATAGAACTTACTTTCTAGGGTAAGGGACCAACAAGAAACTATATATATAAATTTATGTATATATATGTAAATGTTAGTTTATATAAAAAACAACTCATACTGTATATTAGAAATTAATGTGTTATTAAAATAATATTAAAGCTTGGTAAGAGGAATTGGAAATGCTGAGGTCTAGTGGGGATGAGGTTTTAGTGCTAAATAGCATGGTCTGAGTAGGCCTCACTGAGAAGGTGACATCTGAGCAAACAGAGACTTGAAGGATCAAGTGGATAACTAGGGTCAGAGCATGCAATTCAAACAGTGGGGCAGATGAAGAAATGCCCAAAAGTGGGGATGTGTCAGACTTGTTCATAGAACAGCAAAAAGATTAGTGTATTTAGAATCACAAGATGAAGAGTAAAAGATAGATATATCAAAGAGGTAGTAAAGGAGTGCAGCCTAGATACGGTCTTTGGCTTTAATTCTGAGTGCAAAGAAGAGCCACAGCAAGTGTTAAGTAGAAGAATAAAATTTTCAGAATCACAATTTAGAGGTCCCACTCAGCTGCTGTGTTCAAAGTAACTTTTAGAGTGACAAGGTTAAAAGCAGAAACACCTGATATACTACTGTAATAGTTCAAATAGGAGATGGCTCTGGCTCAGACATAGATTTAGCACTGAAGGTGATGAACAGTAATTAGGTTTGGGATATAATTTGAAAGAAACGTCAAGAGGGATGCCCCATGGATTAGAAAGGATTCAAAAAATATTCCATGGGTTTTTGACTGAGTTACTGGAATACAAAATGCATAAACCATGTTTTGGAGAAAAGCTCAAGATAATCAGTTCTGAACATGTAGAGATAAGATACTTATTAGACAGCAAAGTAGAGATATAATAGAGCAGTTGAATATAGCATTTTGGTGCTCCAGAAAAAAGATTGAACTGGAGATAAAAATTTAGGATTTGTTGGGTTATAAATGGTATATATAACTTTGAGCCAGCAAGAAATCACCAAGCTGTACATGTCAATAAAAAAGAACCAAGCTACGATCTGGGGTGCACCAAACTCAAGAGTAAACAGGAAAGGGCTACTTAAATTTTCAGCTGGCTACACAGCCAACTAGAATAAAATCTCCCTTCAGCTTGATATGTGTATGTCATGAAATACCAGCCAAAGTAATTTAATTAGAAGGATTATTTGGCACCTTGAGTGAAGCCCTGAAACAGATGTCAAAATCCTTTTACTTTTTTTTTTTCTTTTTTCCTCTTCTATCTTGCTACTAAAGATACAGATATGATACCTATATCTTTAGGTACAACCATAGGCCTGTGAATTAGAATATACTATGGTAAGAGCAAATTGAATGCTGGAGAATGCCTGCATTCCTAGGGATGGGATTTGTGAAGACCAGACCTGCCCTGCAGGAAGTACTCAGACTTGCATTATACACTTGAACAGTGTGATAGACACCCACCAATGTAAAATCACTTAACAGTTAAAGTCCAGAACCCTGATTCCACAATGGCTTGAGAAATAAAACAAAATAATAAGAATTTATCCAACAGTGTGAACAGAAATCTACCCCAAATATTAATTCTATCAGTAAATGCGCATGGCTTGAATTGTTCAATGAAGAGACACAGAATGGCTGAGTGGATAAAAAAAAACACAAGCCAAGTATCTGCTGTCTCCAGGAAATGCATCTTACTCACAGAGGCTCTTTCAGACTCAAGGTAAAGGGTTGTAAAACAAACTTCCAGGCAAATGGAAACCAAAAGAAAGCTGGGGTAGCTATTATATCAGATAACATAAACTTTAAAACAGCAAAAATAAAGAAAGATAAAGCTGGTCACTATATAGTAGTGGAGGGAAAAATCCAACAAGAAGACTTAACAATTCTGATATTTATGCACCCAATACAGGAGCCCCCAGATACATAAAACAAACCCTGTTTGATCTAAATAACATGAGCTACCTTCTTACAGATTTTTACATGAGATATATATCTTTTTCATCCTGTTTAATTTTGGATCTCCATTATTTACACGTGAAATTAATACTAAGTGATCAATTTCCATTAAAAAACAGAAGGGAATACACTAGTTATTTTTATTTTTCTTATAATAAGGAATGAAATCCTCCTTCTGGTTATATCTATTTAGATTGTGTAGCACTATCTGGAATATCATTACATAAATATTTCTGTTTCTTTCATGTGGAAAAGGAATATAGCTATTTTTTATTTAATAGCAAATAATATAATAAAATGTGTACAATAGCATTGAAGCAATCCTGGGAAAATCATAGTGTAGATAAGGTATAAAGAGTTTGATAGTATAAATTTTAGAAAGGCATTATAAACAGAATTCATGTATGAGTACACATTTTGAAATGATAAAACTTTTTAGTACTATTTTTCTACGTATTTAAAAGAGAAATCCTTAGGAAGTACATCATTTTTTCTTTTCACCCTTCAATAATAAGCCTTAGACAGACTTATTATTTCTTGGAACTATTAGAGTAAAAATTTTAAAACACTACGTGGAAATTCTAGTGGACAAAATCTCAAGATGTACTGAGAGAGTTATTTCTTTAATATATACTTTGGCCATGTAGCATTAGCATGTTATCTGTTAAGAATTTTAGGTATTAATAATTAACATAACCTGTCACTAAGACTATACTTGGAGAATATTTTGAGGGGGAATGAATAAACTGCTGAATATCTTTAAGTTCTTTGCTAAATATAGGAAAATAAAATCATGGCTCTGCCTTTAAAGAGCACTCATGAATAAATGTCTCTTTTTCTTCAAAGACTGTGCTTGCTGTTGTAAATGAGAATCCACATACACAATTACCTGTGATTCAGGAAGGCAGCTGCAAATATATGATACCACTGATGCATTTGCAGAAGAAAAAAAAGCACATGCTATGATTTTTATTTAGATTCCTTTCAAAGAAGAGATGAGACCCGATAGGAAGAAAAGTCACTAGACAATTAATAAACATTACTTTTCATCTCACTGCTTTACTTTTATTGCCTCATCCTTTATAGTTTTATGGGTTTGTTCTTGCCACCCTAATCTTTCCCTCTTGTAATTTTGGGTTGATTTAAAATCAGCTTTCTTGTGGCTTTTTTAGGCTAGGGAGTTGTCCATTAATAGAGTGCTTGCCTAGCATTTTCGCTATATCCTTTACAGCTCTATTTAAGAGTTAAAAATGTAGGTGATAAACTTGAAATATGTTAATATAAAAATGAAGAAAAGGATTTGTCTTAGTATATTAAAAAGATTAAGCAATGGTAAGAGAGTTCTAGATCATCTAGATTTTAGCTCTTGCTAGTCAGAGCTGCTCCCACATCTCTATAAAGACACTAGATGACAGCCCTCCTCCAAGGTCAGGTTATTCTGTCACTGCAAGTAAAAAGCATGAAAGAGATTTATTAGGCAGCAACGTTCATCTATGCATTTTATCTTTCCCCAATATAAATACCTAGGAGATGCTTGAAGCAGTGTTTAAAAGGAGTTCTAATGAATTATAAATGATGATAAATCTGACTTGATTTCAAAGTGATGGGCTTTTTTTATTTAACAATTTTACTATGGAGGTTGCCTTTTGTTACTTAGCTCTTTCAAGTTTGACTATATGACACATTATCCAAAACTGGTAGTTGGGGGAGATGACTAAAATGACAAAAAATTTATAAGAATAAAACACAAATATAGAACAATACTTTATTGGAAAAAATGCTGGATACTTATATTTATATATATATGAAAATATTATACAAACATGAACACACATATTATTTATCCATATGTATTTATTTTTCATCTAAAAATTTGATTGTTGGGTCAAAAGTGTGTTTACTACAGATAAATTACAGACTGTTATTACCTTTTTTTTTTTTTTTTTACCAAAAGAAGACCCAGTCACACCAAAAATATTTTTTCAGAATATTACAGGGGTACAAATGTTTAGGGGTACACATACTGCCTTTGCCCAGACCGAGTCAGAGCTACAAGTGTGCCCATCCCCCAGGCAGTGCACAACATATCCATTAGGTGTGAATATACCCATCCCGTCATCCTCTTTCCCACCTGCCCAGCACCTGGTGAATGGTACTACTATATGGGCACATAAGTGTTGATCAAATAGTACCACTTTGATGGTGAGTACATGTGGTGCTTTTTTTCCATTCTTGTGATACTTCACTTAGTAGAATGGGCTCCAGCTCCAAGCAGATTTTGACCTATTTTTTATGTGAGAAATCTATAAATATCTATTTGATCTTGGTTATTATTTTGAACTTGGTTATCTCATGTGTATGACCAAATATAATAGATGTTTTATGATTTTTGAAGTATATGTTCATATTTAAATTTCTCTAGTAATTAAAAAGAAAGTAGAATATAGTAACACTTTTTGTATATGTATTATTTAAACTAGACACGCATATTTGATAGCAATAAATTATTGATTTCAGATTATGGTTAGAAGTTAGAATAATTATACTCATTGTGAAATACACAGCTTGTGAACTTCCACAATTATAGGACTTATTTTATAACCTGAGTTTCCACATTTGTGGAATAGAGATGATAGTAATAATAGTGTCTACCTATCAGAAGTATTGTGAAAAAGAAGTGCAAAATGTGTGTAAAGATATTAATATAACTCCTAGTAGATAGCAAGGGCTTAGAGATACTTTCTTTTTATTTTATATTATTTTATTTTATTTTTTATTTTAGCATATTATGGGGGTATAAATGTTTAGATTACATATATTGCCTTTGCCCACCTGAGTCAGCGCTTCAAGCATGTCCATCCACCAGTGTGCACCGCACACATTAGATGTGCATATATCCTTCCCTTCCTTCCCCACCATCTGCCTGACATCCAATGAATGTTACTACCGCACATAAGTGTTGATCAGTTAATACCAATTTGACGGTGAGTACAAGTGGTGCTTGTTTTTTCATTCTTGTGATACTTTACTTAGTATAATGGGTTCCAGCTCTCTCCAGGATAATACAAGAGGTGCTATATAACCATTGTTTTTTTGTGGCTGAGTAGAACTCCATGGTATACATATAACACATTATTAATCCACTCATGTATTGATGGACACTTGGGTTGTTTCCACATCTTTGCTATTGTGAATTGTGCTGCTATAAACATGTGAGTGCAGATGTCTTTTTATAAAATGTCTTTTTTTTCTTTGAGTAGATTTTCAGTAATGAGATTTCTGGATCAAATGGTAGTTCTTATTCTAGATTTTTGAGGTATCTCCATATTACTTTCCACAGAGGTTGTACTAGTTTGCAGTCCCACCAGTAGTGTATAAGCATTTGTATTTCACCACATCCGCATCAACATTTATTGCTTTGGAAATTTTTGATAAAGGCCATTCTCACTGGAGGTAAGTGATATCTCATAGTGGTTTTTATTTGCATTTCCCTGATGATTAGAGATGCTGAGAATTTTTTCATATGTTTGTTGGCCATTAGCATATCTTCTTTTGAAACGTTTCTGTTCATGTCCTTTTACCCACTTTTTGATAGGGCTATTTGATTTTTTTCTTGCTAATTTTCCTGAGATCTATATAGATTCTAGTTATCAGCTCTTTACTGGGTGTAGCATGCAAATATTTTCTCCTATTCTGTAGGTTGTCTATTTGCTCTCTTGCAAACCAACTTGAGATGCTTGTCAAAAAAATAATTCATCATGACGAAGTGGGCTTCATCCCAGAGATGCAGGGATGGTTCAACATATGCAAATCTATAAATATAATTCACTATATAAACAGAAGCAAAAACAAAGACCATATGATCCTCTCAATAGATGCATAATAAACATTTGACAAAATTCAACACTCTTTTGTGATAAGAATGCTTAACAAAATAGGCATAGATGCTTAACAAAATAGGCATAGATGGGACTTTTTACAGCATCATAGTGAATGGGGAAAAATTGAAAGCATTTACACTTAGAACTGGAACCAGACAAAGTTGTCATTTATCACTTCTTCTGTTGAACTTAGTGCTAGAAGTCCAGGCCAGAGCAATTGGACAAAAAAGGAAATCAAGGACATCCAACTGTGGGTAGGAGAGGTCAAACTATTACTCTTTGCTAACAATATGATCTTATGTCTAGAAAACCCCAAAGATTCTGCACTGAGGCTATTGGAATTGATAAATAAATTCAGCTAGTCTCAGGTTACGAAATCAATGTACAGAAATCAGAAGCCAACAACTGTCAACTGAGAACCAAATCAAATACTCAACATCCTTCAAAATAGCAACAAAGAAAATAAAATACTTAGGAATATATTTAACTAAAGAGGTGAAAGACCACTACAAGGAGAACTACGATACGCTGAGGAAGGAAATAGCAGGGGATATAAATAGGTGGAAAATCATACCATGCTAGGGAGTGACAGAATCAAGATTATTAAAATATCTATACTACCTAAAGTGATCTATAGATTCAATGCAATCCATATTAAAATACCAACTTCATTTTTTGGAGATCTAGAAAATATAATTCTACACTTTGTAGGGAACCAGAAAAGACCCTATTTAGCAAAAGCTATCTTAAGCAAAAAGAACAAATTCAGAGGCATCAATTTATCAGACTTCAAGCTATGCTACAAGGCTATAGTAAACAAAACAGCATGGTATTTGCACAAAGACACAGAAATAGGCAAATGGAACAGAACTGAGAACCCAGGTGTAAAACTATCCTCATATACCCATGTAATCCTTGAGAAAGCAGACAAAAACATACACTGGGAAAAAGAATCCTTATTCAATAAATGGCGCTGGGAAAATTGGATAGCCACATGTAGAAGACTGAAATAGGATCTGCACCTATCACCCCTCGCAAAAATCAACCGATGATGGATAACAGACTTAAACTTAAGGCATGAAACCACAAGAATTCTAGAAGAAGATGATGAAAAAGTTATTATAGACATTAGCCTAGGTAAACAATTTGTGAAGAAGACACCAAAGGCAATTACAGCAACAACAAAAGTAAATAAATGCTGGTGGGACTGCAAACTAGTACAACCTCTGTAGAAAGCAATATGTATATACCTCAAAAAGCTACAATAAGAACTAACATTTGATTTAGAAATCCCATTACTGGGCATCTATCCAAAAGAACAAAAGACATTCTATAAAAAAGACATCTGCATTAGAATGTTTATGGCAGCACAATTCACAATTACAAAAATGTGGAAACAACTCAAGTGTCCATCAATACATGAGTGGATTAATAAAATGTGGTATATGTGTATCCTGGATTTCTACTCAGTCACAAAAAACAGTGGTTATATAGCACCTCTTGTATTATCCTGGAGAGAACTGGAACTCATTGTACTAAGTGAGGTATCACAAGAATGGAAAAATGAGCACCATATGTATTCACCATCAAATGGGTAATAACTGATAAACACTTAAGTACACATATAGTAATAACATTCATTGGTATTGGGCAGATGGCAGGGGGGCGGAGGAGGTGGATATGTTCACACCTAATGGGTGTGGTGCACACCATCTGGAGGATTGACACACTTGAAGCTCTGAATCGGGTGGGGCAAAGGCACTATATGTAATCTAAACATTTGTACCCCCTTAATATGCTTAAATAATAAATAAATAAATAAATAAATAAATAAGACCTGATCAAATTAAAAGCTTCTACAAAACCAAGGAAACGATCATCAAAGCAAGTAGATACTTTCTATTAGAGAACGATTAGCTCCCTCTCACTTCATTTGTAATTTAAACAAACTCTATATTGGCTCCAATGTGTTAGATTCTATTTTCAGCACAGAATGTAAAGCTCTGAGTTAGAATAACTCAGTTAACATTTTAGTGGACAAGATGGGGTAGACAAATTATTAAAAAGATTATCAATATCTTTATATTCAATATATATTTATCTCTTTGTACCATGACAAAGAATAATAACTTACGTGTCATGAAAGTAAGAATGGTAAATTATTAGAGGCAATTATGTTGATGTAATATTGCATACAGTGATTAAAATATTTTTTTCACAGCAAATTGACACATTTTTTATCTATATGAATATTTTAGTAAGAAATTTTATTTAATGTCTCTGTGTTGTCTTTAAATACCTAACCACCAAATTATCATTCTGATCTATATCTTCATCCTTTCTATGTCTATAGCACTATTTTAAATCTAGCAAAAATGGATAAAACATTCTCCTCAACTTTGATATATTTACAGAAGGCATAACATACAAAGAATAAAGATTCCTAAAATGTGAAATCTATTCCTAAATAAAAACTTACATTTTATTTTATTAAATTTCTTTATCAGGTTATACATCTACATTATTTAGAAACTTTATTTTTTGTGTTATCTGTATTATAAGCCATGTAAGCCATGATAGTACAATGGTGTTGCTAAATTGTCAAAAGTGCTTACTGGAAATAGGGTGTTATGTTAAAGATTACAAAGCTCAAAAATGAAATAATATCTCATTTGCCCATTTCTACTTTTAAATTTTGCTGGTTCTGCCTATAAGAATGGTGATTAAGACATTAAAGTTTGTTTTGTGGTAATGTGGATGTCACACACAGTTTTTGATTGAGAAGAAAAGTTTAAAACTTTTTTAGTTATAAAATTCTCAATATAGGTCTTGTCTTCCTGTATACTTATATATAATAATATATGTATTTAATTTCTAATCATTTTCCCACAAAGAAAAGTCTCCAAAAGGTATTTAAAAGTGGATAAAATTTCTTTTCCACTTTTTAATTTTATGTAAATTTTATAAATATTTATAATTTTAGTTTAATTTGGAGGATTTGTAGGTAAAATTAAAGATTTATTTCTCTTATTGGGAGACTAAAAGAACAGAAGGGGTAAGCTCAATATAAAGGGAAGAGCCATAAGGCTTTACATCATACATATCAGCCAGTGATGAGATAGGAGAAGCAATTTTAAAGCACTGTGGTAGTGATTAAGTAAGTTATCAAGATACATTTCATTTATTATTATATAGTTCAAAAGTGTCAAACTCATAGATTCTGCAGGAGTATAAATTTTATCATAAGGGTCAAATAAACTACATAAAAAATGTGAGTGTCGAATGGAGAAATGAAATGGAATACAAATAACCTAACCTATTTAATTAAATCTATCAAATTGGAAGAAATAAATAAACAAATCTACAGTTTATATTCATGTAATTATAATATTTAAAGGAAATATGTTGATGAATGTTTAACCTTATCTTCTAAAACACCAAATATAGTACAGAGATCATTTGAATTTGTTTTTTTCTTATATGCTAATTACTTTTAGCAGAAATTGTGAAAAGCATTGGAACAACCCACTGTTAAGATGTTATAATAATCATATGTGATTTTGAGAATGGAAAATGCAAACTGTAATTTTAATTCCTTGAGCCAAGGATTGCATGGTTATGGATATGACCTATTTAATTTTTCTGTGAAGCTATGATTTGAAAGCATGCTAATACTGTCATTAAGGAAACTGTCATGATCTCATAGTCTTTTTTATACCTGTACATTATAGAATTGAGCAACGTGGGCTCTATCTTAAACATTTAGAATCCCCAGTTGTGTGAATACCTGAAGCAATCATTATAAGACCTTTGTTCATACATCAATCTCTGTCTCTCACTTTCTCTGGTGTAATTACTTGGCAAAACATTAATTTTATATAAATATAACTTCTAACTCTTCCTCTAAACAGTGCACATAACTCACAACAATGCTGACTGGTCTTATAATAAATAAATAAAGATAATGTTGAAGAGAGCCAACATGGCTGACTAGAGACATGGCTTGTTGGACCATCTTGGCTGTAAGGTAGAAGAATATTGGACTGAGGAGTTCAGAGAAGAGTTTGAGCTCTGGTTTGGATCACAGAGAGAGACAACAGATATGTCTGGGAACTCCAAGGAGAAAAACTACATAGCTGAAAAGGAAAAGGATAGCAGCACAGGTCAAACTCAGAGAGTCTCAGATTCCAGTGAAAGGGTACGGGGGTTTCCACTCCCTCACCTATGTGCCTTTGGTGAACAGGGGGACACAAAGTATATTGAAGGTGCTTCCACCATCCATGAGCCCAGGCATGGTGGTTAAATAGGAATAGTGGGGTGAACCACTGAACCCCAGGTGTTTAGGTGTCCATAACCGACACTTCATGGGACAGTGCCATGAGAGACAAGATTGCTGGCTTTCTTACACCTAGACAGTTCCTCCTTTGCCCCTCCCCTATTCACAGCATTAGAAAAAGTAATTTGAGCTCTAGCCAACTGTAGCCATGATCCCTCACCCATACGTTGCAAATACAAGAATACTCTGAATTGAGAAGCTTACAAATGGCTACTTCTTTATGGTGGATATGTGCTCCCAGCTCAGCTCACCACAGAGAGAGGACCACCACAATTTGTGAGCTTCCTGCCCACTAGTGTTTTGCAGTATCACATGCTGGTAGCTTAGATAGATGGGCTGGACCTGGTACCCCCTGGTCACAAGAGAGGTGCAGGGAGATGCAGGGGAGAGGTCTTGGTCCTGGAGTTGGGCAGTGAGGGAGCTCTCATGAACATATCTAACAGTAGAGTGTGGAGAGGTGCTGAGGAATGGGAATCTGTGAGTGTGCACATCTCCCATCTCCAGTGGAGAACCACCATATCACATAGATGTGTGACACTCAGAGAGAAATAGCCTAGCCCCTGGTTCCCATGGCAACTGAAAGCCTCAAACACTCCCAAAAGCATCACCACCTCCCACTCATTTTAGTGCAGTTTGAGCCAAGAAATTCATGAATTGCCACTTCTCACTGTTGGGAGTGAGCCCTTGGCTGAGGCCCCTGTGGATACAGACACCTGCTACTCTCCCCTTTGTACCCTGCAAAACTTAGTTTCTATATGAGGGAGAAATAAAGATTTTCTCAGAGGAGCAAACACTGAGGGAATTTGTCAAGACTGTACTTGCCCTGCAGGAAGTACTCAGATCTGCATTATACAATAAGCAGCACAATAGACACCCACCAGTGTAAAATCACCCAAAAGCTAAAGCTCAGAGCCCATATACCATAATGGTTGAAGAGGTAAAACAAAGCAATAAGGTTCTATTTAACAGGATGTAGAGAAATCCACCCCACTTGTCAATTCTTTCATTAAATGTAAACAGTTCAAATTCCCCACTCAAGAGACACAGACTGGCTCAATGGATAAAAAAATACAAGCCAAGTATCTGCTGTGTCCAGGAAACACATCTAGCTCACAAGGACTCATTCAGACTCAAGGTAAAAGGATATCAAAAAATATTCCAGGCAAATTAAAACTAAAAGCATGCTAATGTAACCATTCTTGCATCAGATAAAATAGACTTCAAAGAAACAATAGTAAAGAAAGACAAAGATTGTCATTAGATTATGGTAAAGGGAGGACTTCAACAAGAAGACAATAATCCTAACTATTTATGTACCTAACACAGGTGAGCCCAGATTCATAAAACACATCCTACTAGATCTAACAAAGTGATAAATAGTAGCATTGTAATAGCCAGGGATTTCAACATCCCACTGACATACTGGAAAGATCCTCCAAGCAAAAAATAAACAAAGATATAATGTTTTGTATTTCTCTGGTGTCTGTTGTGATCTCTCCTTTTTCATTTCTTATTGAGTTTATTAGAGTCCTTTCCCTTTGAGTCCTTGTCAATCTAGCAAGAGGGCCCTCAATTTTGCTTATCTTTTTGAAAAACCAGCTTCTGGTTTTGTTGATCTTTAGTATAGTTTTCTTGTTCTCCCTTTCGTTAAGTTCTGCTTTGATCTTCATTATTTCTTTTCTTCTACTAGGATTGGAAATTGTTTGCTCTTCTTTTTCCAATTCTTTGAGCCTATTCATTAGGTTTTTAGTATCTAAGCTTTCTGTTTTTTGGATGTGAGCATTGATTGCTATTAGTTTTCCTCTCAGGTATGCTTTTGCTGTATCCCACAGGTTTGGTAACAAGTATCACCATTATCATTTTGTTCAAAGAAACTCTTGATATCCCTCTGAATTTCTTCCTGGACCTAATAATTTTTTAATAATAGATTGTTTAGTTTCCATGATTTTGTGAGGTGTTGAGTGCTACTATAAGGAATTGAACTGTAATTTTATGCCACTATGGTCAGAAAAATTACAAGGTATAATTTCTATTTTCTTGAATTTTTTGAGATCAGATTTGCGGCCTAGGATGTGATCAATTTAGGAGAAGGATCCATGAGCTGCTGAAAAGAATGTAAATTCAACTTTATTTGGAAGGAATGTTCTATAGAGATCTGTCAGACCTTTTTGATCAAGGACTCTGTTCAGTTCCATTATATCTTTGCTTATTTTCTGTTTGGAGGATCTATCCAGATCATTCAGTGGAGTGTTGAAGTTTCCTGCTACTATGGCAGTGTTGTGTAACATGGTGTTTAGATTAGATAATGTTCGCTTTATGTAATTGGGTGCTCCTGTATTGGGAGCATAGATATTAAGAATTGTTAAGTCTTCTTGTTGGAACTTCCCTTTCACCAATATAAAATGGCCCTCTTTATCCTTTTTTACTTTTGCTATTTTAAACCCTATGTTATCTGCAAATAGTATAGCTACCCCAGCTTTCTTTTGACTTCCGTTTGGATAGAAATCTATATGCCAAAAAACAACAGAATGAAGATGAAATGGGAAAATTCCTGGATTCATACAACCTCCCTAAGTTCACCCAGGAGGTAACAGAATTCCTGAATAGACCAATCTCAAGCTAAAAAATTGAAGCAGTAATTAAAAACCTCCCCAAACAGAAAAATCCCGGGCCAGATGGCTACACTTCAGAGTTCTACCAAACATACAAAG
>VBSM01000529.1:80257157-80318754 GCA_008086735.1 Cheirogaleus medius
CCCAAGGCAATTGCCGCAGCAGCAAATATAAACAAATGGGATCTCATCAAATTATAATGGTTCTTCACAACCAAGGAAACTGTCATCAGAGCAAATAGACAACCCACAGAGTGGGAGAAAATATTTACTCTTTACACTTCTGATAAAGGTCTAATAACAAGAATCTATCTAGAACTTAAAAGGATTAACAAGAAAAAAATCAAACAACCCCATTAAGAAATGGGCAACGGAAATGAACAGAAACTTCTCCAAAGAAGACAGAATAATGGCCTGCAAACATATAAAAAAATGCTCAACATCTCTAATAATCAGAGAAATGCAAATCAAAACCGAATAAGA
Source organism: Cheirogaleus medius (assembly GCA_008086735.1). Lineage (NCBI taxonomy): Eukaryota > Metazoa > Chordata > Mammalia > Primates > Cheirogaleidae > Cheirogaleus > Cheirogaleus medius. Next base: position 80,257,497 of record VBSM01000529.1, read on the forward strand.
TACCACCTAACCCCCACGAGAATGGCCTGTATCAAAAATTCCCAAAACAGCAAAAGCTGGCGAGGATGTGGAGAGACAGGAACACTCTTACACTGCTGGTGGGACTGCAAATTAGGGTAGCCTTTGTGGAAAAGAACTTGGAGATACCTCAAACAGATAGAAATAGAAATACCATTCGACCCTGCAATAGCATTGTTGGGCATCTACCCAAAAGAGCACAAGTCATTCTATTATAAAGACATCTGTACCCGAATGTTTATTGCAGCACAATTCACTATTGCAAGGTCTTGGAAACAACCCAAGTGCCTGTCAATTCAGGAATGCATAATTAAAATTTGGTATATGCTCACAATGGAATATTACTCAATTCTAAGTAACAACAGTGAATTAGCACCATTTATGCTATCCTGGATTAAACTTAAGCCTGTTATCCAAAGTGAGGCAACACAAGACCAGGAAAATGGGCTCCACATCTACTCATCATCAAATTGGTTCTGACTGATTAAAACTACAGTGCTCAAATGATGGTAGTACTCATCAGGGAGTCGGGGGGGAGACCCACATCCTTGGGATATGGCGAGCATTGTGGGCGGGAAGGGAATACCTCTAACCCTTCTTAGGGAGAGGCAAAGAAATATAATGTAAGCAAAATGTCAAAAAAAAATAATCTTTTATCGGGTGGTGGGCAGGTGGGGGGGAGGGGAAGAGTGTATACTTACATAATGGGTGTGACACGCACCTCCAGGGGGTTGACATGCTTGAATCTCTAGCACAGTGGGGGTGGGGGAGGGTTGGCAGGGGCAATATATGTAATCCTAACAATATATGTACCCCCATAATACAATGAAATAAAAAAAAAAATAAATAAATAAATAAAAATAAACAAAGAAACAAGGGACTTCAATAGAACTCTAGTACAAATGGGCCCAACATACATTTACAGAACATTCTACCTCAAAACTACTGCATATATATTCCTCTCATTGGCATATGGAATATTCTCTAAGATTGATCACAACATAGGCCACAAAATATGTCTCAACAAATTTAAAAAAATAGAAATTATACTATGTATCTTCTCAGACCACAGTGGAATAAAATTAGAAATCAATTCCAACAGAAACACTCCACTCTACATGAAGTCAAGGGAATTATTATTATCATTATTATTTTGAGACAAAGTCTCACTCTGTTGCCTGGGGTAGAGTGCCATGGCATCAGCCTAGCTCATAGCAACTTCAAACTCCTGGGGTCAAGCAATCCTTCTGCCTCAACCTCCTTAGTGGCTTTTTAGTAGAGTCTGGGTCTCGTTCTTGCTCGGGCTGGTCTCAAACTCCTGAGTTCAAACAATCCACCCACCTTGGCCTCCCAGAGTGCTAGGATTACAGACATGAGCCACCATGCCTGGCCCAAAGTCATGGGAATTAATAAACATACTCCTGCATGACTATTGGGTTAAAGAGGAAATTAAGATGGAAATTAAATTATCAAAATCCATAGGATTTGGCAAATGCAGTTCTAAGAAGAAAATTCATAGCCTTAAATGCTTACTTAAAAAAGACAGAAAGATTACAAATCAACAATCTAATGAATTGCCTCAATGAAATAACAAAAGGAAGAGCAAAACAATCCCAAACCCAGCAGAAGAAAGGATAAAACAAACATCAGAGCAGAACTAAATAAAATCTATGGCAAAGGAATTTTACAAAAGATTAATGAAATAAAAAGTTGGTTCTTTGAAAGATAAACAATATCAATAAATCTCTCGCTATATTAACCAGAAACAGAAATGGCCCCAATAAACTCAATCAGAAATGAAAAATGAGATATTACAACTGATACCATAGAAATATAAAATATCATCAATGAATACTATAAAAATCTCTATGCACATAGACCTGAAAATGTTGAGGAAATGGACAAATTCTTGGAAACACACAATCTCTTTTTGTTCAATCAGAAAGAAATAGAAATCACAATAGACCAATATTGAACAATGAAATTGAAGCAGCAATAAAATGTTTTCAACAAAAAATGTTCTGAACCAGATAGTTTCACAGCCAAATTTTACCAGACCTACAAAGAAAAATTGGTATCCACAGTGCAGAAATTATTCCATAACATTGAGAAGGAAGGGATCCTTCCCAACTCATTCTAGAAAGCCAGCATCACCTTGATATCAAAGCCTGGAAAGGAAACAACAAATAAAGAAAACTATAGACCAATATCCTTTATGAATATAGATGTAAAAATTCTCAATAAAACCTTAGCAAATTGAATTCAGCTGCACATCAAAAAGAAAGAAAGAAAGAAAGAAAGAAAGAAAGAAAGAAAGAGAAATTCACCATGACCAAATGAGCTTCATCTCCAGGTTGCAAGAATGGTTCAACTACATACATTCATACATGCATACATGTGATTCATCACATAAACTGAAGCAAAAACACGACCATCTGATCATCTCATTGGACACAGGAAAAGCATTTGACAAAATTTAACATCATTCTATAATAAAAACTCTTAAGAAAATAGGCATAGGTGGAGCATTATAAAAGCCATGTATGAGAAATCCACAGCCAACATCATACTGACTGGGGAAAAAGTGAAAGCATTCCTGCTTAGAACTGGAACTAGACAAGATTGTCCACTGTCACCACTTCTATTCAACATAGTGCTGGAAGTCCTTGCCAGCACAATTAGGCTAGAGAAGGAAATCGAGTGTATCCAAATGTGGAAAGAATGATCAAGAATGGTTCTTTCCTGACAATATGATCATATATTTAGAAAACTACAAAGATTCTGCCAAGAGAATCCTGGAATGGATCAATGAATTCACGAAAGTGTCAGTTTATAAAATCAATGTACACAAATCAGTAGCATTTCTGTATACTAATAACAGTCAACCTGATAATCCAATCAAAGACTCAATATCTATCATGATAGCAACAAAGAAAATAAAATACTTATTTAACCAATAGGTGAAAGACTTCTACAAGGCGAACTATGAATCACCGAGGTAAGAAATCACAGAGGACGTAAACAGATGGAAAAACATATCATACTCATGGATCGGCAGAATCAACATTGTTAAAATGTCTACAATACCCAAAGTGAGTTACACATTCAATACAATCCCAATTAACATACCAATGCCATTTTTTGCACATCTAAAAAAAAAAGGAAAATTCAATACTTCATATGGAACCAGAAAAGATCCCCAATAGATAAAGCAACCTTAAGCAAAAAGAACAAATTGGGAGGCATCACTGTAGCAGACTTCAAGCTATACTACAAGGATATAGTAACCAAAACAGCATGGACTGGCACAAGAACAGAGAAATAGACCAATTGATTACAACAAAGGACCCAGATAGGAAATTATCTTTATATTACCTTCTGATGTTTGGCAAAGCAGACAAAAACATACACTGGGGAAAATAATCTTTATTCAATAAATGGTGCTGAGAAACTTGGATAATCACATGTAGAAGACTGAAACAAGATAATTACCTCTCACTACTCGTAAAAATTAATTCAAGATAAATAACAGACTTAAACCTAAGGAATGAAACTATAAGAATTCTACAAGAAAATTTTGGAAAAACTCTTACAGATATCAGCCTAAGCAAAGAATTTATGAAGAATACCCAAAACCCATCACATCAACAACAAAAATAAATAAATAGGACCTAATCAAATTAAAAAGCTCTGTACAGCCAAGAAAACAGTCAATAGGGAGAATAGGCAACTGACAGAATGGGAGAAAATATTTGCATGCTATACATCCAATAAAGGGGTAATAACCTGATCTACAAAAACTCAAGCAAATCAGCAAGAAAAAATCAAATAACCCCATAAAAAAGTGGTCAAATGAAAAACGGAACAGAAGCTTTTCCAAAGAAGAAAGACTAATAGCCAATGAATGTATGAAAAAATGCTCAATGTCTCTAACCATCAGGGAAATGCAAGCCAAAACCACAATGAGATATTACCTAACTCCAGAGAGAATGGCTTTTATCCAAACAACAAATGCTGGAATGAATGTGGAGAGAAAGGAACACTTATAAGCTGTTGGTGGGACTGCAAACTAATACAACCTCTATAGACAGTAGTATGGAGATACCTCAAAGAACTACACATAGACCTACCATTTCATCCAGCAATTCCATTATTGGGTATTTACCCAAAGGAAAAAAGCCAGTTTATCAAAAAGACTCTTGCACTAGAATGCTTATAGCAGCACAATTCACAATTGCAAAGATGGGCAATCAACCCAAGTACCCGTCAACATATGAGTGAATCAATAAAATGTGTTATACGTATACCACATTTTATGGCTGCATTCTACTCAGCCATAACAATAAATGTTGTCAAAACCTGGATGGAACTGGAGACCATTCTCTTAAGTGAAGTATCTCAAGAATGGAAAAACAAACACCACATGTACTCACTATTAAATTGGAACTAATCTATCAACACTCGTGCATATATGAAAGTAAAACTTAATGGAAATCAAGCATGTGGGAAGGGGAAAAGGTGATGGATAAAATCACACCTAATGGGTAAAATGCATACTATCTTGTGATAGGCACACTTATAACTTTGACTCAAACTGTACACAAGCAATTCATGTAGCCAAAACTTTGTACCACCATAATATTCTGAAATAAAAATAATAAAATAAAATTCTAAGACTACAGGGAAAAAGTTGAAACACACATACACACGGAGATAATGTTAAGTAATCCTTTAATGGTGTCTACCAATCGTATTATACTCCACTAGTGCATGCACCCATTCCATCACCCACTCTTCCACTCTTCTGGGTAATTAGTGCATATTTCTACCCTTCCACAAACTTCCAATAACTTTCTAATTTCTTGAACTATAGTATTGAAATATTTTATGTCACATTCCTTTAACTTGTTTTCTCTATCTACACTCATGGGATCTTAGGCACATTTCCCTCAAACAACTAACATTTCCCTTACACAGCATAGGGTGGTAATGGGGAAATAAACTGTGTTTCTAGAAGTCAAATAGTAGCATTAATCTATTACTCTTGATTTGTGCTCTTGGAAGGAGCCTTGGCTAGGATGAGGAAGAGTAGCTGCAATCATGTGATAAATTGTTTGACCAGGAATCAAATGGTAGCATACACATTTCATCAAATGCAAATGCAAAGCATGACTTCAACTAAAACATGGTGTCATCTCAAGCTTGGGGAATTCCAGCAAGAGAAAGTAAGGAAAAAGGTTCAACTATGATTTAAATTTTGGTAAATTATTAAATAAATAAACCATTAATTGTCAAAATAAACCTTTAATTTACAGAAGAAAATAATCCTTGAATTGCTTGAAATTCTCTAGTCTTGACCAATATTAAATTATAGTCACTTGGTGGAATGGAAGATCAAGATATTGGAGAGATAGGACCATTCCTACACTGCTGGTGGGACTGCAAACTAGTTCATCCTCTGTGGAAAACAATATGGAGATACCTTAAAGTGATACAAGTAGATCTACCATTTGATCCAGCAATCCCACTACTGGGCATCTATCCAAAAGATCAAATGACACTCTACAAAAAAGACACCTGCACTCAAATGTTTATAGCAGCACAATTCACAACTGCTAAGTTGTGGAAACAACCCAAGTGCCCATCAATACATGAGTGGATTAATAAAATGTGGTATATGTATACCATGGAGTACTATTCAGCTTTAAGAAACAATGGTGATATAGCACCTCTTGTATTTTCCTGGATATAGCTGGAACCCATTCTACTAAGTAAAGTATCCCAAGAATGGAAAAACAAGCACCACATGTACTCACCAGCAAATTGGTATTAACTGATCAACACCTAAGTGGACATATGGGAATAACATTTATCGGGTGTTGGGCAGGTGAGCAGGGGGAGGAGGGGATACATACATAATGAATGAGATGTGTACCCTCTGGGGGATCATCACACTAAAAGCTCTGACTCAAGGGGGAGGGGGGCATGGGCAATACACATAATCTTAACATTTGTACCCCCATAATATGCTGAAATAAAAAAGATATAAATTATAGCAAAACAAAGACAGCTGATACTCCTGCAAACTTGAGTATATAAATGAGAAATGTGTGCCATCTTGTTATGTATGTTATTATAGCCAAGAGGACTTTTTAGTGCAAACATGTCTACTAACTCTTCTCTACAGATACAATTTTCTCTTAGCTGATAAAGCACATCTTTCTTAAAAAAATCTATAGTATTCAAAGAAAGGATACACCATAATTTTCACATGCTGTCTCATATTTCTATATTAGAAATGTATCATTATACATTATAAAATAGATTCACAGTGAACTATTTCAATAAAATATCTGCAGCTTAATAATAATCCTGTTTCATAACCATAAACTGAGGAAATAACATTGATTTAGCCATATCTGTAGTTTGAACTTTGGAAGATTCATGAAAAAATAAATGCTGTAAAATGTTAATTTATTTATTAATAATTAATCTGTTTGATAGATATTCATTAAATCCATAATTATATTTGATATTAAAATTAATAATTTCATTTTATAGTAAAAATATACAAACTGTATTAGGGACACACATACTAATGATATTCACATATTTGATGCACTCATATCCCTATGATTATGGATATCTCTAGAAAGCCAAAATCCTTTCAGAACCTCATACAAATATGTTGCAAAATGGATTTCAATCTTAATACTCTAGCAAATAATGTTAAAAAGACAAATATTGAAACTGAAATCATACTATAAGTTGGTATTTTTCACTTGGACATTGGCAATTGCTTTGCATTTCTTTATATATGCTTTCTTTTGTCATTTTGGTCAAAATGGCTCAAAATGGTTACATTACATGAGAATGTGAAGTTTTAATATACCATTCAAAGAAAAAACAATTTTCAAAAAACCTTTCCTTTTTTCCATGTATTAAGTACAAAAAATAAGCCGATAGCTATCAGTTGTTTGATATTAATATCAGAATATTTGCTACATGTTTTCATATTAGGATTTTACAAAAAATATGTTCTATAAGAAATTTTAAAAGTCTTGTTTTTTGTCTAAGGTAATATATGACTAAATAATATTTTAGTCATAAATATCTAGCCACACATCAGTGAAATATTGAACAATAAGTATGGAATATCAGATATTCATAATAGTAACCCCTTTTTATATGTAATCATATATAATAGTGCCCATATTTACACATTTAATACAAATGTACTTAAAATCAAATGTACGTATTGACCTTCTGTTCATGAAAAGCAATTTTAAAAAGTTTGTTACTGCTGTGTCACAGATGGGTTTATTTACATATTAAGAAAAGTGTTTCTTAGTTCTTTGAAAAATAAATTAGCCTCTGCAGATGTTGTGATGATATACCAGCAACTCATGATAATAAATTGAAGATTCAGAAACAGGTTATTAGTATTTACATGTAAAAGTAATTACATTGATTGATTTAAATACCAAAGGTATCATCTGTTTTAGCTTTTCTTTAAGTATTAATTCAAAAATCACTTTTCTTAGGTGTCAGAATAAATAGGTGAACTACTATTAATGTCTCAAAAACATTCTTTTGTTATCATTCAAAAATTTTAATTGCTCTAAGACCAAATGGTTAAGCTAAAAATTATTTCACCTGTAAAGTCTAAACTGAAAATATTAAATGAGGAAATATAGTATCATTTGTATAATGGACACTGGAAAATAAGAACGGAGAGGGTGAAAAAGGGGTGAGACATCAAAAAATTAACTACAGGGTACAATGTAAAGTATTTGAGTGATCTGTACACTAAAAGCCTAGACTTCACCTCTTTACAATTCATCCATGTAACACAAAAATACTTATACCCACCAAATCTTCAAAATAAAAAAAGACATATGATGAATAAGATTTTCGCTCAATGTTTTATAACACCTATGTGATATTTTTATAAATTATCTGAATAATTTCCCTTCTGAATATTTGAATAAATTAGTAGCAGACTGCTATATACTGTAGTATATATACTTTATTTACTATATTCTATATTCTAACAATATAGAAAAATGAATATATTTTTATAAGTGCATAGCAGTTTAATGAATATGAAAAAATGCAGTGCGTTTGTTATAGTGTAATATTACCTAATATTTATTGAGAGCATACTATGTGCTGCACATGATTCTAAGCTTTTTGCATACTAATGCATTGGGGATTAAGTAAATTTAATACTCAGAACAATCCAATGAAGTTGGCACTATTTTTATCCAATTTTTTTTACAATTGAGGAAACTTGGAAGGCTACCACTAAATGTAAGCCGATTCAGAATTTGTTAGAATAATGTTTATGTGGTCATATTTCTGTGCACAAGTGTGAGTGAAGAGAATTTCATGCATTCAAGAGTAGTGCTTTCATACATGGTTTCATAAAGACCACATTCTTCTGATTTATGGCTGGCTAAAAGTGATATTTGTAACGAGGAGTGTCATCTGTAAATTGCTGGCTGTGGCTCAGCTTTGTGTTTTGTTTTGTTTTTCCATTTCTAGAAACAGGTAACATAATTGCTCAAAATTATTACACATTTTGTCTGAGTTTATAATTTAAATCCCTGTGATTTTTTACCCCCAAGGTCCATATTACATGCTGCTATCATTCTGCCATTATAATGGAATAATAAAAAGCTATCATTGTATCTTTCTGGCAATAATACTTCAGTATTGTATTAGTAAACTAATTTGTATTAGTAAACTCTCTAATTTATCATATGCTGAAATTGATGATTATAGAATTTAATAAAGTGTTCAATCATAGGCAATATTAGTGACATTGACAAAATGCCTCAAAAGATTCGATGTCCCATTAACCTTACTCATACAGAAGCCTTAATATAATAATTATTGGTTATATATTGTATTATGTTGCTATATATTATCTGCCAGTCTTTTACTTAATTATCTTGGGATAATCCTATTTTTCTCCTTTAGAATAAAGTTTATAGTTTTATTAATATGAACAGTTTTATCATATAGCAAAATAATTTTTCTATTTGGAAATTTTAAACATGTTTCTTTAAGTAGGAATGGGTGTTAAATATTACCCAGTGTTTACTATTGAAATGACTAGAGTTTTCAAATTTATTCTGTTATGCAATATATAATGTCAATAATTGTTTTAATATTTAACTATTTTTGTATTTCACAAATGTTCAAAATAGCAATTTTTAAAATTTATTTGCTTAGTTTTTATAAATGTACCATAGTTATATAGACTATTGAGATAAAAGGAAGCTAAGGGATAGGGTTTTTGATATTTTCAGCACTACGTTTACAACTCTTCTGTATATCTACATTTTTTTTAATGTTTTCAAAAAACTTCCTTACACATTTAGGACAAGATAAGTGTCTTATAGCCATGGTATCATTAACTGAAAGAACTTAATCATATTAGTTTTATGGTCAATGTAATTATCTGTCCATGGTGACAAATTTTTAAACTCATCTGTTCAAATAATGAGAACTCACTTTAGTGAATCTGCATCTGAAAGCTGTCGACTTCCTGCTTTGAAGGTCAACCAATCAGTGCACTCATTCTTGTGGACATCATTTTAAAGGTGATGTCACCAAACTCATGCATCTCTACCCAACACAAAATGCCAACCATTACAAGCCACATTCTGAAGACTGGTGTCAACTCATCCATAGCTCTATCAATGACATAACCTTAGAGCAAAAGCTTTCCAAATACTTTATAAAATATTAGAATGCATTTGTCAAAGGTGCCATGCCTGACCAGCATAACACTCCCTTAGTTAAGGAAGCAATGCATTCAACTTTTGCTTTTATATATTGAATGATATATGACACCAGTTTCATAATTTGATAAAATCATTTATTCTTTTAGTATAATTCACCTGAGCCTCATAATCAGAAATATGAGAAGGCATATAAATCTACTTTTTCTTTTCTCCTTGGGACCACAAAGTCTCTCATCCCATCCCCCTGACCCAAAAGTTAACTATTCTAATATTCTCATCTATTGTTTACAGTGATTAGTCCTGGTGCAGGGAATTTGTTCCAAGTTGGGTTGATTAGAGCCCTTCACCAGAATTTTTTTCAAGATTATTTTCTTTATACAAGTTTAAAATAACTATGAATCTTCTTCCAGTGATATCTCATCTGGGCACTATGCTTTTAATATCTCCCAAATCTGTGCTTACTGGTACCCAGTGAAACCTATATGTCTTCAGTCACATGTTCCTCCCTACACTATGTTTTTTTTTAATGTGCAAATATTTCAGAATTTGAGCAATTTATACCACTCTAACAGTAATACAGACAATTATGTCAGCTAAATATTCTAAACAATTTTAAATTATCACACTACAACTCATGTTTAAAATATAGGCCACTCTGATTCAAACTATGTATAAAAACTAATAATGAAGAACTCAAGAGCAACATAAAAGGATGAGTGCATTTTTTTCAAATGGCCACAATATATGAAAGTAAGAATTTATGACAATAATGGAAATAATTTTTAACTACAGATAAATCTCAGCAGTACCTCCCATTCATACTTTCTCACAGGTCTCTTATGTTTGTCATTTCTACACAAATTTGTAGTGCTAAGAGAATAACAACAGTGGTTTATTAGGAGTTGTAGTTATTTTGTCAAGGTATCCAGTGCAAAAGGATTTCAATCACAGAGAAATAGCACTAGCTATAAGCATAAAATACAATTTAAGAATATGTTATTGACTCAGAACATTTCCAGAATTCCTGTGCATTTATGAAGATTTAGTATAAAAATATGTATGGTCCCGTATAACAATTGTATAGTATATTTTGGTAAGTCAAATACAGCAATTTTTATATGCAAAAAGCAGTTACCGCATTTGCTGATGGCAAGATTCATTATTTCTGAAGTTATATATATAAAAACAAGTATCAAAATATCAGTTTAGACCATCTTACTGGCATTAACAATTCATACTTTAAATAGAACACATTATGATGAAATTTTGGTATAAATTATAAGAATTCATAATTCAAAATGTGGTGCCTTACCCTTATGCGTAACTTATCTGTGTGGAACATCCAGGGAGGATGTTGAAGAATACAAGATCTAGAATATTCATTGATTCATTTATGTAACAAATGTTTATTTTAGATATTATAATAAATTAAATAATTACAAAATAACTCCCCCTCATGGATCTTTTATGGCACTAAAGGAGAAAAGACAAAATCTAGAAAAATGTGTAAAGCTATAGAAAGATGTGAAAAGTAGAGAAAAATAAGGCTGGATATGTTGTTATATGAAATGTGAAGTAGGAGTTATGATGTTAGATAGGGAAAAGAAAGACCTCTCTGAGGAAGTAGTACGTGCATTAAGACCTAAGGGGTATGAGGGGACAAGCACTGTGGATGTCCAGGAAAGAACCTTTTGTGAAGAAGAAATACCTTAGCAAAATTGGCCCTGATGCTTAACTGTGCATTGAATACTTATGTAAGAAAGAAAATAAGCATGGCTATAGAGAAGTGAGAAAGAAAATAGCAGCATATGATATGAGAGTAGACGAAACAGGGTACTCCATACTTAAAACCCACAATATCACTGAAGGACATTTCTTAGTAAGGTGGAAATATTGAAGAGGACCTAGGTAAGAAATGATCGTAGCTGGGAACAGAGAGATAGAAATGAGTGTGGAGAGAATTAAATAAATGATGAGAATATTTTAAAGTAGGGTCTATAAAATTGTCTGACTGATGCTGTCATTTTTTAGAGTAAGACTTGTACCATTGACAACTCAGATGGTGACTTAGACCAACTGGATTAATGAAGTTGCCATTTACTGAAAGACAAACATTAAGTTTTCATTTGGAACTGGCTCATTAGATACTGAAATAGAGAGGTCGAGCAGGTAGTTATACAAGGTTAAGTATATTCTTATTTATTGAGCTTTATTTTCAATAATCACAATTCCATCAAAGCTTTGAAAACTATATAATTGGCATTCCATTCACTAAATAATTATATAAATTGAAGAAGTTCCAAATTATTGTGATCAAAATGCAACCAAATTTAAAGGAATAACTTTTCAGAGGATTTCAATACTATTTTAGTATAAAAAGGAATTGTTTAAATGTGTGAATTTTACCTAATCTGTAATTAACAATTTCTCTAATCATTCACCCATCTGATAGCTTGACTTCATGGCTTGACCATAGAAACACTGCCTGGTACACAAACTCACTGGCAGAAGATAGAGTGTTAAATAATTTTTCAGTAACTACTTACTACAAGAAAAGGTTAGCTGTCTAAGAATAGATGGAGGACAATAAGCTTACCAGAGATATGTAGAAAATCACTAAGTGGGGTTACTTATATAGGGAGAGAGAGAGATAAGTTTATACATGAATGTGACAATTGTAGTACATAGTTTAGAAAAATGGCAAGTGTATGTTCACTGATAAATTGATAAATGTCAAAAGAATCTATTTCATTAAGTTTTAATTTGAAACATCCCTTTGCTATTTATTTCCCTTGTCCTGATTTTTCAATGTGAAGGATATATTGGAAAGGTTGGTTGACATGCCAAGGTTGCATAAAGCTTGATAAGGAATACAGTTGTGAACTATGGACTCCCAATTTAATGTGCTTTCCACTAGAACACAGTTTCACTCTTCTGTCATAATATAATGTGATGATATAATATAAAATAGTATTTTACTGGCACTTCTACCAAAAAATTAGAGAGATAGTATAGTTCAGAGCAGGGTCAGCAAACTTTGGCCCCTGTGACAAATCTGTCCCATCCTTGCTTTTGTAAATTAAATTTTAGTGTAACAAAAGCATGCTCATTCACTTACTATTGTTTATAGCTGCTTTCATGCATTGAACACCAGAATTACATAGTTGCAGCAGAGATTATATGACCCCAAAGTTCTAAGAATTTACTATTTGACCTTTTATAGGAAAAGTTTGCCTGTTCCTGTGAGAGTGAAGTATGTGGTTGGTTGTTTGATTTTTAATTAATTTCAGACTAATAATTTTCTAAATATAATAAAATGCATTATTTGAAAAAAACATGCATTTAAATGATACATCAGTGTCACACAGCTATTAGGTTTACAAATTTCAATATCTATTTTTATCTACTTGTAAAATGAGTCTAACAATTCTTATATCACTTAGGTTCACCTAATATACTTTCAATAGCACTGTTGTAGAAGTCAAAAAACATTAACTCTGGATCAAAACTGCCAAGATTTGAATCCCCACACTACAATCTACTGTTATTTATTTTGTCAAAGTGCTTATGCCTTTGTTTCTCATAACCCCCATCTGACAAATGGTTATAGTAATAATAATAGTGGAATAATAGCCCTCCTTGCCTCATAGAGTTCTTGCAAGGAACAAATCAGTTAAAATATGAAGGACTTAGAACATGCCTAGAATATATTTAAGCATCAAAGTGTGAGCTGTTATTATTAGTTCTTAATATATGAAGTATTTATAGACTCAAAATATACCTGAACTATTTAACGACTGAAATGTTAATTATTGTTTACTTTGAATCAAAAAATCTGTACGTAATATTGGATATGAATAAATATAAAATTTGCATAAAGAGACCAAATGAAAATAATTATTTTGACCCCTTTATAAACATTAAAAATAAATAGAACTATGAATAAAAACCAATTTAAAAGTATCCATTTAAAAAAAATGAAGGATGTTTTTCAAGGAAGGTTGCAGTGCTCTTGAGCAAAATCTGCTAGCTAGGCACTACATTAACTTTTTTACTCAACACACAATCTTGTTATTATTGCCATTTTCTTTTGAGCTCTCATTTACAATATACCACAAAATATTACACCCTTTGTTTATAATTGAGCATCAGTTTACAGTACCCAGAGGCAATGACGGAGGTCACTTGTTCTCAGCCTCATCTCCCTTTCTTTCAGAATTGTTTATTTCATCTTTCTAAATCTCAGGTCTGTAAAGAATTTAGAAGTTCTTCACAAAGGACAAACAATAATTCCTAAACATGAACTATTAATAGGTGATATGTTTGCATTCAAATATACAAAAATGTAGAATTATATAAAATGTTTGTCAGAAACACAGTTTATCTAAGCCAAAATCTGATTAATGTGGTGGGGAAAATATCATCAAATGACCAATACATTCTGTGATGTGAAAAATCTTCATAAATGCTAAATGTTAATTAGTTTGCTATCCTAAAGTTCTTATATGTATTTTATTAAATAATTCATTAACAAATATTTATAATTTATATATCAAAGTATTTGTATCAAAAATATAGAAACTCCTTAAAAAATATTTAAAATATACGTAACTTAATTGAAAGAGAGAAAATATTAAATAAGAATAGGCACTTTCAGTAGAGACAATCTGAATATAAATAAATATAAAAATATACGTAACTCACTAGTTATAGATTAAACACATAGAAATCAAATATCATTTCATAACCTTTGCATTGGCATAATTTTCTAATCCTGTCAATATCAAGGGGAGGGGAGGGCATGGGAAATATTAATAGGAACTCATACAGTTAGTGAGGGTATAAATTTACCTGTAAACATTTTGAAAAGTAAATTTTCAATGTCTAGAAACTCTGAAGTAGAACAGCTGAGTAGAGCAAAGAGGGCTCTGAACTTCACATCACAGAGCAGCGCCCTTCACCCAGACAGCAATGATGCGGAACTATGCAGTGGACAACCTGCAGAGCAGAGCACAGTAGCCCTTCTCTGTCTACCACTCAGCAATTTCAGCTGTAGCTATATTCTCTATGTAGAATAAAGAAACTCTGAGATATGTGCTCTTGTGTACGTGGATCAGAGAACATTTGGAAGCCACTTAAATATCATTAAAATAGAGATATATTTGTACATGATATATTTAGTTAATGATATAAACAAACAAAATTTAAAATTCTTTTAATATTCTTTATAATTATTAATCTATGTAACAAAATGCTTTTAAAAGTATAAAAAAGATTTTATGCCAACTTCTAAATAGTGGTTCCCTCTGGTTGTGATGGAAAGGAAAGAAAGATATGAGGGTTTCTAAGATGCATTGTGCCACAACTATAACTGTGATATTGTATTTCTTTAGAGAAAATGTAAGTCAAATACAAGACACATTTAACACTTGATAAATTTCAGTGGAGATAACAAAGGTGTTCAGTTTAAAATTCACTTTGTTATATTTTTCTACTTTTGTTTATTTAATATATTTTATTTAAAAAGGGAAAAAAAGAAGAGTTATTACAATGAGCATCTAGTATTTAGTTTCTTTTAAAAACTGAAAAAAAGGCTGATTTTATATTTTCTATATATTTACTTGATTTTAGGTTTACTTAAAGCTTTGGTTCTTATTTTATCTTATCACAGATAATATGTTATTCAGCTAAAATTATTTTTTCTTGTTATTTTTATTTTTAAATTTTATATGTATCTATCATATTATAAACTGAAATTTATAGGCCATTAAGTATTTAGTACTTGCAAAATTCATCTTCACATAGTAAGATGATTGGTTAGCTATCCATCAAATTTTAATCAAATTAAATTTTGATTATCACTAAAATAACAGCTGAGTGATATATATATTAATAGTTATTAAACATGAAATACAATTGTAAATTTTGCCAGAGAAAAATATCATAAGCATGGGATAACAGGATTCCCTATATCAGTTTTTGATGGCTAACAAACAAAACACAAAATTAATTTCTTAAAACAATAACTATTTATTGTCACTCACATATCTATGGGTCATGTGGACGTTCTGCTGACCTGAACCAAGTTTAGTTCAACTATGCTGCTTGTTGTTGGGTTTGGTCATTTTTCTGTGCTTTGCAGTATGTAAGTTGGGAGTTTCCTAGCTTAAGATGGCCTGATTCGTATGCCCTGTATATATACAATTGGACTTTGTGTCACCTATTCCCCAGCAGACTAGCCTATGTTTTGGTGGCAGGGTACTAAGAGTAAGTAAGCAAGAAGGTGAGCACCAATGTGAAAGTCCTTTTTGTGTCTCTCCTTACATTACAACATTACATTTCTACTATACCATCAGCCAAAGAAAGATAACCAAGCTCTGATTCTGTTTTTTAAAAAGAAAAGTGTCAAAGCGATAATAGAGAAAGATGATCAAACTAAGGCCATTGATGCATTCATCTCATCACATTAACATACTGATGCAAGAAAATTACTTATTAATTAACAAAATATTTAATAGAATTTAGGTTTTTTGGGCTAGGAAGTATCCAATGAAGGGGATTGAGCATTGAACAAGTGGAAAAATATCTTGCCATAATAGCTTATATTTTAGTGTGGGAGACAGAATACTAACATATAAACAAATAGATATAGAGTATTTTGTGTAATGATAAATGCTATGAAGAGAAATGTCAGAATAAGAAAAAAAAGGAATTATAAGCATACTGATTTGTTGCTATTTTTCACACATTGCCAGGAGATTATAGCACAAAATTACACTTGAAATGATTAGGTAACAGCCCATGTTGCTAACTCGGGAAAGAACATTATAGACACAGGAAACGGCTATTGGCAAGATCCTGAGACAATTCTCTTTATTTTCAAAGAAGAGCAAGATCAACTTAGAACAAACAGAAAGGAATATGGAAGTGGTAGAAAATTAAATCTGAATACATCTGGGAACATATTACAAGAATTTTGTATTTTGCTTTGTTTTTTATTTCAGCATATTATGGGGATACAAATGATTAGGTTACATTAGGTTATATATTTCCTTTATCCCGCCTAAGTCAGAGCTTCAAGTGTGTCCATCCCTCAGATGGTGAGCACTGTGCACATTAGATGTGAATATACTCATCCCCTACTCTTCTCTTCCACCTGACTGACACTTGATAAATGTTACCACTATATGTGCACATAAGTGTTGATCAGTTAATACCAATTTGCTGGTGAGTACATGTGGTGCTTGTTTTTCCATTCTTGTGATACTTCACTTAGTAGAATGGGCTCCAGCTCTATCCGGGATAATACAAGAGATGCTATATAGCCACTGTTTTTTGTGGCTGAGTAGGACTCCATGGTATACATATACCACATTTTATTAATCCACTTATGTATTGATGGGCACTTGGGTGGTTTCCACATATTTGCAATTGTGAATTGTTCTTTTATAAACATGTGAGTGCAGATGTCTTTATTATAGAATGTCTTTGTTTCCCTTGGGTAGATGCCCAGTAGTTGGACTGCTAGATCAAATCATAGTTATAATTTTAGGTCTTTGAGGTATCTTGATATTACTTTCCATAGAGCTTGTGCTAGTTTGCAGTCCCACCAGCAGTGTATGAGTGTTCCTATCTCTCTGCATCCACATCATCATTTGTTCTTTTGGTACTTTTTGATAAAAGCCATTCTTACCAGAATTAGGTGATATTTCATTGCTGTTTTGATTTGCATTTATCTGATGATTAGTGATATTGAGCATTTTTCATATGTTTCTTGGCCATTAGTCTATCTTCTTTTGAAAAGTTTCTGTTCATGTCCTTTGCCCACTTTTTAATGGAGTTATATGATTTTTTCTTACTGATTTTCCTAAGTTCTATATATTAATAGATTCTAGTCATTAGCCCTTTATCAGATGTATATTATAAAAATATTTTCTCCCATTCGGTAGGTTGTATATTTTCTTTAGTGATAGTTTCTTTGGCTTTGCAGAAGCTTTTTAATTTAATCAGGTCTGATTTGTTTATTTTTGTTGATGCTATGATTGCTTTGAGTGTCTTCCTCATAAATTATTTGCCTAGGCTGATATCTATAAGAGTTTTTGCAAGTATTGCTTCTAGAATTCTTATGATCTCATGCCTTAGGTTTAAGTCTGTTATCCATTGTGATTTGATTTTTGTGAGAGGTGAGAGGTGTGGATCTTGTTTCAATGTTCTACAAGTGGCTATCTGAGATTTCCAGCATCATTTATTGAATAGGGATTCTTTTCCCCAGTGTACATTTTTTTCTGCTTTTTGAAAGATCAAATGGCTATATGAGGATGGTTTTATATCTGGGTTCTCAGTCCTGTTCTATTGGTCTATGTCTCTGTTCTTTTTCCATGTCCATGCTGTTTTGGTTACTATAGCCTTGTAATATAGCTTGAAGTCTGGTAAATTGATGCCTCTCAATTTGTTCTTTTAGCTTAAGGTTGCTTTAGCCATACGGGTCTTTTCTGGTTTCATATGACGTATAAAATTATTTTTTCTAGATGTGTAAAGAATGATGTTGGTATTTTAATAGGGATTGCATTGACTCCATAGATCATTTTGAGTAGTATAAACACTATAACAATGTTGATTCTGCTGATCCACGTTCATGGTCTGGTTTTCTATCTGTTTACATCCTCTGCTATTTCCTTCCTCAGTGTTTCATACTTTTCCCTGCATAAGTCTTTCACCTCCTTAGTTAAATATATCCGTAAGTATTTTATTTTCTTTGTTGCTATTGTGCAAGCTATTGAGTCTTTGATTTGGTTCTCAGTTTGTCTATTGTTGGTGTTTATGAATGCTACTGATTTGTATACATTGATTTTGTAACCTGTGACTTTGCTGAACTTATTTATCAATCAGGAATGAAGAAAAAGAAATTACAACTGATAAAACAGAAATACAAAATATCATCTCTGAATATTATAAAAATCTCTATGCAAATAAACTTGAAAATACAGAGGAAATGAACAAATTCTTAGAAACAAACAACCTCCCTGGGTTCAATCAAGAAGAAATAGAACTAATGAACAGACCATTATCAAGTACCGAAATTGAAGCAGCAATAGAAAAACCTTCCTAGAAAAAGAAGTCCTGGACCAGATGGTTTCACACCTGAATTCTACCAGACCTACATAGAACTGGTGCCTATCTTTCAGAAATTTTCCCACATCAGGAAGGAAAGAATCCTCTCCAACACCTTCTATGAAGCCAACATCACCCAGATACAAAAACCAGGAAAGGATACAATAAAAAAAGAAAACTACAGACCAATATCCCTTAGGAATATAGATGCAAAAATTCTCAATAAAATCCTAGCAAACCAAATTCGGGTGCTTATCAAAAATATAATCCATCACAACCAAGCGGGCTTCATCCAAGAGATGCAGGGATGGTTCAACATATCCAAATCTATAAATGTAATTCACCATATAAATAGAAGTAAAAACAAAGACCATATGATCCTCTCAATAGATGCAGAAAAAGCATTTGACAAAATTCAACCCCTTTTATGATAAGAACACTGAACCAAATGGCATAGATGGGACTTACTTGAACATTATTAAAGTCATATATGACAACCTCACAGTCAACGTCATACTGAATGGGGAAAAATTGAAACCATTCCCACTTAGAACTGGAACCATACAAGGTTGCCCTCTGTCATGACTTCTATTTAACATAGTGCTGAAAGTTCTAGCCAGAGCACACAAGAAAAGGAAATCGAGGACATCCAAATGGTGGCAGAAAAGGTAAAACTGTTGCTCTTGGCTGATGATATAATCTTATATTTAGAAAACCCCAAAGATTCTGCCAAGAGACTACTGGAATCAATTTAGCTTTATTTAAATGAAAAACCATTAGAGGGGTCTTGATTAGGTGAATAACATCTGCCATACATTTTAGAATCATCATTATGCTACTTTATGGAATATAGACTATATAGTAAGATAAAGAAAGAAGCACAGATAACATAGGGTAATTGTACAAATGATTATGGTTTGAGTAGGACTGATGTTAATAGTAGTAAAACTGCTCAGAAGTAGTTAGATTCACAATACTATTATTAGGGCAGAGTCAGCAGGATTTGATAGAAAATGAATGAGACAAGTAAGGAAAAGGAAACTGTTATTCATCAGTTCAAACTTTTGTCCTAAGCAAATGAGAGTTTGAGAGTGCTATTTTTTAACCAAAGATAATTTGAATGAAGAATAATTTGAGAGTATATGATGTAAATAAAAAAATCTCTTATGGACTGTTTAAGTCAGAAATTCCTATACGACATTAATATTAGCTTCTTAGGATTGCTATAACAAATTGCCACAAATGTGCTCTCCTAAAATAGCAGAAATTTATTCTCCTACAATTCTGGAGGCCAGAAGTCTAAAACCAGTGTGCCAGCAGGGTCACACCCTCTCCAAAGGCTTTAGGGTGGAATCTTTCCACTCCTCTTGAGGCTTCTGGTGGTTTCTCATGTTCCTTGGCTTGTAGTCCTAGCCAGAGTAGGCAAGAGAAGGAAATCAAGGGCATCCAAATGAGGGCAGAAAATTGTAGGCCAAGGAACATCATGTCAATATGTGCTTCTATTTTCATATCAACTTCCTTGTATTTCTCTAGGTCCTTTCCATTGCTTATAAGAACACCAATCATTGGATTTATGTCCCACCCTAATCCAAGTAATCTCATTTTATTTTACTTAATTACATCAGCAAAGACCTTATTTCCAAAGGAGATCACATTCTGAGGTTCTAGGTGGACACATTTTTCTTGGGGGCCCTATCATCTCACTGCCATATCCAAGTGGAGATATTGTGTAGCCATTTGAAATCAACGTAGGGAAGGAGATTGAGGATGGAATTACAAATGTGCAAGCATCATTATAAACTATGGGTATCAATAAGATCACCTTGGAAATGGTAATATAGAGAGACAAAAAGTGATTCTGGGATTGAACCCCATGGTTCTTCAATATTTATAGGTCAAATGATGAGAAGAATTCTCTACATAACTAATAAATAGGCCAATAAATTTGAAGTAATAATAGGGAGTCATAACTAAGAATTTTTTAAAAAGTGGCACAGAAAAATGAGAGCAATCAACTGTGTCAAATGCAGTTGATAAAGGAAGCAAGATAAAGAAGATAATTTACTATTCTATGTTGCAGTGGGTAAGCCATTGCTGACCTTGAAAAGACTAGTTGGGAGAAAGAGTGAGACAGAAAACCTAACTGTAGCAGTGTTTAGAGAAAATAGCATTAAAATGAGTAGAGACAGCATTTCATACCCCTGAGTAAAGGGAAGAGCATGGGGCAGAAGTAGGAGGGTGATGTGGGTTCTATATTTTCTCTACGAAAGTTGCCAGATATTATAGCATGTTTAAATATTGATTTCATACCAGATTCCAGAGAGCTCATTTGTAAGAAAAGCAGGAATGCAATGGAGTGGACAGTGGAGACTGTTCATTTAGAGGAAAGAACAGAAATATGTTAGTTTTTAAATTTTTCTTCACTGATGTGAATAGGAGCATTATGAGGGCTTGAAAAATTTAAAATTCCCCATGTGTATTACAAATCCTGGCATATAATAAGTTACTCAACAAATATTTTTAAATCTAATTATATAAATGGATGAATAAATGAATGGCAACTGGAGTGATTATAAATTGTTTAATTTAGGTAATGAAAGCTGATATATATTTGAGGAAGGTATGACCACTTCAAGTTTACATATAGGATAGCTGGGAAATTAGAGATTGGTAGAATATGCCATAATTGAATATTCTGGGAATAGTGAGCATGGTTGTGTGAAGAATATGGATTTGTTAATCAGATGGCTGAGTAGTAATTTTAGGAAGATAATTTGATTCAACTTTGGTAAACTTTGAAGAGATAGAAATAAATACTGTTTTCATGTAGATACAAAACATATTAATACTATTATTTTAAGAGGTAAACCAGAAACTTAGTTTTGAAGACATTCAAGTGAACAATATCTAAGGACAAAGGGGAATAATTAGGAGGCTGTGCAAATAATCCAATGAAATAATTGGAATCCAGTTTAGGATAGCTTTAGGGCAAATGGAAAGAAAAAGTGAATGGATGTAAAGGACACACTTGTAAGAATATATTGGCCATTTATCTCGTCACTCAGTTTGTATACCATAGTGATATATATATATATTTTCTTCATAAATAACCATTCCTATCCTATGAGTTTACTCCTGCTGCCTTTTTTGCTCTCACTTCTGACTATATGTCATCCATTCAGATCTCATCTCAAATATCTCACTTTCCATAAAACAATTAACAATTTTGGTAGTCCACAATTAGTCTTTATGCCTTTCAACATTTAGAATATACAATTTCTCTATCTTAGGGAACTAAAGTGTCTGTCTTATGGTATTATCATCATATTTGTTGTTTTATTCTAACATCTTGTGGGCTCCATTGGCTAGAATTATATCATATTGATATTAGTAGCTCTTTAATGTTAGTAATTTTTCCTTTAAAATTTAGCCACTTAATAACACATTTAATCAGTCTATGATGGCATAATAATTGTGGGAGGAAAGATGGCAAATTACTGAGGTTTCCAGCCTGAAAAAACTGATACATCACTGATAATTTAAATTATTGATCACTTTATAGCTACAAACCTTACCTTCTCTCAAAAACCAAAGCAAACCTTAGCAAAACATACAAGGCTATGCAATAAACTAACATTACAAATTGGTGAAAAATTTTAATAAATAATTAAGGTGAGAGTAGATCGTATAATAATAATCAATATTTATATAATGATTTATATGCATACACAAACATATATACTCTGATTTAATTTACATACAACACTGGGAACTATTAGTATCATCCTTACTTTATAGATGAAAGCAGGAACATTTGAATTTCTCATGATGTGAATAGTGGACTTAGAGCCTAAGTCTTGGCTTTTTGATTCTATATATAGACCCTTTCCTTTTTTCTATACCATAGCCTATGTTATAACTTAAGTATTATTTTCTTATGTGTTTTTAGGATGATAAGACTATAAATGTCATCTAACAAATAAGTCTACTTGCATTATCTAAATTTTATTGTGGCAATTGTCTGATTCTGGCACTAGTTTAAACCATGACAACCACATGATAATTGGTCAATAAGTAGAATTTAGATCTGAAAAGTGGTTATTTCCTCTGTTTCTTGCTAATCTTACTTCCAATCTAAAACTGACTTACATATTCAGTGTGGAAGGAAAGGAATAAAGAACTAGTTAAATAATTATTGAGGGTTAAGTTTTTCTATTCTTTCTGAATTTGATGAAAAGGAGTACACTGGTAGGAAGACATTTGAACTTAAAGGAGAATGCATCTTTAACATGAAGTGTATCTAAAGTATTCTTATGTAAGAGTCATATTGAAATGGCCTTATCACCACTCAATCTATTCCCAACAGTTACCTGCCAGTCTGAGTGCTTCCGCACCATTATGAAAATCTGTCAAGCATTCAAAAACCAATTACACACAGGATGTCAAATGTTGTCATGCCAGCTGTCCTTTCACTCCCGAGGGGCTCCAACTGCCCATATTCAGTTAAAAATATATTCTACTACATGAGTTTTTTGTTGAGATAAACTTTACAACGTTATGTCCATCTCTATCATTTAACAAAAGTGAATATATTTAGTTTTCAATGACCAATAATTAACATAGCCCAAAGAAAAATTTCCCGGTTAATATATTCTACAAGCTTCTATTATCAAGAGAAAATCTCAATATCTGTAGATGATCTTCCACAAAATTTTAGGTCAATTATTGAATAATTTTACACTCTTATCAAAGAATGTTAGCAATATGTCTTATTCAATCTAAGGAATAAAAATATTGAAGCTAGTAAATGTAATGAAGAAATTACAGAGAACATTTTAAAAGATTAAAGTCATTAAATCTGAAATGCCTTATTTCAAATTAAAAGTTTACTTTATTATATTACAAAAAAGAAGCGGTACAATTAAGCAAAGTATGTACGTAAACTATCAACATGATTTTGCCATCTTAAAAGTAGCTTGTCTATATCAGCAGCAAAGATGGTAGAAGAGCAAGTGGCAATAAAATTATCAAATGTATTTTCCCCAGTTTGTTGAAAATTGAATACTTTTCCTTGCAAGAAGTAGTTCAAGACCTGGGAGAAGTGGTTATCAGTTGGTGCAAGTTCTAGTGAATATGGTGGATGACAGAGTTTCCAAGCCCAGCTTCTGTAATTTGAGCAGAGTTGTTTGTGTTACACCGTTGTCTTGCAAGAGGTTTGGCCTGTCTCTATTGACCAATCTCAGCTCCTTAATCACAAGCAACCTCATCATTTTGTCCAACTGGTTGCAGTAGACATCCACTGTAACTGATTGTTCAGGTTTCATGAAGCTGTAGAGGATAATACCAGTCCTGAAACACAAAACACCATAGCTTTTTTTTGATGAATATTTGGTTTGGGGCTGTGTTTCAGCAGTTCATCTTTATCCAACCATTGTACTGAATGCTTGTGATTGTCAAAAAGAATCCATTTTTTATCACATGTAACAATACAGGATGGAAATGGTTTGCCTTTATGTCGTGACAGCAGAGAAAGGCAAGCATCAAGAAGATTTCTCCGCTGACGCTCATTTAATTCATGCAGAACTCATCTATCCATCTTCTTTACCTTGCCAATTTGTTTCAAATCATCCAATATTATTGAAATAGTAATCTCAAACCTTGCTCCTAACTCACGTGTAGGTTGAGATGGATTTGCTTCTCCTACAGCTTTCAGCACCTCATTATCCACCTTGGTCTCAGGTTGCCCACCTGGCTCATTTTCAAGAATAAAATCATCAGAATGGAACTTCCCAAACCATCGATGTACTGTGCATTCATTAGCCACTTCCTTCCCACTTTGTTGATATTTCAAACTATATGGGATGCATTGGTTCCAGGATGGAACTCATATTGAAATATAACATGAATTTTTGACTTATCCATGGTGCCACAAAAATTTCTCTAAAAATTTTTTAAAAATAATCACAAGCTGAAACATGCATTTGAAAGACTGAGGATGTACCTTCACACACAAAAAAATTGTCAAAGTGAAATAAATGTCAGAGATATAAACTGTCAAATTGAGTAGTTAAGAAAATTGGACATTTCATACTTAATAACCTAATAATTTCCAAAAATGATTCATGTATGCATATTATTTTAAAAAGTAGTCTTTGACAACTTTTAATGGTTTCAACGAAATTTTTCATACTGATCAGGAACAACAAATCAAGTACCTACTTTGTGTTAAGGAGAGCTTTAAGCTCTTTAAGATTTAGAAAAAGGTATGGTTTTGAATATATTTGAAAACAATGCATAAATGCTGCAATGATAAGTATTTACTAATTTCTAAAATGTTCAACAAAGTTGTAGTTAATGCTTTAGGGGAGAAATAATAAGAGATCTATAAATTGCAAATGCTGGTTTAAATGAATCTATACTCTAGGTGATTAAATTTAGCAGGAAGGAATTGATAATAAAATGAGTAACACAAAATTTAGAAGAATAACACTGTTATGCACATCAAGGCTGCTCAAAGTATACTGAAGAACATTATTATGCCATAATTAACTTTCATAACCTAAAATGAATTTCTACCTTTGTGTTTTTATATATTTGTTATTTCTATTTTATTATTTTAGTGCACAGCACATATTCATGGAATTCATTTAACTAGCTCTATGATTGAGTTAAATTAAATTCAGGTTGTCACTAGTTTTATCTAAAAAGAAGCAAATACTATTTGAAATTGAAAATTCTTAAAATATTACCAATTCTATAGCTATGTAAGAAATTACAGACATCCTAGGTGACCATAAGACAACATCAGATTTAGCAATAAAAATATCAACAATATTACAATATCAATTGCATCTATTTATAAAGTATTACATACACTATGTGCCAGCTCTGTCTAAGACACAGTTGTGACATGTAGGGAATACCAAATATAGGGTATTATTGAGATCTTTTTGCATATATCTACTTATATTTTTTAGAATGCTATCTTAGATTTTCACAAATTGCTGTAATATATGGCAGAATAAAATAATAAGGGAAAATGAATATAACATTATGAAAATTCTATAAATTAAAAGATAATTTATATCTGGAATATCATAGATGTCTTTATGAGAGCAATGAGATGAAAACATTTTATATACAGGAAAAGTAAATAATATTTATATGGAGAGCAATATGTTTTATATAAGGAGATTCAAGACATTATATGGGACAGTTGGCAGAATCAGTACTACATTACCGGGGAGTATAATGCATTTGTAGCTTGGTCTAAAATAAGACTTAAAAGGGAGTTTTAATTTGAATTTTTAAAATAAAAGAACAATAAATGAAACGCTAAAGATTCTGGGCTTTATTGTTAAGTAAAGGTATTTTATTTCTTTCTTTAGTATTATTTATTTATTTTCTTCCATATTTATGACTGCTAAAAATACCTTCATAAAATTATATCTTTATTAATACTCTAAATTCTAATTAAAAGTTCATTTTAATCTTAATTTGATTTCTCCAAACGTGTTTTAATCCTTTAATGTGTTTCTTTTATATCTAATCATGCATTTGGAAGATCAATAAAAGCTTATTATATACTCTAATCATAATTCATCTGTATTTTTAATGTTTCTATTTTTTAATTAGTTACAGATAATACATGATATTAATCACTTATTTTCATTCAATTTGGTTGTGTTTAACTTAAAAGCATCAGCGATATGATGCCTATTAAAGGGATTACTTACTTTATCACATCAATTACAATAGATTAATTTGTGAAAATAATGTAACAAGAAAGATAATTTAAGTTACACACATACAAGAGGCAGGGAAAGGTGTGGGGTAGCCAGAGGTTGGTTAATAATGTGGTCCCCTAGCCCCAGTGAGCAGACTGGTACCAGTCTGTAGCCTGTTACGGATTGGGATGCAGAGCTCTGCTGCATCCCCTTTCTCCTGTCCATGGAAAAATTGTCTTCCATAAAACTGGTTCCTGGTGCCAAAAAGGTTGGGGACTGCTGGGTTAACCGATACAAAATTACAGCTAGATACAACGAGTAAGTTCTAGTCTTCCATAGGGTGATTATAATTTATTTTATATTTTAAAATGGTTATGAGTACATTTTAAATGTTTTAACACAAAGAAATGATAAATGCTGAGATTATATATATGCCATTTTCCCTAATTTGATCATTACATTTTATATGCATGTATCAAAATATCACACTGTACCTCATCAATATGTACAATTATGTGTCAATTAAAAACTGTAATAAAAAAATAAAATGGAATCATATAGCAAAAAAATATTTCTTTACTCAGTAGAGGAAGAAATCAAGTATGTGTATGTGTATTTGTTTACTGTCTTAATTTTAATTTTGTCTTTCCTGTACATATCTGGTATGGAAAACAATGCTTATCAGCAATAAAGTGAGGACAATTTTGAGAATTTACCCGCATATTTATAGAAATAATTATTTAGGAACATAAGTAGAAATTTTAGAAGTGATTAAGGCAGTAAATGAAATACTAAATCAATATAAAGGTTTAGCAGTGGAAGGGACACAAAAGAATAGAGGATTAGTGAATTGAAACATACATGAGAATTATACAGACTAAATAAATGAGTAAGTGTCAACATGACTTCTGGTGGAGGCATGCATTCAATCTACAGCATCAATGATCAATCTTACTTGCTTTTGTAAATGGAATGTATCTTTTTTCCTTTGGCTACTTATAAGATATTATCTTTGTATTTAGTTTACAATAATTTATAAGCTGCATAGGAATGGTTTCTTTGTATTTATTTTCCTTTGTTTTAGAAATTTTTGAATGTGTGCTCTTTAATTACTTTGAAAGATTATTAAACTCTATATCTTCAAATAATGCTTCACCTCCATTCTCTTTTCTTCTGAGATTCCAGAGCTCTGCCACCCTCCCTCCCACCATCTGTGGAAAAATTGTCTTCCATGAGACTTATAAATATTTCTCTTTGCAGAAAAGTTAAGATTTCTCCAAGCAGATATAATTGAAATGGAACTTGAAAAATGGATAGCCATTGTTAGGAGACTAGGAAATTAATTTGTCTCTTACAGCAATTGGTACTATGAGTCTGACTCATGTGACAAACTGGAGCCACTTATATATATTTTTTATCCTTTATCAGTAGAATTACTTAAGCCTGCCTTCACCTAGAACTAACGAGCCATTACAACAGCATCTTCTTAATATGTTTAACCTTAAATTTTCTTGTGATCAAGATTTAAGTAATATATTTTACCTGCGTGATATTTAAAAAAATATTAGAAGTAAATGCAATCATGAAATTTCAGATGACTATTTACCATTTTAGTACATTAATACCAAATCAGAATTTTTATTTAAAAAATTATTATATTGGTGTGCATATAGAGTACATATTATAGGATAGTTTATCCTCACTGGATCAAATTTATTTTCTTGGATTACTTGTTTTTATTTTAGTGATGCATTTGTATACCCACAGAGTGAAGTGGATTAATTCAGACTCCCCTGAGTGGTATGTAAATTTTGGAATTATTCCATTTGAGTTCTTTATTTATTTGAATGATACTGTGCTATTCTTTAAATATTTTAGTTTTGAGGATTGAACAAACATCCGGCTAAGCAAATCCATAGTCTAAAAAGAAACTGTATCATTATCAATGAATATTTGACAAACTTTTTATAAAATTTGAAGAAATAATGTACAAGTGAGAAGTAAAATGAATTTACTTTAAAACGAATGACAAATAGTTAAATGATGTTTTGGAAGTAGAAATGGAAGGAGGGAAACATGAAAAATATAAATGCTACTGGGTGTTGGGGAGAAACATTTTCTTCTATCCCCTAAGGCTTAGGGATTATGGGCTGTCAACTACAATGACAAAAGACAGATTTACAGAAAAAAATTTTCATATGCTTATAGGAGTTTACAAAAGAAGTTGCTCAATAAGTGGTTAAAGTTAGAGAGTTACATAGCTAAGAGGAAAGGGAGAGAGGAGAAAAGGCCTCAGAAGAACAAACAAATAGGTTTTCAGAAGGACAAATGGGAGATGAGTAAATTTGTGATAATCCTGTTTATATGCAGGTGTGAGTTTCATCTCCATGAAACTCCCCTGGGGAGAGGGGATTTATAATAGATTGACTTTGGTCTCCTTCTTAGGGGTAAAAGCCTTCTCCAAAAGGAAATTTATGGCAGCTTCATTTCCCAGAAGTTTCTGCATTTAGTCAGATAAGGGTAGCTCCAAGAAGGCTTCTTTCTGCATCCAACAAATTCCAAATGTCTTAGGTTCAAAGTAATCTTTATACCAATTCTGGAGTTGTAAATGGGTCCTCACTGAGGCAATATTAAAACAGGCTTAAAATTTAGTTAGGACATTTGTTGTTTTGGGACTGCCATGGTCTTGTCCATGCCTGGACTCAAGTGTTGCCCCAGTTCTTGGGCTTTGGGCTTGGAAGAATCACAAGCCTCTGCCTGTGAGACAAAAAGAAATGATAGACACTCAACAAGTATGTGTGAAGAAGTTATTGTAAGGAAGTTTAAAGGTGCAAAGCAAAAGTACATTTCCTACGGGGAAATGAGTCTGTCTCCATGAGTGGAGAAGACACTGTCTACTTCTATGTTTTTCCTTTTATATGCTAGTAGTTTAGGTAAAGGTTAGTTATAATTGTTTATAACTATACATCACTGTTTTGAGGACTAAATTTCTTCCTATATTTGGACAAGACTTAAAGGTTATGTTTCAGTCATTCTTTCTAATATGTGTATGGTGGCGAAAGTGCCATAACCTGTTTGTGATGTTTTTTCGATCCTCTGACTGTCAGTGTTCCATGACCTAATTACCCTATTCTTTAAAAACTGTTCCCTCTTTTTATTTTTCTGTAACCATTTCTTCCTTTTTGTTTTTCTATAACTACTTTCTCATTTCTGTTTTTCTGATTTTCATTACCTCTCATTTGTTTTTCTGTACCTAACAGGACTTTTTGATAAAAGCCTTTCTCACTGTAGTCAAGTGATATGTCATTGTGGTTTTGATTTGCATTACCCTGATGGCAGAGATATTATACAATGTTTGTTGGCCATTATTCTGTCTTCTTTTGCAAAGTTTCTGTTCATGTTCTTTGTCCACTTTTTAATTGGGTCATTTGATTTTCTCCTATTGATTTTCCTAAGTTCTATATAGATTCTAGATTCTAGTTATCAGCCCTTCTGTACCATGCAGATATTTTCTCCCGTTCTGTAGGTTGTCTACTCACTCTAATGATAGTTTACTTGGCTGTGCAGAAGCATTTTAGTTTGATCAGGTCCCATTTAAAAGGCATATATGTAACCAAAGTATTTGTATCCCCATAATATTCTGAAATTTAGAAATAATAAATAAATAAATATAAAATTCAGAAAAATTAGGAAATTTGACAAGTTAGAGACTAGAGTTGAGATATTGAATGGTTATAAACAATTATGTAGTCTAAATATTAAGGAAAGCTAAAGATTTGCATGTTTTCAGGGAGCCCAGAGAATTCTGGACAGCATCCACATGTGTAAGAGAAAAGGTCTATATTTTTACTTTAAGGGGAACCCGATGAATCAGCTTTGAACATTTGTGTTTACATCCTTTGTAATTAATATTTGTTTGTTAGTTGCCATAGGCAGTGCTAGCTAAAGCCTTGTTCAAACACTTTCTCCCTTTTCTTACTACCCTGAAATTTCTAGTTAGTATTGTTTCTTTGATGGCACATGTGTGCTATCTATGGCAACAGAAAATGAACATAGTATCGAACTACTAAAAGCAAATATGTGCAAGGTAGAAAGAGCTGATGATTTCTATGTTAAATATAGATGAAATTTTGCACTTTAATGTACCCTGTTTTAAAGAAGACAATGTAGTGCATGATTAAGACTACAGGCCTTCTATTGAAAAATATGTTGATTTTATCCCTTCTAAGAATTATAGATTTATGCCACTGATTCTAACAAATTCACATTGACTTTGAATGAAGGTTAAAAGAATGGTTGTTTTAGGAGACAATAATATAAGAATATCAAATTTTATAGTATACAGAAGGCTTTATGAAGATCTTTAAAGAGTTAGTGTAATTCATGTAATATACATACAATTTCTATACATTTTACTGGCCAGGTTTAGAATTTTTTTAATATAAATAGTGGTGCAAATGGCTATAGATGGTATGATTTGGTTATTAAAATTGAGACTATATCTTATTTTCCAAATACAACACATCTTTACATTAACACATCTTATGTAAACCTGGAATTTCTTTGCTTTAATTGCAAACTATCCAAACACAGAAACATAGGTAGGAGTAGCTTTTGTGATGATGATACCTTTTTCTTAAAATTTTACTATTGATATTTGGTATATGAAATATTAAATATGACACATAAACAATGCATAAGGCATTAAAATAAGATAACTATGAAACTGCTATACCAGGTTAATTATAATTTTACCCAAAGTGTTTCCAGTATCTCAGCCTAATATTAGTAACATATATGCTTCAATCTATTTCCATTTTCCTGTGTCTATCTCCTTAACTTTCATTTTTAAAAATATTTTGCCACATAAATATGTATATTTTAAATCATCTATAATTTAGTTTTCCTTGTTTTTCAACTTTATGAAATAATATGATATGCTAACAATCTTTTAAAATGTGATTTGTTAAACATTGTATTTTAATTCAGCCATGTCATTGGTGTACCTGAAGTTCCTTCACTTCCAGTGCTGTGCTATATTTCCTTGTAATAATCTATTATAGTTTGTTGATATACATTTGATTTGTTTCAGAGAGTTTTCATTGCAAAAATATTCCACAATGAATATGTTTTGTAAATCATATATATATGAGTTTCTCAAAGGGAGATCCATTAGAGTAAAATTTGTGGTTTACCTCCAACTATATATAATGGCAACTTGTTGCTTAAAATACTGTCTAATTTAGACTTCCATGTAAAATTTTTACATCTCTTTTATTATCCTATATTTTCAAACTTCTTAATTTTGGGCTATCTATTGTTTGTAATGTACTATCTCAATATACAGGTTGAGTATTTCTTATCTGAAATGCTTAGAATTAGACGAGTTTTGAATTTCACATTTTTTAAAATTTTGGAATATTTGTATTATACCAGTTCAAAAATATGATATTTACAATGCTTCAGTGAGCATTTCCTTCAAGCTTCATGTTGGCACTCAAATGGTTTCAAAATTTAGCATTTTGGATTTCAGATTTTTGGGTTAAGGATGTTCAACATGTACTTTTAATTCTCATACTCCTGCTCACTACTTGGTTTTATGACTTTTCATATGTTTGTAACTACTTGTGTTCTGCTTCTGTGAAATATCTGTTCATAACATTTTGTAGTGGTTATGTTATTTTTCTAATTTTGTTCTCATGTATAGAAACTATTATAAATGTGTGTGTGTGCCATAGTTAGTAATTCTTTACTTGAAGAATTTTTTTTTTTTTTTTTTTTTTTTTTTTTTTTTTTTTTTTTTTTTTTTTTAGAGACGGGGTCTCGCTCTTGGTCAGGCTGGTTTCGAACTCCTGACCTTGAGCTATCCACCTGCCTCGGCCTCCCAGAGTGCTAGGATTACAGGCGTGAGCCACCGCGCCCGGCCTACTTGAAGAATTTTATTGTAAATTTTATTGTAACTTGTATCATTTTATTGTAAAACTTTCAGTTTCACCTTAAATATCTCTTGATTAATTTTTTTCATAAACAAAATCTGTTCACTTTTATGTGATAAAGTTTATCAACTGTTCATTTTAATATGTGTGCTTTCTGTATCTTAGGAAATCCTATTATAACCCAAATACAAACAGAATGGCTATTTTAATGGAAACTTGTATAGTTTTACAAATCACATATAAATATTTAATCCATCAAGAATTAATATCTATGTATCTTATAATGGGTTATTCCATTCTCTTTTGCTTTTCCTCCCATAAAAATAATGTATTGACCCACCATCATTTTCTGCATAGCCTTTTCCTTCCCCAGAGATATCCAGAGTTACTTGGTATGTGTCTAGGACAGGAGTGGGAAAACTTTTCATGTTGGAAGACCACATTAATATACCTGTAACCAAATAAGGCCACATTCAAGAAACTTCAACAAGATGCACTTAAAAATGTACATTATTTTTAAAAACTCTAACTACTAAGTCCTTAATAATTTCAAAAATGAAACCTGTTTGTTAATTTTAAAGTTAACTAACTGTTTAGTGACTTCGTTGTGTCTGCTTTTTGTTGGAAAACATTTGAATATTTGCCTGCAGCATAGAGGTCTACGGTTTCATTTGATCTTCTACATGGATATAAGTCATTTGTGACCTTAAGGACATCTTGAATTAGGTTAGGTAGGAGAATGTAGATTCACAGCAATAAGTGGTTGAAAAGCAAGAAAGCCTTCTTTGGGCCTGTTGCCAAAGGTGTGGGTATTCTACTGCATTTTTCCATATTTCAATTGGATCTTTCTTAGCATCAAACAATGACTTTAAAATTTCATCTACTGAGAGCTCAATGAATTCCATCAGTAGTTCTTTAGGTTCCTTGGTGATATCAACTAGGTGAGGCTGAAATGCTAATATTAGTGTGATATCATGAATCTCAAAGCCAATGAAATTTCATTGTATTCTCAAATTAATAGGTCTGTAACTGCTGTGTATTCTTCAAATGATTAGCGTACATCATCCTGCTCATCAATGACCTTTGCTAACTGAAGAAAATGTTCATCTGAAATTTCCTTTTGAAGAACTGTTTTGAAAAAAGATAGCTTTGTTCAAAATGATTGTATTTTTTGCCATATATCATATATAGACTTAGTTTTACCTTGTAAAGAAATATTTGACATGATATCACACAGA
Source organism: Cheirogaleus medius (assembly GCA_008086735.1). NCBI lineage: Eukaryota > Metazoa > Chordata > Mammalia > Primates > Cheirogaleidae > Cheirogaleus > Cheirogaleus medius. Next base: position 80,291,282 of record VBSM01000529.1, read on the forward strand.
AATGTTTCATTTCTATAGAAAATTCACATTACCAGTTCTGTTCTTCATAAAATGTTAACTATCTGTTTTCACAGAGATAAAATTTTGGCTAGCAACTGTCCCTACGATAGCCAACATGATTTAGAATGATAGGCAAATCTACACTGAATACCACATCCTTCAAGCATGCTAACATCCTTTAGCATGTTGCCCACATGATGCCGTGTTACATTTGCACTAGTATAGTTAACAATACTTATAACTTGTTGCAAAATGTTACTTAAAATAGTAGCTTTAGCATGGGGATTTTGCTGATGGAAGACATAATGAAAAGAAATGAGAGCGTCTGGATCTGTTAATACATTTTTTATCTGTGCAATAAACCCTCATGTTTTCCTGTCATGGACAGTGAACCATCTGTAAGCACACTCAGTAAATTTACCAAATTCAGTCCAACTTCACAACATTTACATTGAAAGTTGTTAGAGGGTATCTATTCTCCATGTTCTATTCACAAGAGTGCCCAAAGTGAGTATCTCTTCATAGCAAAGAAAATCTTCTGTTATGACCCTAGTGAAATATAAAATCTACACCAAGTCAGTAGTATCAGTTGATGCATCCAAAGCGATCAAATAATATATATTTTCCTTTTGAAGTATTGCATGAAGTTGTTCTGTTAAGTTGAAGGTCAATTCATGCTGCTGATTAGTTATGGTTCTCCTTGAAAGAGGCAGTTGTTTGCACTTTGAAACATTATCAGGCTGTAAGCATCCTACAATTTTGACAATGCACAATTTAGCCCTTATGGCTTACTAATGCTCTAATTCTGCTGGTCAATCTGGTAGGATTGTTTTATTGAAACTTATTTTATTCTTTGGTATTTTAAATATGTTCATTTTAAAAATAAAATAAAAAGATAAAAAAATGCATTAATAAAAATAAAAGGATTTGTTCTGTAAAATTTGGATTCAGTCAAAGGCCGCATTTAAGGACTTAGAAGGCCAGGTGTGGCCTTAAGGCTGCAGGAGCCCACCCCTTGTTTAGGATGTGAAAGTTTTATTTCTACAGTATAAATTCTCTTCTCCTGGTCAAATTTTTTAATCACTACCCTAGCACCACACTTCATTCCTAATAATAGTTTCATAATGAAATCTGGTAGGTATATCAGATATCCCTTTGATAGTAGGTCCTCAGCTTATATTCAATATGTTGGTTCTTCATTTTCATTTTCACATCAATATTAACATGAGTCTCCTCATAAAACACTTTAAGAAACTAATTCAAATTGCAAAGATTTTCTCAAAAATTTGATAATTTATATATATAATACTGAGTCTATGTAGTCATGAATGCAATTAACCAGAAAATTTATTCAGTGATTTAATTGTCTTTAATGATGTTTTAGATTTTCTCTATAAAGATCCTATAAGTAGTATAATATCTTTATTTATAGATACCTTAATTTTCCATTACTATGAAATGATAATGAATTTGTACTTTTGAACTTTTAGTGTGCTAAAATAAAATTGCATTTATTTTTTGTACTTTGAACTTATAGCAAATATTATTGATAGATGCTACTGTTAGTTTTAGTAAATGTTCTAAGTTGAAAGTTTCTGCAGTGTTAACTTGATCACTTGAGAATAATGGCAATTTTGTCTATTCCTTTTCCAACCTAATATTATTCTATGTATTTTCTGGCATTTTTCAATTGGTTAGAAATTCAACTATTATGTTAAGTAGAAACAATAGTGGTACCTTTGTCTCACTATGATTTTAAGGAAATATATCTCCCATTTCACATTAAGAATAATAATTGTTGGCTTTTTGAGAGAGATGATTATGATACTTCATGTTAAAAAGTGTGCCTCAGAAATATTACCCATGGTTTAACAGACTAGAAATTTAATGGAACTGAAAAAGAAGTATCTTCAGAAAAGAATGATTCTGTCTGAAAGAAGGTAGGCAATCAAGGAAGAAATAATAAATATAAAAATATAAAAAAAAACCCTGTGCCTCAGGAAAAGCAAATGCATGGGACAAAATAAACACCTACTGAGTGGGCAAAAAGAAGGTGGAAAAGAGATGAGAAATGAAATTAATACTGAAGTCACATTGCTAGACTGAGGTATTATCTCTTATTTATGTAAGATTCATACTTGCACATGGGCAGGGATAAGTTAAAAAAATTTAAACACATTTGAATTTAATCACATACAATAATTCTTATGAAAAAGTGATTTCACCATGTCTTACTGTATTTCTGCATATTTGATAGCATAAATATCTGAGCACTGGTTATCATATCTGACCTAGAAAAAAGCTGACAATGCCTCTGAAGATTATTCAAAGCATGGTTTAAGGTGACTAACGCAATTACAGGCTTCATTTTCCCTGAAAGCTTTTCTGAGAAATGTAAAAGCTTAACTAAATGTTAGCAACTTGACAGGCTGCACCTGCAAAAGGAATATTTTATTTCTAAATTACTATTCTGTAGACCCCATAATATTTAATCTTTTAAAGTACAATGGTGATTCAGAGTAGATAAAATTGAAATGCATGTTTTCCAGAAGACAGGGACTGAAAGCTAGAAAATCTAGACCATTAATTTTCTTCTACTGTCTCTAATAGGAGTTTTGTGATAGACTTGTGACTGATCTCTTGCCTCAGAGATCATTTCCTGGCTCTGTCTGTGTTCAGTAAGATGTAATATCATCCCCCTGATGATGTTTGTAATATCATCCCCCTGATGGTGTTTGTTACTTAGCAACAAGTTCTATTTGTATACACTAAAATTTGTGGTTAATATATCTACATAGTTTCTCCAAGAATGAATAGTTATGATGTTTTAGGTTGAAATAATACATAAATTGAACTGAATCCTTTAAAAAATCAAGCTCTGCTGTCAGCTGTGTAAAAGAATATTAAACTGTAAAATAACCTAAACATCAAATAACGTATACATATTTAGCTAGAATAAGTACCAATATCTCATGACTACTTTGGCTTTAAAAAGTTTCCACTGAATAAAAGTCAAAGTAATAAAAAAACATATGTTTTCATTAGGAAATAAATGGAAGGACAACTTTATTTAAATAGATTGCAGTAGAGAGATTTTGGTTGAACTGTAAACTCATAATGACTAAATACTGAGGAAGCTGTTTGAAACCTGAATCTAATCTAAGATTATCTCAATAATCTGAAAATATTTGTTAGAAAAGTAGAATTTTCTAGGTACTCTGATTTATCTGACATCATATACTTTTAGGCTCAAAAATAAAATAACACTAGATAAAATAAAATTTTCTACAAATTTACCTGCCAAAAGACAACCGATGCTGATTCAGAATAAGTTAAATTCCCATCACTATAAAGAATTAAGTAGATACTGGATGATGTTTTAAGAAGAAAGCCAAGTAGGAAGTTTATCCATTGTCGGAGAGTGCTGCATATTAAATATGATTAATCTAAGCTTTCAAATAAAATATAAAACCTATAGTCTTTATGTTATTTCCTGACAAAGTAATTACTCATCAATTTTTTACAAAAGGTGAAAGAAGTGACGTGACATACAATTTAAATTTGTTTTTTATTTCAGCAAATTATGGGGGTACAAATTTTAGGGTTTCAAATAATGCCCTTGCCCCCCTCCCCCCACAAGTCTGAGCTTCAAGTGTGACCATCCCTCAGACGGTGCACGTCTCACTCATTATGTATGTATATACCCCCCCTACCCACCCAATACCCCATTAATGTAGTTCCTATGTGTCCACTTAGGTGCTGCTCAGTTAATACCAGTTTGCTGGTGAGTATATGTGGTGCTTGTTTTTCCATTCTTGGGATACTTCACTCAGCTCTAAGAAATAATGGTGATAAGGCATATCTAGTATTTTCCTGGATAGAGCTGGAACCCATACCACTAAGTGAAGTATCACAATTTAAATTTTTTTAAAGTACAACTTTAAGATTTAGAAACTTCAATGACTAAGTGGTAAGTTATGTTTTGCTCTTCATATAAGAGAGAATACTAAAAATTTTGAAGTGCAATACTCTCTTTTCAACATACTCATCTGACATTTAAATTAGAAATTTAAAATATGTGTAACAATGATTCTTTACCTTCTGGATTGTCATAGACCCATCTGAGAATATAATTTAAGTAGAAAGAGCAAACTTTGAAAATTAGAGATATACAAAAGTGGTTTTAAATAATATTTAAATATATATATTATAGAATTCTAATAAAATAAAATAGTTCATGAAAATATACTATAACACAAATGATATAAAAAAGTACAATTTTACTTTTCTAATATAATGACGACTTTGGTATTCAGTCTGCTTTTTCTCTGCCAATAATAGATGTTTAAAATGGTATAAGGAAGGATTCTTTTGTTTATTATTCATATTCTTCATCACCATTCATAAAAGATTTATTTAAAGCAGAAGTAAAATTATTTTACTATATACTGTTTTAAAGTCAAACGTTGTGTACTTAGAGTGTATTTTGAACCTCTAATGAAAATGTCAAGAAGTGAGTATGAGAAATGATTTTTCAAGAGTAGTAATATTTGATATATGTGAAGCTTAGAAGAAAACCTCATTGATTTTCATTTAAAACTTCTTAAAAACCCTACTATTCCATTTCAAATCCTATAATCCTGGTTTTGATGCAAGTTTAACTTCATTAATTACCACTTGGATGTTTATATCACTTTTAGGGTGCCCTAATATACCTTACCATTTTAACTTCTATCCCTAGATTCAATATGTTATTTGCATATTAATTACAACAAAATTGTATTCTTTTATAAATTTCAGACTATTAAGGTGGCACAAATCTTTTAGGTTACATGGATCATTTTTGTAATGTTATAGTCCTGGCTATAGATATGCCTGTCACTCAACTATAGCCAGTAGTTTTCATATTACACATTAGGTTGGTTTATTCCCCTTCCTTCCCTGCCCCCTTGGCCCAGTTAATTTCCACTGAGTTTTACTTCCTCTGTGCAGATTGTGCTTTTAAGCTAGTTCCAATTTAATAGTGAGTACATCTGGTGTTTGTCTTTCCATTCTTGAGATACTTCACTTAAGTGAATGGTCTCCAGTTCCATCCAGATTGTTGTAAAAGTTATTGTTTCATCATTTTTATGACTGAGTAGTACTCGATGGTATACATATACCATCATCTACCTACAACCAAATTTTATTCTTTATGGTAGCCATTCAGTTAATTATCTTCCTTTTTATTTTAGAGTCATAGAAAAAACGATGTGTTAAGGAATACCTGTTTCTCTAGAACTACTTCACATCTTGCTGCTTCTTCATTGTTTCCCTTATCTATAAAATGAACATATGTATATATGTATTTGTATATATTAATAAATATATCTAACTTATAAAATGACAGCTCTCTATTATAAAGTATTTTAAATAAATATTTTAGGTAAGACAACCTACTATATTTCATGTATTTCCATAATTATAATTTAAATGAAACAGATTATAATTAACCTCATGTATGCAGAAGCTTTATTTCTGACGAATAGATTTATTTAACCAAGAAAGATAGTGTATGAACGTATTCTATATACTTACAGTATTTGCGGTATATGAGTTATCTACATATCATTTTTTATTTTAGCATATAATGGGAGTACAAATTTTAAGGTTATGTATAATGCCCTTGTCCCCCATACCCCCTCAAGTCAGAGCTTCAAGCATGACCATCCCCCAGATTGTGCACGTCTCACTCATTATGTATATATATACTTGTCCCCTCATCCCCCTCCTACTTGCTGAACACCCAATAAATGTTATTCCTATATGTCCACTTAGGTGTTGATCAGTTAATACCACTTTGCTGATGAGTACATGTGGTGCTTGTTTTTCCATTCTTGGGATACTTCACTTAGTAGAATGGGTTCAATCTCTTTCCAGGAAAATACAAAATGTGCAATATCACCATTGTTTCTTAGAGCTGAAGAGTACTGCATGGTATACATATACCACATTTTATTAATCCACTCATGTATTGATTGGCACTTGGGTTGTTTCCATAACTTTGCAATAGTGAATTGTGCTGTTATAAACATTCGCATGCAGGTGTCTTTTTCATAGAGTGTCATTTGTTCTTTTGGGTAGATGCCCAGTAGTGGGATTGCTGGATCAAATGGTAGATCTACTTGTATCGCTTTAAGGTATCTCCATATTGCTTTCCACAGAGGTTGAACTAGTTTGCAGTCCCACCAGCAGTGTAGGAGTGTTCCTATCTCTCCACATCCATGCCAACATTTATTGTTTTGGGACTTTTTGATAAAGGCCATTCTTATTGGAGATAAGTGATATCTCATTGCAGTTTTGAGTTGCATTTCCTCAATGATTAGAGATGTGGACCATTTTTTCATGTTTGTTGGCCATTATTCTGTCTTCTTTTGAAAAGTTCCTGTTCATTTCCTTTGCCCACTTTTTGATAGGGTTGTTTGATTTTTACTTGCTTATTTTCGTGATTTCTAAATAGATTCTAGTTATCAGCCCCTTATCAGGTGTGTAGGATGTGAAAATTTTCTCCCATTCTGTAGGCTGTCTGTTTACTCTCATGACTGTTTCTTTAGCTGTTTAGAAGCTTTTAGTTTGATCAAGTCCCATTTATTTATTTTTGTTGCTGCTGTGATTGCCTCTGGGTTCCTTTTCATAAATTCTTTGCCTAGGTCAATGTCTAGGAGAGTATTTCCAAACTTTTCCTCTAGAATTCTAATAGTTTCATACCTTAGGTTTAAGTCTGTTACCAAGCGTGAGTTGATTTTTGTGAGAGGTGAAAGGTGTGGGTCCTGCATCAGCTGTCTACATGTGGCTATCCAGTTTTCCCAGCATAATTTATTAAATAAGGATTGTCTTACCCAGTGTATGTTTTTGTTTGCTTTGTAGAAGATTAGATGACTATATGAGGATAGTTTTAAATCAGGGTTCTCAGTTCTGTTCCACTGGTCAATGTCCCTGCTTTTGTGCCAATCGAAGCTGATTTAATTACTATAGCCTTGTATTATAGTTTGAAGTCTGGTAAATTGATACTTCCCATTTTGTTTTTATTGCCTAGAATTGCTTTTGATATACAGGGTCTTCTCTGGTTCCATACGAAGCCTAAAATTATTTTTCTATATCTGTGAAAAATGATGTTGGGATTTTAATAGGGATTGCATTGAATCTGTAGATCAGTTTGGGTAATATAGACGTTTTAACAATGTTGATTCTGCAGAACTATGAGCATGGTATGGATTTCCATCTGTTTACATCCTCTGCTATTTCTTTCCTCAATGTTTCATAGTTCTCCCTCTAGAGGTCTTTTACCTCCTTACTTAAGTATATTCCTAGGTACTTTATTTTCTTTGTTGCCATTTTGAAGGGTATTGAATCTTTGGTTTGGTTCTCAATTTGACTGTTATTGCCATATAGGAATGCCTCTGATTTGTGTGTATTGATTTTGTATACTGAGACTTTACTGAACTAATCAATTCCAGGAGTCTATTGGCTGAATCCTTGGGATTTTCTAAATATAATATCATATCACCAGCAGAGAGTGAGAGTTTGATCTCTTCTGTCCTCATTTGGAGGCCTTTAATTCTACTTTCATGTCTGATTGCTATAGCCAGGACTTCCAGCACTATGGTGAATAGAAGTGGAGATAATGGGCCACCTTGCCTGGTTCCAGTTCTAAGTGGGAATGCTTTCAATTTTTCCCCATTCAGTATGATGTCGGTTGTGGGTCTGTCATATATGGCTTGTATCATTTTTAGGTAAGCCCCTTCTATGCCTATTTTGTTAAGTGTTCTTTTCATAAAAGGCTGTTGAATTTTGTCGAATGCTTTTTCTGTGTCTATTGAAAGGATCATATAGTCTTTGTTTTGCTTCTGTTTATGTGATGAATTACATTTATAGATTTGTGTATGTTGAACCATCCCTGTATCTCTGGGATGAAGCCCACTTGGTCGTGATGAATTATTTTTTCAGTGAACACCTGGATTCACTTAGCTAAGATTTTGTTGAGAATTTTTTCATCTATATTCCTAAGTGATATTGGTCTGTTGTTTTATTTCTTTGTTTCATCTATTCTTGGTTTTGGAATCAAAGTGATGTTGGCTTGATAAAATGACTCATGAAGGATTCCATCCTTCTCATTGTTGAGGAACAATTTCAGCAGGATAGGCACCAGTTCTTCTTTGTAGGTGTGGTAAAATTCAGATGTGAAACCATCGGGGCCAGGACTTTTCTTTTTAGGAAAGTTTTTAATTGCTGTTTCTATTTCGGCTCTTGATATTGGTCTATTCAGGAATTCTTTTTCTTCCTGGTTGAACCTAGGGAGGCTTTGTGTTTCTAGAAATTTGTCCATTTCCTCCTCATTTTCCAGTTTGTGTGCATAAAGATTTCTGTAGTATTCATAGATTATATCTTGTATCTCCATGGCATCAGTTGTAATATCTCCTTTTTAGTTCCTGATGGAGCTTATTAGAGATTTCTTTTTTTTGATTTTTGTTAGTCTAGCCAAAGGAGTGTCAATTTTGTTTATTTTTTTGAAGAACCAACATTTTTTTTCATTTGTTTTTTTATTTTTATTTAATTATATTATGGGGGTACAGATATTGTTAGGGTTACATATATTGCCCCCCAACTTTTGTTTTATTAATCTTCTGTATAGTTTCCTCATTGTCAATTTCATTTAGTTCTCATTTGATCTTGTTAATTTCAATTCTTCTGCTGGGTTTGGGGTTAGTCAGTTCTTCTTTTTCCAGCTCTTTGAGTCAATTCATTAGATTGTCTCTTTGTGACCTTTCTGAGTATGGATATAGGCATGTATGGAAATAAACTTTCCTCTCAGTACTGCTTTAGCTGTGTTGCACAGGATTTGATAACTTGTTTCTCCATTGTCATTAAGTTCAAAGAATTTTTTGATTTCCATATCGATTTACTCACTTATGAAGTAATTGTTTAGCAGAAGTTTGTTTAATTTCCACGTTTTTGTGTAGAAATGTGAGTTTCTGTTAGGGTTGATTTCTATTTTTATTCCACTGTGATCTGAGAAGATACATGGTATTATTTCTTTTTTTTTTTTTTACTTTTTTGAGACTTGCTTTGTGTCCTAGGATATGGTCAATCTTAGAGAATGTCCCATGAGCTGATGAGAAGAACATATATTCAGTGGATTTTGGGTAGATTGTCCTATAAATGTCAGTCAGGCCAAATTGTTCTAGAGTTTTGTTTAAGTCCATATTTCTTTATTAATTTTCTGTTTGGAGGATCTGTCCTGTGCAGTCAGTGGGGTGTTGAAATCTCCAACTATTATGGAGTTACTGTTTATCAATTTGTTTTGGCCAAGTAAGGTTTGCTTTATGAATTTGGGTGCACCTAAGTTGGGTGCATATATATTTAAAATTGTATGTCTTCTTCTTGAACAATATCCTTTACCATTATATAATGGCCTTCTTTGTTTTTCACTACTTTAGTTGGTTTAAAAACTAAGTTATCTGAAATCAGAACTGCCACACCAGCCTTCTTTTGGCTTCTGTTTGCTTGAAATACTGATCTCCACTCCTTTACTTCTAATGTTTATGCATCCTTGTAGGTTAGGTGTGTTTCCTGAAGACAGCAGATATTTGGCTTGTATTTTTTTTATCCATTCAGCCAGCCTATGTCTCTTGAGTGGGGAGTTTAAGCTGTTCACATTTATTGAAAGAATTGATGGGTGGGGAAGATTTCTGTCCATTCTGTTGGGTTGGACATTGTTGTTTTGTTTTCTCTGTTGAGCCACTGTGATCTCTGGTCTTTAATCTTTAGCTTTTGTGTGGTTTTACATTCATGAGTGTTTTTATGCTGATCCATGTGTAACGCTGTTTTGAGTACTTTTTGGAAGGCTGGTCTTGTCTTGGTTAATTCCCTCAGTCTTTTCTGATCTGACAATGTCTTTATTTCTCCTTCATACATAAAACTTAGTTTTGCAGGTTACAAGATTCTAGGTTAGGCATTATTCTGTTTCAGAAGAGTGAGAATGGGGCCCCATTCTCTCCTTGCTTGTAAGGTTTCAGTTGAGAAGTCTGGCGCTACTTGAATCGGCTTTCCTTTGTATGTAACTTGCTTCTTTTACCTTACAGCTTGTAGAAGGGTCTGTTTTTTTGATATTTCGGTCTGTTGACTACATGTTATGGTGTCTTCTTGTTTGCATTGTATCTCCCAGGGCTCCTTTGAGCTTCTTGTACTTGGATATCTAGCTTTTTAGCATGGCCTGGGAAATTTTCTTCAATTATGTCTTCAAATAGCTTATCCAACCCTTGTGTTTTTTCTTCTTCCCCTTTCGGAATCCATAAGAACCTCAGGTTAGGTTTCTTCATATAATCCCACTATTCTTGTAAACTTTGCTCTTGTCTCTTATTTTTCTGCTCTATCTCTGTGATTAACTTATTTGATTAGAAGGTGTTATTTTCAATCTCGGAGATTCTTTCTTCTGTGTGTTCTACCCTGTTTTTGAGGCTTTCCACTGCGTTTTGTAGTTACCTGAATAGATTCTTCATTTCCAGAAGTTCAGTTTGATTTTTCTTTAATATTTCTATTTCTTTAGTGAATTTTTCTTCCAAGACCTGGATTTTTTTGTGGTTTCTTTGTGTTGGTTATCCATTTTTTCTTGCATATCATTGAGCTTTCTTACAATCCATGTTTGAAATTCTTCTGTCATTTTAGTGTTCTGAATTTGGTTAATATCCATTGCTTGAGAGTTGGTGTACTCCTTTGGGGGATTGTTTTCCATTTGATTCTTCATATTTCCAGAATTCTTTTGCCAAGCCCTCTCCATCTGGATCAGCTGTTGTTTTTTCATATGGTAAGTAACAGACCCTGTATATACCCTATTTTTGTAGGTAGTATATGAAGGAGGCAGCCTGAGCATCCTCACTTCTATGGTTTCTTGATCTGCCACTGGGTGGAGCTTTTCCACCACACTTGGCAGGCTACTCCTGAGGGGTTACTTGTGGAGCCTATTGTGGTCACTTGTGGCTAATTTGTTCCTTGAACATGGCCCTGACTGTTGGCAGCTGACCAGCGGAGAAGATCCAGCCCCAGTGTTTTGAACAAGTGGGTGACCTAAACCAGTCTGAATAGCAAAGTCATTGGTCTGTTAGCTATTGATCTGTGCCAAGGCCCAGTGGATTCACCCTAGAGCAGGGGGAAAATGGCTTTTCTTGTCTCACCCTACCTCCAGGGGTGGAGCCTACCACTTTTGGCACAAAAGATGCTGGTTGGGGGAGGAGGTGTTTCCCCAGTCTGCCCAGCACCCTGGTGCCTCAGTGCCCGTAAGTCCTGCTGCTGGCATTAGCCTCCTCACAACTCGGGAAGTGTTCAGAGTTCATCCATCAAGACAGGCCTGGCTAGTCGATCATAGATTGTGTAAGGGTGGAGCTTGTCAGGAAAGTCCCTGGGCTGGGGGAGGGGATCTGCCTGATACACTGTATCACACCATGATGGCTGGGCTGTGGACCCCCACAATGGCAACCACCCACCTGCTCACAGAGCACCAGCACTGGGGGCGACTATTCAGGAGATGGCAGGTGCTGGATTGGGGAGCTGGTTCATTAGGATGCCCCATTGTCTCTTTTATGTCACCTTCCCACCGTCTCACGTATATTCAGCCAGAGCTCTCACTCTTACTGACCCACCCTGAGTGGGCCTATTCACCCGAGGCGGTTCCAGCTTAAAGTTCCCAACTTAGTGAACGCCTCCATAGGACTGGACCTGGGAGTACCAGAGGCAAGTTATCTGTCTCCTAACTACCATCCACAGCAGCTCAGACTTGCTCCCTCCACACTTAATGCTGTTCTGGCATAGATCTCTGGGGAGTTCAAGGTACTGTCTGCTAATGTCGCTCTCCACAGCCCCCACTACTCCTGCCGCGATTTTGCACCAACTTTAGGCAGGTCCCTGTCTGAATGGGTGTGGAGGTTAGTGGGGAAGCAAGAAGTTCTCCTGTGGGTCTGATCCCACTTCACTCTCTGGCCTGGCGGGCCAGAGCCCTCCCTCGCTCTATGCTCTATTGTTTGTTTTGCACTCTCCAGAGAATGCGATCATATCTCCCGTTCACCTTGTTTTTTTCTTTTTTGAGTGTCCCACACTGAACTTCTGCTGATTCACAATGCTGTTCTTGCGGGGGGAGAGATCCACTCGTGTGTAGGAGACCAAGATCTATGCCTCTTTCTCTGGGAGCAGGAATCCAGGAAGTTACCTTTACTCTGCCAATTTTTCCTCCTCTACATATCTTTTTATCTTAAGATTTCAGGACAGAGTAGACATTGGGTAGTCATGAATATATATTCAAGCTGCTAAGTTAATATCCTTTGATATTTGTTTATACTTAACTTTTGGGAAAGAATTCCAACTTTTCCTTATAATATTAATAATTATTTTATTCTCTGGATACTGTTACAAATAAAATTTAAATTAATTCTTTTGAAAGTGAACCATATACTGTTTTTTCATTTATTTCAATGAACTCTACTGGGCAATTTGTATTCACTTTTGTCTTCTTTGAAATACTTTTCACTACTAATTCTTTTGTCTTATCAAGATGTGGCACAAAGCATTGTACTTTGAATGAAAAAGATTTTGCACTGACTCAGGTTCTGCTCAATTTATGCAAAGTAGTTGTTAATGGGCTTGGGCTTGCGCATATCATCTGTTCTCTCTTGTTTGAGTATATTAATTAATCCATTCAGTCTTTCATTGATCCACCTGATGTTCAACAGTCACCCTGTGTCCACACAATTTAGGTGCTGGAGATATAATGATAGGTAATGTAGAACTTGCCCTTTTCTCATGCAATAGATACATTCTATAGTCACAGAACAGTGAAGACAATTGCCTCTGTTGAGAGTAGGGAGTGAGGAATCTAATACTGGATCTTACATTGGTATGCAATTCTAACTCAGCTAACCAGCCAGAGATTCCATATCAAATAATATGACTTCATTTGTATTTTATTTCACTATTTCTCCTTTTGAACTTCTTGATTTTTGGCTAACATTCAAGGGCTTAAGGATTTGACCCTTATCTGTATTTATATTGAAATAGTCATCAGAGTAATTACTCAATGGTCATATTTTCCTAAACCAAATGTTAATTCCTGTCAGTAACATTACTGTCATGAGTTGGATAAACTGTTTTAGAACTCAGATTCTGCAGCAAGTCACATGCAACATTGTTTGATATTTGTACCTCATATAACCTTTCTGTAACTGTTATCCTCTCACCCCTCATATATGAAATTTGAAGATGGGTGCTAAAGAGTTTCAAACGCTTCACACATGTAGTGCCTTCTGCTGTCCATTCTCTTCCACACTGTTTCTGATTACTGAGTGAACATGTTTAATTTTCTACTATTTTTCAATAATTATTTGATCTAATTTGTTTTAAATTTGGATTCATTAGATCTACAAGGATATTTCTATGATATATTCAGTTATATGTGATATACTTTCTACCAAGAAATGTATTTCTTTTGGTGAAGTTGCATCTAACATTATTTCAATGTCAAAATTAGAGATTCTGAGTTTATATAATGAAGTAATTCTTTTAAAAGGAATGAAAAACTGGCACCTGTGCTAATCCAAGAGATCATCACCACACAGCAAGACACTATATCCAGTTCAGCAATCATAAGCTTGTTAAGATCCTCAGAAATTGAAACTGCAATAATTTCTTTTATTTGACATTGATAGATTGAAATTAAAATATAAATGAATTAGATATGTTATAGATAATTAGTTTTCAAAACTCCACTTAGATGCCAGCCTTGCAGTGCAGATTTCATTTTGAATATTATTTTCTTACTTTCTGTGACAAACATATGGTCCCCCCTCAGAAAGGAAGGAAGAGAACACAAAAAGCTTCCCAAAACTGAATCCTTTGCAAATTTTTAACAATATAGAGCCAATTAAAATATCTTTTAACGCTAATTTTAAATAAATGATGGGCCAATGTCAATTAAACATGTCTAGCTTCCAAATCACAAAGGCTCACACAGTGTTACAGGATCCTTCATAAGCTTCAATTGCCATCTGAGTTATAAAGTTTCAAACATATTTTAAATCAATTAGCAGTCACTTGAGTTAAAATTTTTGGCAATGCAGGGCACAGTGGCTCATGCCTATAATCCAGGCTACTTGGGAGGCTGAGGTGGCTGGAATTCATGAGCCCAGGTGTTTGACATCACCCTTGGAGACATAGCAAGACCCTGTCCCCACACCTCCCAGCCCCCACCAAAACGAGATATTTGGCTTTTAGCAATGAATAAAAATACCATAAGTAACTAGTAATATTCAGAGAATGAATCAGCAAATTTAAAATGCTCAGTTAATATTGTGGATACTTAAAATTACTTAAAATTATATGAAATATATTTTTAAGTGGAAGTAAGTGTGATATATTACTTCTGCATAAAGATTCCTATAGACTGGCTTTATTAGTTATCAATATGATGAAAGTAAACAGTTGCTTTCTTCCCTTTAGACCACATTAAATCTCTATGAGCATCAAACCAGGAATGTGTGCATGTTCTTACTTTAAAATACTTTTGTGTAATTTTATATTTGTAGAACATTGTTATCAATTTAATATTTGGAGCCTTAAAAAATAGAAAAATGTCCATCACCATGACATCCTGATTCATTCAGTCTTGATCTGAACTTCTGGATTGTTGTTGTTGTTTATTGTTTATTTGTTTGCTTGTTTTTAATCTTCAGAGGTGATTCTAATGCATTAACAGAGTTAGGAAACACTTTTGTGATTAGTTATATTTAAACATTTTCTTTCCTTTCCATTCACTCAATAAATGTGGATCTAAAAACAATACTTCCTCTGAAATAACTTAATTAAAATTGAGAAAAAGACCTTTGGGCAAAACTAATAATAAATAGTATTTGGGAATTTTTTTTGAAAAGTGAAATTTGTTGTGTCCACTTTAAAATAGTACATATGAAAAGAAGGTCTAGTTAAATGTGGTAGATGTGCTTTTATTTATATTCCTACCTAAAACTCATAAAAAATAGCAGTAAAGAGAATAAAATAGAAGTGATGTTAGCATAAATTATGATCCTGGAATTTACATGAGAAATTCTAAATGATTTGCATTTTGACTTTCTCCATTTGGTTAAATACCCTCAAAGGAAGAACAGGATGCAAAGAAATAAGCAATATAACTTCTCAGAAAGATTCAGGAATTGGAAACATCAGTTACCTCTGAAGGATAAAGTTTTGGTGGAGCTGAAAACAGAAATCTACAAAATGCCTAGTGAGACTTCCTGAATCCTTGCCTCTACCTGCACAACCAGCAAATGACTCTCTCACACCTCAGCAAGAGAATACTGAATATTTCTAAAATCAGCTGCAGGCTGATATGACCATTACTCATAGAGAGATGAAGAGAATACTTGAATATTATAGGATGAAACTACAAGCTACTATTTTTATTCTCACTTTTCTGTATCAGCTCATATCTTACCCTAGAGAGATATTTTTTGGGGGGGTAGTTTCCTGACTCAGAAGAAATTCTTATTGACATTTGCAAGTTTGTGAAAAAAACAGCCTGGTATCTGACTATAATTCCAAATAACTAACAGTTTACTAGCTTCATTGACTTATAGGGAAAGTCATATTAGTTTTATATTGATTCACCATTAAATATGGGTGTATAACCAATAATAAATCATCAAACCATTGAAACAGAATGCTATTATGATAAAGAAAAATATTAAATTGGGGAAAAACTAGAAAAATGAATGAAATGAAAAAATTATTAAAAACACATTAATATACATAAATAAAAATAATTTAAGAAGCAAAGATAGATGCCACTCAAAAAAGTAAACATTCAAATTAAAGAAAGAACTTTGAAAATTAAGAATATTATTATTACTTAAGTAAAAATGTCAAAGAAGGAAAAACTCTTCTGGATATTGGCCTAGGCAAAGAATTCATGACTAAGACCCCAAAAGCAAATGCAACAGAAACAAAAATAAAAAGTGGGACTTAATTAAACTAAAAAGTTTCTGCACAACAAAAGAAATGATAAAAAGAGTAACTAGATAATCTATTCTCAAAATTAATAACATCAGGGAATTACAAATTAAAACCACAATGAGATACAATCTTACCCCAGTCAGAATGGACATTATTAAAAAGTCAGCGAACAATAGATATTGCCATAAATGTAGGGAATGCTTATAATTGTTGGTGTGAATGTAAATTATTTAAATTAAATTATTTCATAGTACAACCCCTGTGAAAAATAGTATAGAGATTTATCAAAGAGCTAATAGATCTACTATTCAATCCAGCAATCCCACTACTGGGTATCTATCCAAAGGAAAATAAATTATTATATCAAAAAGACACCTTCAAACATGTTTATAACAGCACAATTTACAATTGCAAAGACATAGAATCAACCTAAGTACCCATCAACTGATGAGTGGATAAAGAAAATATGGTATATATGCACCTTGGAATACTACTCAGACATTAAAAAAATAAAATAAAATAATGTCTTTTGTAGCAACCTGGATGGAACTGAATGCCATTATCCTAGTTGAATCAATGCAGGAATGTAAAACCAAATACCACATGTTGTCACTTATAAGTGGTAGCTAAACTATGCAGGGGCATACAGAGTGGTACAGTGGACATTGTAGACTCAGAAAGGGGTAAGGTAGGATGATGATGAGAGAAGAAAAAGTAACTATCAGGTACAGGTACACTAAAAACCCAGCCATCACCACTATATAATTCATCTATGTAACCAAAAACCACTTGTACCCCTAAATCTATTGAAACAAAAAATTCAGAAGAAATATTGCAAAATAAAGCTGATGACACATTGAAGAAAGTAGATAGAGAGATACTGTTATAAATAATAGAGGTTAGTGAGTAAAATGAGACGTGTCCAGGACACCTAATGTGTGAATTATTTGTGTGCCAGAAATAAAGAACAAAGAATATATACAGATTAAATGTCCAAGTAATATTTCTATGATCTAAAATATGCAATTTTTCTAGATTTAAAGGGTGTGGTAAAAGTTTAACATATTTTATAAACAAAGAAATCATGTCAAGACACATCACTGTAATATTATGGAAAACTTGTAAATAAGCGAGAATCCTAAAAAGTTCCAGTGAAAAAAAGCAAATATTATTAGATACAAAGCATCGGGAATCAGAATAGCATTATGTACAAATAGCAAAAATAAAACACTATGTCCAATAATGAGGGTGCATAGCTTCCATCCTGGAATTCTGTACCTAGCAGAACCATCACAATAGCTCTTCATATGCTCTTGCCTCTGCCATTATACAGCATTCTCTGACAATAACGTGAAATTCAAGAAACTTTGAAGGTGTTTATTAGTTATATATTATTTTCTCCCTTTTCCTCCTCAAAAAATGCACAATGCGTTAATTATTTTTCTTTCCTGTGGAGCTCCTACACTTTCTTTAAGAGTAAATTCTGCCTCATCTCCTTCTAGCCACCTTCTCTGGAATAATACTTGATGTCTCTTCTTGGTTCTCATGTGATTTATCATTTTATATTTCTATTGAAAATATATACTATGTTTTCATATTGCTGTATAACTGTCATTAAAAATATTTATCTGTCTAACATGATCTTGTTAAAATAAGGAATTTGTATTTATTTAACCATCACCAGACTCCAACACAATGTCTACCACAAAGTTTATAGTCAGACAAGTATTGAAGGGAAGTATACAAAGGCTTAAAGAATAACCTTCAGATGTAGAAAAGTTTCACTGTAGGTTTTTAAAATTGTTTTAATAATCCAAATACAAATCTGTCTTGTGTCTATTTGTATTATTTCCAACAGAAAAGAATGATGTTAAAACCATTCCCTTTAGGGAGGGTAGTTTCTATTTCTTATTGCAAGTCAACCAGTTGAGTCCCAGATTTTGGAATAGAGTATAAATGAACAGTATTGTCTAGTCACTTCAAAGAAGAATAAATAAATTATTATTAAATGCTGAGCTAACTTTAGTTTTCAGCTTTATATACTTTAGGGCAAGCAGAAAATTGGAAAAAAAGAAACCATTGCAATAGAGTGATATTTATGGAAGCTATAAGTAAAGCTTTGAGAACCAAAACATTTTGCTAAGCTATTAGCAGCAGAGTACAAGCATCTGCCAATGAACATTCTGGTAACCGGAGGAAATACAATCCTGCCATTGGTATAGTACAAGAGGTGAAGGGCTTCCAGGAAACATACACACAAACACATTCACAAATACACCCATATTCTGCATTTATATCATTATCTCAATGAAAGCACTTTGAAATTTTAGAAGGGATTTACTAGTAGACTAACTACCAAATATGTTACACCAAATTTCTGCAAATGAATTAGTAACCTATTGTTTGCATATTTTCTAATCTTTAATATTTCACATTATGAAAACTAGACCAGCAATCTGTAAGGACAATGAAAAAATAATTCTCTATCCTACTGTGGTAACTGTACAAAAGAACTAGGTTTCTGGCTTCTCTTTGTAAAAGACTGACTTAATAGTGAAATAATAAAAAAATAATGATCAAAATACTTAAGTTTATTATATATGTTACTATTTCTATAATACTCAGCAGATATTTGCCTCTAAATTGTGAAAGGAAAATATACATGGTATTTGACTTTAAATCTTTATTTTCTTAAGTTACTAATAGAATTTACATATATCTGAAATATTATATAGAAATGGAAATGTGCTGGTGAATGATAATGCCAGTCTCAAATAAAATAAATGACTTGTATAACAATGTTTTACTACACACTATTCTGATGGTGATATTTGGTTTATATAGCCTTGTTGTAAAAGCTAGTGAAGAATTGCTATCCAATTGCCAAGTCAGGAGAAAAGAGACTCATCCAAGTTATCAGTTTAATAAAGACTTGCTTGATTATATATAAGTCTTAGTTTATAGGACAAGAGAGATAGAAACATAGCAATTTCATATTGATCTAACTGTAGCTAAATCTACAGCTACTACTCATCTTGCTAGTGGGCAAAGGCATTTCTGTTATTTTCAGAACTACTCCTTATCTTCCATGGGATCACACCCACATGTAGAAGATAATCTGGAAAAATATGAGAGGAATATGGTCTTTGGTCATCACTACTGACTTTGCCACCAGCTGCTGAACACTGCTATTAAGGTCTGCTTATCTAGCATTGGTCAGGCAATCTATCCTGGGCAAACTCATGAATGCTTTTTATAGCAAAGCCATACATTCCAACATTTGCTAGCTTATTCCTGAGTTCCTTGTACTTCTCAAGGTCGTGGCACAAGCACCAACATTCTGTAAGTCAATCAATGACTGATTTGAGGCCATAAGTTCTAGTGGGACCAGGCATTTATTAAGAAATAAATTAAGAAAAGCACTCTTCTTTGGGATTCAGGGACACCCAGTCTTCCTAATTTGGACTCTTTTGCTTTTACCCTCGGTGCATTTGGAACTCATCCACCTACTCCCAAGAAAACCGTTTTTAATGTTTCTCAAATGTCTTGAATCAGAATTGATGTTTTTAATAAGAATGTGGGCCAGTGCTGGGAAGCAGATCATATTTTTAGGATAAGTATAATGGTTTTTAATTGAAATGGAGCTCAGCAAAACTTACTGTAATACTTATTATTTTTGTTTACTAGTAGATGATTACATATCAGGGTGTTTCTTTTCTGGGTGATTTACCTCCTCTTTCTTTCTTTCCTTTTATAGTTTTGAATGTCTGATAAAGTCTTCAAATATCTGAAGTGGTAAATGTGTTGTTTCTTTATTTCAGCTTCTTCTATTATAAAATATTTATAAATGAATAAGATATATCCATGTGTGAAGTCTTTTTCTTTGCAACTCTTACTGTGAAATTCCATGTGTATCCTTTTGTGTTTTTCTATTTTATTTCTTAGTTATGTGAAGAAAACAATAGTTATGACCTTTTGGGTCTCTAAAATAAAAATAGGAAATATAACCGCTATACTAAACATAAGAATCATAGGAAAGTTTATTGATAACATGATGTTTATCACATTATCAATATTAGGGATAGATTTTTTCAACTGAACTCCAAAATAGCTTTACAAGTTTTAGTATGCCCTTACAGTCATAGCCTCCTTTAATCACCATGATACATGTCATTATCTTAAGAGAAAAAGTAATTCTTTCATTATACTTTTTCACAGTGTTTTTCTCCAGTGTATCTTCTCCCTTATTCATGTGAGATGCTACCATCTTATGAGACTTTTCCAGTGGTCACAAAAAGGACTTATGTTTTAGGTAATTTAATATGCATGTTGTAATTTTGGGGTTCTCTGTAATATATAACACAAACATAAGTAGCATATTTTGGCAATGCATAGATATTACATATGATGAGCAAATAATTCTAGATAAAAACAATAGAGAATATCACTAGATGCCTCCATGCACTGCTAAAGGAAATGCAAGATAAATGAGAATAATTATGACATTATAAATCCTAAAGCAGTATGTAAAATCGTAAATGAATATCACTTTGAAAACAAGACAGGATAACTCATTTCATACCAAAAAGCAATATTTAATATATAGGAAAATGTCATTGTGCTGCACGAGAATTCTTTTCCAGCTTAAAAATAAGCACCAAGTGATGTTTCTTAATAAGGCAATTTAAAATTCCCTTTCTGTGTCCATAGACAAAAGGAATTCAACTGTCAGCAAAAGAATACTGACCCATGGAGAACAGAGTCGTCTGATAGTGCATTCAGGTTAAAGAGACAGACCTTCAACCATGCAGAAGATGAGCAAAGTCTTGGCAATATCTCTAAGAAGTTAGGGCTATCCTAAATAATTTATATAAAGTAGGATGCATAAAAAGTTCATACTAAATGGAGAGGTGTATGTTTTTCCTTAGTTACATATGTAAGGGTTATTAACAACAATTTTTAAATATTGCAACACCAATAAAAATTAATCTCAGTAAACATAAGGAAAAAATGAGTTAAAATAAAGCATTTCTGTGTATGTGATGAAGTTTATCCACATAAACACAAATACTCAAAGATTTACTTATGCTTATATAGTATAATAGGATGGAAAAATATGGAAATACTTAAATATCCTCGTCAGGCATGAGTAGATGTTTGAGCCTTTTATATGAATAAAGCTATCAGAAGCTTTATATTTGTGCAGACTCACAGACTTAATGAATAGCATGACACTTTTGGAAAAGTGCTAGTAAGTTGTTTGTGAGTGACCAAGTATGTATGAATGAAACTGAGAAAATGAGTTTTAAAGTTAAATATAAAAACAAGTTTTGGGTATCAAGAAGAGTAGTTTAGACTTACTTATCCCAGATAAGAATATATTAAATTGTTGTTAATAAAGAATTCTGAACAGATGCAGGCATCGTCTATCCTATTTGCCTGCCCAATGCTATCTGATGAGAAACTCCTTTACCCAATTCCATGTGATCCTAATGGAAGCCTTAATTATATTGTCATTCCAATGTATGCTCAAAAGGATATAAGGGCCAAAGAATGGCTAGATGTGGTACTCACTTCCCCATGACCTAGACAGAGAAAATTAGTTTTGTTCTATAATATTTATTTTATTGATATAGATATATAGTATTGCCATTCTTTATGGATCAAAAGCTTTAAGACTAATGCATTATAGAAGTACTGTAGTTATCTTTAATTAGTAAGAAAACAAAGTCAGCTAATGTAAGAAAAAAATGTTAGGATAAAAGAAAAACATAGCATAGGAAAGTCAATAGGTGGATGGAGAAATACAGAACCCTGTGAACAATGATCTATTTGATCTGCCCAGGAAATAAGCAAATGATCTCCAGCTCCATATACATGTGAGCTATTAATAACATGTTTTCATCTTGTATAAGTTATTTTGAGTTTGACCACTTTCACTTGAAAGCTATTGAATCCAATCTATCTGTGATAAAGTTCATCCATATTTCAATGTGAAACAGAGAAAATTAATTTCTTTTTTTATTTATTTTATGGTTTTAATTTTTTTAATTCAAGATATTATTTTTCTTATTGCAAATTATCTGCTAATTGATAGTGGAGAAAACATTTTGGTTTTCATAATCTTGTATCAAATTTGCTATCAAACTATATTTTTAAAACATTAAAATTTTTATAACATGAAAACAAATTCCTGGAAAGAGGAAGTTCATTTCTAGTTATAAAAGAGAGACCATTTAAAAAAACTTAATATTTAAGACTGATTATAGAGTGATGTTGAAGCATACTTATGTGCACATTTCTTAAATTGTATGGTTTACTTCAATAAAATTTATTTCTTGAAATTACAAAATATATTTTTCTTACTATAGAAAATATGGACTATATAGAAAACATAAAGAAAATAATATAAAAATTTTACCATCCAAATAATACTTATATCCTCCTGATATTTTCTCTAAGGCATATACCAGCAGCTCTCTAGTACTTGGATGAACATCAGCCTGTTTATGACTAACAGTTTTCTTTACCCGCTCAGTGGAGTTCTATAATTAGGCTGTGGTGGTTGCCAGCCTTTGGCACGTTATGTGAAGAGGAGACGAGATCCCAGCAGTGCTTATGTAGACGGCCTGTGAAGTTGAAGTGGTTCAATTTGGGTTTTACCTCCTCCACATAAGATGTCAGAAATAGTTACAATTAGTTGCTGACTTATTTTAAAGCTATATGGGGGCATTGAACATCCAACTCCTATTATGCCTTAATCATTGCTATTTTTAAACATCTGTTTCTTGTTATTTGTTTGTGCTTCAACCAATAATTTGGGCTCTTTGTGATCTGCATGCTCACCATTATCCAGTTAGTATTTTATATTTGAAATATTTATTAATCCTAGACATCACACCCTATTTCATAATTTCTGTATATGTGTAAATGTATAGTCTGGAATTTGATTTTAAGTCTTTCTATGGGAGGCCAGAAATCTGAATCTAAAATCTTTAACAAACCATCTCCTTTCTCCACAACCATTCCCTCTACTTATCTGAGTACAGAGACACTGAATATACACCATTGAAATCATACTTTCTGAATTACTAGACTTTACCACCAAGTATCATTCTTGGTGAACTGAGTTAGGCTGCAGATGAGCAGCAAAAACTCTATTTGCATAGGCCAGTTGTCAATCATTAGTATGTGTCAGCATCACTTGGAGGGCTTGTTAAAACACAGATTACTAGGCCCTACAATCAGAACTATTGATTTTGTAGCTCTGAAATGAGGCTTGTGAATTTACATTTCTACCACATTTCCTGGTACTGCTGCTGCCACCTCTTGTCACTTAAACCAAACTGGGTGAAAGCAAAGACTTTTGTGTCTTCTATTCAATGTTATGTAATGTTCCTATACCTATAAAAGTCATAGGCTCACCAGGCTTGGCAGCTTGTGCCTGTTTCCCCAGTTACTTGGGAGGTTGAGGTGGGAAAATCACTTGAGGCCAGGAGTTTGGGGCTATAGTGAGCTATGGTCGCTCCACTGCACTAGAGTGTGGGTGTAAGAGCAAGATCTCATCCCTAAAAAAATTTTTTTTAAAGTCATGAGCTTATAAAATTGTTCAACAAATATTTATTGAATAGCTTTTAACAACTACATACATGTAAATTTTGTTAAAAATGAATCAAACTATGGTGTCGTTTAATAAAGGATGTCAATTTTTACTTTAGTTGAATTTTCTTGAAGAAAATCAAACTGTAGTAAAAATGAGAAAGTTGCTAGCCTTCCAACAAATGTTTCCTTATGATAGATGTTTCTTCTAAAATTACTATTTTAAAGTTTACTTTTCAAACTCATAAGGTTGAAGTTATTTAAAGTTCCATTGTCCACTAATAAAGACAAGAAACTTAACGTCTATACATTCCTCCCTACTTCATTTCCCCAGAATACTTCTCCAAGTTTTGTTACGTATGTTATTTTTATATATTCAAGATTAATATAAATAGTCTCATCTTTAATCATGGTTCTTATTTTATATCAAAATTGGTTCACCATCCATTATTATACTAAAAAGTCTCTATTCTTGGCTGAATTCAATATATTTAGGGTGTTAACAATGAAATGTCCAATTTCCTTAAGTACTAAGTTTGACAGTTGATATCTCTGACATTTCACTTTGAAGTTTCTTGTTTTATTTTTATTGTGAAAGTACATCCTCATTTTTTCAAATGCACATTTTGGCTGTGATTATCCTTCAATATTTTTGTAGAGCAATTTTTGTGAAACCATGGATAAGTTAAAAATTAGTGTTATTTTCAAATATGAGTTCCTTTGTGGAACCAATACTACACAGACCACAGCTCGAAATATCAACAAACTGGGAAACATATGACTAATGAATGTGCAGTACATCGATGGTTTAAGAAGCCCCATTCCAGTGATTTTAATCTTGAAAATGAGGCACATGGGCGACCTGAGACCAAGGTGGATAATGATGAGCTGAAAGCTGTAGTGGAAGCGAATCCATCTCAACTTACGCATGAATTAGCAGCTAGGTTTGACATTACTATTCCACTAATATTGGACCATTTGAAAAAAAATTGGCAAGGTAAGGAAGCTGGATAGATGGGTACTGTATGAATCAAATGAGCATCAGAAGAGAAATCTTGAAACTTGCCCTTTTTTTGCTGTCATGACATAAAGGAAAACCATTTCTACACCATATTGTTATGTGTGATGAAAAATGGACTCTTTTTGACACTCACAAGTGTTTAGCACAATGGTTGGATAAAGATGAAGTGCTGAAACACAGTCCAAAATCAAATATTTACTAAAAAAAGTTAATGATGTCTGTTTGGTGGTCCAGCACTGGTAGTATCCACTACAGCTTTGTGAAACCTGCTCAGTAGATTACAGTGGATGTCTACTGCAACCACTTGGATGAAATGATGACGATGCTTTCTATTAAGCAGCTGAGATTGGTCAATCAAGACAGGCCTATCCTCTTGCAAGACAACGCTTGACCACATGCCTCATGAACAACTCTGCTCAAACTATAGCAGCTGAACTTGGAAACGATCTGTTATCCACTGTATTCACCAGACTTTGCACCAACTGACTACGATTTCTTCTAGGCTTTGGACCACTTCTTGCAAGGAAAAATATTCAATACTAAACAAGCTATAGAAAACACCTTTCATAATTTCATTGCCACTTGCTCTCCAGGATTGTTCCCTGCTGGCATAAACAAGCTACTATTAAGACAGCAAAACTGTATCTATAGTTTAGGTGCATACATTGATTAATTGTTTGAGATACAATAAACTACACTTTTGATCCAAAATGAGACATTTCATATTTAATGACCTAAATATAATAAATCATGTTACTTATCCTAACTCACTTCAGAGACAGCACATGCGTGAATGCTTACAAATATACATTATTTTCCAATTTGTCTTTCAATAATTGCCCCTGTCTTATTTTATGACTTCTTTTTAGAGCTACTTCCTAACCTGTGGTTTTAAGCTAGATTTATGATGATATAAACCTTACCTTTTCTGTGGCTTTTCTAAAAGCCCTGTATCACATCACTCTAAAACATACAGATGCAAGCCAGGAAAATGGCAGATTAGTGGTGACCTCCTGGCTCTCTGCTCCCAGAGTAGGAGGTGAAGAACATGAACAGCTACACATGAGTGGATTGCTCTCCCACAGGAAAAGCATCTTGAATCTGTGGAGAAGCAGTGTGGGAAAAGGAGCATTGGGGAAAAAAGGTGAATTGGAGAATCGACCACAAATTCCAGAGACTATGAGATATACAATAGGGAATAGAGCGTGTGATGGCCACACCCATTGGCCAGCCAGAGCACTGCGATCTGACCACAGGAGGACGACTCTTCCTCCACTGACCTCCACATACACTCAGGCAGGAAAGTGCCTGAAGTCAGTGCGACAGGCTGTGTGGTGAAGAGACAAAAGCGGGAAACATTTTGAACTCTCCAGTGCTCTGTGCTCAGTCTGCACTGGGTGGGGGAGGGACTGGTCTGAGTGGACACTTCCTGGGTGCACAGGAGGGAGTTTGGAGACAGACATTTCACCTCTGGTGGTCACCGGGACCAGAACAAGGGAGGTGAATGCCAAAAGGGAGGCTTTGTCCTTGGAAGTTACTGAAGATTCAGCAGGTGCAGTGTGGGACAGAGAGTACAGATCCCTGCTACTGGACTGATGTGAGACAGTGTATCAGGGAAGCAGTGGAGACAGCCAGTGGCTCATTGAAACAGCCTGCCAAACCCAGCACCGGCTGCCCCCCTGAGCAGTCACCTCCAGTGTTGGTTCTCTGTGGGTGGGCAGTGCCATTTTGGGGGTCCATAGCCTAAAAATGCTGTGGCACATTGCTGATCTGGGCACTGCACCTTCTCTAGCCCAGCAGGGCAAGCCCAGGCAATGTACTCAGGCAGCACCACTGACCCTGCCTCCCAGAGCAGGCCTGCCCTTGGAGGAGGGGAGTAAGGAAAGAAGCAGCCTTCTGACCATTCCTCCCCCAACCCTGCCACTTGCCTTTTCCCCGCTGGCAGGTCAACTCCGCCCTTGGAAGCACAGAGTAGCCTGGGAGGCTCCTTTTCAGTCTTAGACCCATAGTTGCTTTGGGCAGCAGTTCTTCCCCAGCCCTGCACTTGTACTTCTTGCTGGCCAGACAAACCCCGCCCTTGAAGGGGTGGAGTAAGAAAAGAAGCCACTTTCTAGGCTGAGATGCATGGTGGCCTCAGGAGTGCCACTCCTCCACCCCACAGGGCAGACTTCCCCCTTGGGGGCATGGAGAAAGGAGAAAAGCCACTTTCTCTGTGTGACTAGTGTCAATCTGTGGGACCTTGGAACTAATCAAAAGGGGACAGACTATTGATTTGGTCCAGGGGGTTGGTTTTTATCATCTGATAAGAACATAACACAAGGGCTCGCCCTTGGTGCCCAGGCCGCTGCCAGCTTGGGGGCTTGTGCTCTGGGAAGGAAAGTCTTGGTAAGAGTCCTTAGCAATTGCACCAATTGACACCCCCCACCTGGACCTACCTCACAAGTGAGGTGAAAGAACCCTGAATAACATATTAGCAGTGCTCTCCTAGCAGCAGATCATGCAACCACAGAAGTATATGCTCTCAGACTCTAAGGTACCTGTTGCTCTTCTTATCCCACCTAAAGTGGCAACAGGGCTCAAATAACCCTTAGGAGTGATAAGATATTTCCCAAAGACTGGGACACTTTTTTTGAAAAGATAAACAAAATTGACAGCCCTCTTGCCAGATTGACAAGAAGGGAAAGGACTATAATAAACTCAATTAGAAATGAAAAAGGAGAGGTCACGACAGACACCATGGAAATATAAAACATTATCTTTGAATACTATGAAAACCTATATGCCCAAAAACTACATAATGTGGAGGAAATGGACAAATTCCTGG
>VBSM01000529.1:80318854-80382609 GCA_008086735.1 Cheirogaleus medius
CAGACCAATATCAAGCACAGAAATTGGAGCAGCAATTAAAAACCTTCCAAAAAGAAAAGTCCTGGACCAGATGGCTACGCTTCCGAGTTTTCACAAACATACAAAGAAGAACCCATACCTATACTACAGAAATTATTCCACAACATTGAGGAAGATGGCATCCTCCCTAACTCATTCTATGAAGCCAATATCACCTTGATACCAAAACCAGGGAAGGACACAACAACAACAACAAGAAAACTACAGACCAATATCCCTCATGATGCAAAAATCCTCAACAAAATTTTAGCAAATCAAATTCAACAGCAAATCAAAAAAATGATTCATCATGACCAGGTGGGTTTTATACCAGAGATGCAAGACTGGTTCAACATATGCAAATCTATAAATGCAATTCACCTCATAAATAAAAGCAAGAACAAAGACCATGTGATTCTCTCAATAGATGTAGAAAAAGCACTTAACAAAGTCCAACACATGCTTATGATAAACACTCTTAACAAAATAGGCATAGACAATACATACCTTAAAATTATCAAAGGCCATTTACCATAAACTCACTGCCAATGTCATAGTGAATGGGGAAAAGTTGAAAACATTCCCACTTAGAACCAGAACCAGACAAGGTTGCCCACTATCTCCACTTCTATTCAACATAGTGCTGGAAGTCCTTGCTAGAGCAATTAGACAAGAGAGGGGAATACAGAGCATCCAAATGGGGGCAGAAGAGATCAAACTCTCACTCTTTGCTGATGATAGGATATCTAGAAAACCCCAAGGATTCAACAAAGAGACTCCTGGAATTGATCAATGAATTCAGTAAAGTCTCAGGATACAAAATATATACACCCAAATCAGAGGCATTTATATACGCCAATAACAGTCAAGCCAAAATTCAAATAAAAAATGAAGTACCTTTTACAATAGCCTCAAAGAAAATTAAATATGTAGGAATATATTTAATGAAAGATGTGAGGGACATATACAGAGAGAACTACAAAACACTAAGAAAAGAAATTGTTGAAGATGTAAAGAGAAAGAAAAATCTACCTTGCTCATGGATTGGTAGAATCAACATCTTTAAAATGTCCATACTACCTAAAGTGGTCTACAGAATTAATCTAATCCCTGTCAAAGTACCATCATCATTTTTTACAGATCTAGAAAAAATAATTCTATGCTTTGTATGGAACTAGAGAAGACCTGGTATAGCCAAAGCAATCTTAAGTAAATAAAACAAAGTGGGAGGTATCAGTCTACCAGACTTCAAGCTGTACCACAAGGCTATAGTAACTAAAATAGTATGGAATTGACAGAGGAACAGAGATATAGACCTTTGGAACAGGACTGAGAATCCAGAGATGAAATCATCTGCATATGGTAATCTAGTCTTTGACAAAGCAGACAAAAATATACACTGTGGAAAAGAATCTCTTTTCAATAAATGGTGCTGGGAAAACTGGATAACCACATGCAGAAGATTGAAACTGGATCCCCACCTCTCACCTCTTACAAAAATCAATTCAAGATGAATAACAGACTTAAACCTAAGGCATGACTTTAAGAATCCTAGAAGATGTAGAGAAGACCCTTTTAGACATTGGCTAGGCAAAAAATTTTTGAAGAATTCAAGATAATTTTTCCTGTGACTTAACCACTTGTCAATAGATTTTTTTCTTATCTTTTTTTTTTTTATATTTCTGAGTAGTATTCTGTATTATTAATATCTAACCATTAGCGAACATCTGGTTTATTTCCAGATTTTGGTAATAATGAGTAATGCTGGTATCATTATTTGTACACAGGTTTTTGCAAAAACATTAGTTTTTATTTCTCTGAGATAAATGTCCCAGAGTTCAGTTTTTGGATTGCATGGGAGTTCCATATTTAGTTTTTAAAGACTGCCTGCTGAACTGTTTTCCAGAGTAGCTTTAGCAATATGTGAGTGATTTATTTTCTCCAAATCTTTGTCAGCATTTGATATTGGCACTTGTTCTCATTTTAGTCAGTGTGATAGGTAGGTAATGATATATCATTGTTATTTTAATTAGCATTTCCCTAACGGCTAATAATATACAATGCATTTTCATGTGCTTATTTGCTAACTATAGATCCTCTTTGGGGAAATGTGTTTTATTTTTGCCCTGTTTCTAATGGAATTCTTTGTTTTCTTATTGTTGTGTTTTGAGTGTTCTTCATATATTTTAGATACTAGTTTTTTACTGGATAGATGATTTGAAAATACTCTCTTCTTGTCTGTAATGTGTCTTATCATCTTATTAATAGTGTATTTGGTAAAGCAAATTTTTAAAATGTTGATGAAATCCAGTTTATTATTTTTTTCCTTTGGTGTTTAGTCTAAGAACTCTTTGCCTAACTACAGATCTCAAACTGCCTAAACATATATCCCTCAATTATTCTACTATTCTTTTCTAAAATTGGTTTAGTTTTGTGTTTTATATTTAAGTCCATGATTCATTTTGAGTTAAATGAGGTTTAGGTTATGGGTTATATTCCATGGTTATCATTAAAATTATTTGTAATGGGGTATAGGACTCCCAAATGGGTTGAGGGGAATAATGGATTAAGGATAAAAATCATTACATTAAACAAGGCAAGAAAAGAAATTGTGGATAGCATTTACAGGGAGAAAATGTGCTAAAAGTCAATCAAAATAATTCCAAATATAATAGTAATCACAAAAACATAGGGTCAAAACCTTGAAGAAAAACAATCAAAACAATATTCCAGACACATGCTCTCAACTAGAATGCTGATAGAACCATATTAATATAGAAAAAATTGAGGCAAAAATATTAGAGATAAAAGTAAACACAATATATTTATAAAGTCAAATTAAATCTATAGAATATTTAAATGAACATACTAAATAATAAAGCTTCAAATGTATGTAGCAAAATGTGGCAATGCTTCAAGGAGAAATTAGCAAATCATCATATTATTAGATTTTTAACATCTTTGCTCAGCAGATTCATCAAATATAGCAAAAATATCAGTAAGCATATGATTTATGTAACAGAAATTAATGAAACAAAGATATAAATGAAGGAATAAGATAATCTAATAGTTGAATATTTGAAAATGGTAGTAAAAATCGGTAAAGCTTCAGAAAAATTGATCTCCAGTAAGAGTGAAAACACACATCCCCCAAATATTAATATAATTAAATAACATATATTTATGGATTTATCAGTAGATTAAATATAATAAAATATTATGTATAACTAAGATAAATTTGAAAATATTTTTAAAATAAATAATAAATATAAAAAATAAAAGGTAAATATTTTTGAAATATATATATTGCCAACTATTAAATTATTTCTACATGGAATAAATGAAGTTTCACTGTATTGCTAGGAACTTCTATAAAAAATAAAATTCAGAAATAAGGCAACTTCCAAATTATAGATTTTTCCAGATTATAAGAAGGAGAATCAGTTTCCTATAAATTATATGAGCCCATAGAACTTTGATGCCAAAGCTTAAAAAGGAGATTAAGAGAA
This sequence comes from Cheirogaleus medius, assembly GCA_008086735.1. Classification (NCBI taxonomy): domain Eukaryota; kingdom Metazoa; phylum Chordata; class Mammalia; order Primates; family Cheirogaleidae; genus Cheirogaleus; species Cheirogaleus medius. The sequence continues at coordinate 80,322,382 of VBSM01000529.1, forward strand.
AGAAAAATTATTTTCTAATATTACTCAATAATATGGATGAAAAATTCTAAGGAAGTAATGCTGAATGGATTCCAGAGAGATAATATATTATGACCTTGTTGAGTTTAATTTTAGAAATGTATGCTTGACTCATTGTTGAAAATCTAAATTATCTATATTTTCAATTTAATGAAAAAATATAAATTTTTTAGTCAATACAGAAAATGAGATAGATATTTAAGTAGTATTTATGGTACAAACTTTTTGGAAATTTGTCATGGATAAAAAACTTTTTAATCTATTAAAAGCATTCAGCAACAAAAGCCATTGTGGAAAACAAAATTATAGTGAACATCCAAACACAAAACTAGATACATTAAAATTAGGAACATTTGATTATTATGTCAAAATGACAAAAAGAGGAAAGAGGAGGAGGATGAGGAGGAGGAGGGGAGAAGAAACATAAAGAAAAGAGAAGGTATCAACCAGGAGAAAGAATATGGAATTCATTGTATGGGAAATGTATTGATACACAGTATAAAGACTGCCCACAAATAATTAAGATAAATAGCTACAAAGAAACAAAAAGAAGGGTACTAAATATGAAAATATCCAATATTAATAGTAATCAAGAAATATCTATTATCGCAAACTGAAATGTTAATATTAGGGAGGGCTAAATTTTGTAGAAGATGCAGAGCTCTGGGAGCTCTTAAATACTGCTGATGAGTGTGTTAATTGGTAAAGCCGATTAAGAAGTAAAATTCGCATTACCGAATAAGTTTGAATACACTGAGTTTCAGATATTCCAAGCATAGTTGTATGTGCTAGAGGAATTCGTCTAATATGTACATCTAGAGACACATTCAAGAATTTCATGGTACTATTGTTTGTGATATCAAATAGCCATAAAGAACCTAAACATCTGTCAATCATAGCTGGAAGAAAAATAATATATTCATCAATCTATAGATATAGCATCAATATATTTAAATATTAAAACATAATTCTGAGCCAGCTTTATGAGCCATTGAAAAATATAGACCTTCCAATTCCTTTTATATAAAATTTAAGATACTAAACATTTAACAATACATGTTTAGGGATAAATACATTGTATTATTTTCTTATTGGTACATAACAAATTACTAAAAACTTAGTAACTTGACAACATTCATGACCTTACAGTTTTTGAGGGTCAAGAGACCAGAAAGGCTTTACTGGGTCCCCTTCTTGGGATCTCATAAAGCTACAATTGGGTGTCAACTGAGCAGCATCATTTTCTGGACCTTGGAATCCTCTTTCAATCTCATGTGAATTCAGCTGATCATGATTGTAGGACTGAAGCCCTCAGCTCTAGAGGGTCACTGTGTGCTCTGCCAAATCACCCCTATCCTAGGCAATTCACCTCATAAGTGTTTTCTTCTTCAAGGTCAGCATAAGAATCTCCCTGACTTCTAGACTCTCTGTTAAAGAGCTCACCTGTTTAGATTAGGTCAATTAACAGTAATCTCCCTTTCAATTAACCAGCAGTCAACTGACTAAGGACCTTAATCACATCTGCAAAATTTCTTTTTTCCTTTTCCATATAATATAACCTAATTATATAAATGTTATATTAACAGATTCCAGAGACAATAAAGGAGAGTGGAAAGTGCACCAGGAAACCAAAATGGATGCTATCTTAGAATTCTGTCTACAACTTCATACATGGTAAAACTCTAAAGAATAGACAATATGATTACTAAGGTGTATTAGAGTTGCTATGTAATTCAGATAATGCATAGAAGGACTTTAACATGCTCCTTTTTTGAGGCTCCATATAGCTACGGTGTTGTTTTATGAGTTTAATTTAAAAATACCTGTTTTTTTAACAAAAACACCCTCACATTTTAAAGTCATGCTTGAATTTTAATTACTGGCACATATTAAATATGAGCTCTGGAGCCTATTAATTCAGTTCTCTTGGATTTAGGTCTTTATTTTCTAAAGTGGTCATATCAGCACATGTTACAGCCACTTACTTGAAACTCTTTGATGACATGTATTTAGAAATTCAGTTTTTAAAATTATTTTTTAAATGTGTGTTTATGTGTTTGCATAGTGATATGTATTATATAATGTACATATATAGTGATACACATAATGTAAAAATAGCCATACGTATATATAATGTGTATGTATGGATGGATAGATAGATATTCTATTAGCATCACACATTTAAATAGATTAATGTTTCTGAATTGAAGACCAGGTAAGTCACACATAGAATTATAAAGAGCCTTACTTAGAATCAGGTAAAGATTTGATGATAAATAGATTAAAATTTTTTATAAGAACATCATGAATTTTAGAAAACAATAAGGAAATATTATGAATGGATGTTGAATTTTTCAAATGATTCCTGAGTCTATTCAATTGATCATATGCTCTGACTCTGTTAATATGGTGAATAACATTGACGCTCCATTTTATAGCAATCTTGCATTCCTGGAATAAACCACATTTAGCACTAAACTAAAATAATTTTTATAAATTCCTGGATTCATTTTGATAATCTTTGTTAAATATGTTTGTATCTATGTGTCTATACTACTGAGACTTATTGGTAAGAGGATTTCTTTTCTTGTAATCTGTGTTTGATATTTGTATAAGCTTATTGCTCCTAAAGTAAGTTAAGAAATGTTCCCTCTCTTTTTTTCTCTGACAGAGTTTAGATAGGATTGGTATGATTTTTCTCCTTAAATGTTTGGTAGAATAAACCAACGAAACAAACCAAATCGAATAAACCCAATAAACATACATATGGACCTATAGAGTGTGTGTGTGTGTGTGTGTGTGTGTGTGCATATGCATGGGTGTGTATGTGAAAAATTTTAAGGTTTTCTTGAACCATGTTATCACCACTTATGGTGTGTAGTTCCCTGGTAATTCCTCTGCCCAATCTCATGTACAAGTCAAGGCTACCTGTGCATATTTCTGGAGTTGGCTGTCTGTGTAGATCACTACTCCACATTACAAATCCCAGCTGTTTCAGCTTCACTGGATTCTCATCTATCACTCCTCAATTCGATGAGACTATTACATGATGCTTATGTTCTGCTATTTATGCTATATTGGGTAAAGTGCCAATGAAAACACCAATGGTGATCATAAGGCTCAGAATATCTCTTTTTCTCCCCAGAGATACAAGTTCTTTGGTTCCATGTTGGCCAACATCTAAATCCATCTATATCATGTGTTGACTTATTTTTTTTATTGTTTGATAAAAGTAGGAAAGTCAATGGGCATGTAGTTTATTTATACCTGCGGTTTTCTGTATCACTGGCTCATTTTTTTCACTTGCCACTTTATAGGCACATCTAGAATGCAAATTTGAAAATCTTCTCATTAACAGAATGGAGTATATTTGCCTACTTCTTGACTTTGAATTTAATTGTATGACTTTCTTAAGCCAACAGAATGAGCTGTACATGACAGTATGACATTTTAACAGGGCTTGAATGCTTTCATTAGATTTCTTGCACCTCAGCCCTTTCTATGAGAAGAACATGCCAAGAAAGTTGCTTATCCCAGATGAGGATATAAATCTTGTGGACAGAGCCTCCAGAACTAAAACACATCATTTGGGGCCATCCCATTTCAGACAACACTCGGAATTCATGCATAAGCATGTTGCTATATGTCACTATGCATAGCCCACATTTGAAGAGTGAGGAGTTATGCTTCACTATTTTTAATGTCTAGATAAATTATTGGGAAGTCTTAAGCACGGGTGTTTTATTTAAGGTATCTTTCTTTCTTTCCTTCCTTCCTTTATTTTTTTCAGTAAGTTTAATTTCTGGCACTATAAGATGCTCTAAGATATTTCATATTTCATGTCCTGGTACTGCAGTCAGCTATTTTTCCAAGAAACAGGTTCTTTTTATTGAAGAATGGTATTAGAAACTAAGATCTGGACAGTAGGTGTGCTCATTGCTACTGGGATTTCTAAGCCTTCTCAGCTAACAGAGCAAGAAAATATATGTGGTATACTAATAAATATATGGACACATGTCTATAATTATTTGTACCTGTAAACACCTCTATCTATATTGAGCTAAACATGAGTTCATACAGACATGTTCAAATTTAATATATTATACTACATGGGTCATTCTGGGTTCTCACCTGATTTATTTTTAAACCACCATTCCAAAGGAAGAATGTTAGCTAAATATGCATTTTTGAATAACTGGATAAAATCTTAGGAAGTGAATGCAGGATCATATGGCAGGATACTTCTAAAGTGTCCAGTCTTTCAACATTATCTATGATTTTAGCTGTAATTTTATTTTGTGAATGCTTTTTATCAAGTTGAGGAATTACTTTCTCTTTCCAATTTGGATGAGAGTTTTCTTTCTTTTTTTCTTTGATCATGAATGACTGTTTTCTTTTTGTTTTTTGTATCACTGGATACTATTACAGGATTTTTTAAGAGACTGATATAGTAGATTGCGTGATTAATTTTTAAATTTTGAAAAATCAACACAAGAATGCAACCCACTTGGTTGTCGTGAATAATTCCTTTCATACATTATTGAATTTGATTTGCTAATATTTTGTTAGAGATTTTTGTTTCTATGCCCATGATAGATATTGGTCTGTTATCTTTTAAGTAATCTCTTTATCTTGTTTTTGTGTTAGTATACAGTGCTGACTTCATAGAATGAGTTAATAAATCATCTCTTTGCTTCTATTTAATAAACTAAATAGTAGAAAATTGGTATTATTTTTCCATTAAATATTTGGTAGAATTCACCACTGAAACCATCAGGGCCTGGAAGGTCATCAGTTGTTGAATATATATAAATATATAAAATCTGAATATATATTTAAATATATATTCAAATAGTTTTTCTTACAATATTGATAATTTGTATCTTTCGAGGAATTAGGCTATTTCATCTAAGTTATCACATTTAAGGACAGAATTTTCCATACTATTCCTTTTTTAATTCATTAATAGAAATGGAATTAGTGTGATGATTCCTTATTCTTTCGTTTGTTTGTTTTGCTAGCTTTATTAGAGGTTCATCAATTTTATTGTTCTCTGTAAAAACCAAATATTTATAGAGTGTTTAACATCTCCCACACATTACTACCATATGGAAAGAACTCCTGGTTTTAGTTTTGCTGATTTGTCTTTAAATATCCTGTTTTAAATTTATTGACCTCTGTAATAATTATTATTTTCTTCTATTTGTCTTAAGCTTAGTCTTTTTTTTTCTTTAGTTTTTAAATATAGTAGTATATTGATTTTAAATCTTTCTAATATATGCATTTAGTGCTATAGATTTTCCTCTAAGCTTTAAGTTTGCTCTGTTCTGCATATTTTGACAACTTGTATTTTCATGTTTATTTAGTTCAAAATATCATTTAATTTCCTTTGAGCCTACTTCTTTGTTCAGTGGGTTTTGGAGAAGTGTATTGCTTACGTTTCAAGTAAAAATTTTGAACTATCTTTGCATTATTTATTTTTAGAGTAATTTCATTGTGATTTGAAAACATACTTCATATTATTTCTATTCTATTATATTTCAAGGTATATTTATGACCCAAAATGTGGTTTATCTTATTAAATGTCCTATGCAAACTTGAGAAGAATGTATATTCTCTTTGAGAACATAAATTTACTGTTTTTAGAGCAAAATGATTAATCCATTCGTAAGTTAACAGATTAATGGGTTATCATGGGAATAGAACCAGTGGCTTTATAAGAAAAGGAAGAGAGACCTGAGTTAGCAGGCTCAGCCCCCTCATCAACTGATGTCCTGTGCCATCTTAGGACTCTGCAGAGAATCCGCAATAGCAAGAAGATCCTCATCAGATGCCTTCACTTGACCTTGGAGTTCTCAGCCTCCATAACTGTAAAAAGTACATTTATTTTCTTTATAAATTATTTGGTTTCAGATGTTCTGTTATAAGTAACAGGAAAAAAGACTGTGAGATAGGGTTATTCTTGGATCGTCACTGTGAGAATCTGATAGGTTCTCGAAAGGAAGCCATGAAAGTGTAGGGACTCCTAGAAGATTGTGATTGCCAAGTTATTTTGATACTCACAAGCCATTTTTTGTTTAACTTACAGATTTCAAATCTTCACAAATGTCACATAAGAATGTGTATTTAACATACATATGTTGTATAGTCCACACCGTTAAGAGATAGTGTATCTATAGCCAAGGTTTCTAGCAACACTTCAGAAGCAATTTTAATAAAAAAGAGCAAAGGTAATACATATTAAGCTGGGGATTCTTGAATCATTTTACACATTCATCCTCTCAAATATAAATTTTCTTATAAGGTTTCCAATGTAATATGAATATATAGCTGTTAGAATTCTTGGTAAGATAGAGTAAAAGTACTATTGAGCCCAGAGGAGTTAATAGCCTGACTAGGCAGTTGTGTATATTTTGTACCAACAATATATACTGTTGTACTTAAATTTTTCAAGTTTGACATGAAATGATGGCTATTTTATCCTGAAGGCAATCATCTTCCAAACAGTGTAACAGTGTGAACTAAAATTCTGAAAATGTCAACATTTCACACATCATTGATTCTTGATGTTTCTGAAGCTGTGTTTTTAGTATCCTGTGGCTACAGTTAAAAACAAAATCACATCCTGGTTGTAGTACTTTTCAAAATCTTAACATTTTATGAATCAGAACAAGCAACATTGTGTTATTTTTGTTTGTTGTTTTCTTTTAAATTTCATTCTGTATCTGTTGAATTTGTTATACGTGTTTTGACAAATTTCATATACAAAAGATGTTTAGAATTGGATCTTAGAGAGCTAAAAGCAAAATTCTTCTGTCAAACTATAAATATAAAAATTATTTATTCCTGATCTTAGAGAGAAAGTTTTCAACTTTTCACCATTGAGTATGATGTTATCTGTGGGCTTGTCATATATAGGGTTTATTGTGTTGTAGTACACTCTTCCTATACCTAATCTTTGAGTTTTTGTCATAAATGATGTTGTATTTTATCAAATGTTCATTCTGTATTTTTTGATATGACTATGTATGTTTTGTTCTTCATTCTGTTAATGCGATGTATCACATTTATTGTTTGGCATATGTTGAACCATCCTTGCATCCCAGGGATAAATCCCACTTGCTTGTGATAAAGGTTTGTTGAGAATTCTTTTTTTGTGTGTGTGTATATCTATATTCATTAGAAATAGTGACCTGTAATTTTCTTTTCTTGTACTATCCTTGTCTGCTTTGGTATTAAGTCAATGCCGGCCTCACAGAATGAATTTGGAAATTTTCCCTCCTTCTCAATTTGTTAGGAGAGTTTGAACAGGATTGGCATTAGTTCTTCTTAAGTGTTTGGTAGAGTTCATCATTAAAGCCATCAGATCCTGGACTTTTCTTTGGTGGGATACGTTTTCTTATTGATTCAATCTCTTTCTCATTTTTAGTCTGCTCAGATTTTCTATTTCTTCATGTTTCAGTCTTGGTAGGTTATAGGTTCTTAGGAATTTATAATTCTATTTACCATAGTAGTGAAATTCCTAGCCAGAGTAATCTTGAACAAAAAGAAATAGAGTTAAAAGTTTTCTAAATTAGAAAGAAAAAGTTAAATTGTCTCTGTTTGCAGGTGACATGATATTATATGTAGAAAACCCTAACGACTCCACCAAAAATAGTTAGAACTAATAGATTAATTCAGTGAAGTTGCAGGATTCAAACTTAACATACAAAAATCAGTAGCATTTCTGTACACTAGCACAAACTATGCAAAAAAGAAATCAAGAAACAGATACCATTTATGATAGATTCTAAATATAAAACACTTATGAATGAAGTTAACCAATGAGATAAGAGATTTATACACTGACAAAATAAAACATTCATGAAAGAAATCAAAGAAGACAAAAATAAAGGGAATGATATCCAGAGTTTATGAAGTGGAAGGATTAATATTCTTAAAATGTCCATACTGCCCAAAGCAACCTACAGATTCCATACTATCCCTATCAAAATTTCAATGACATTTGTCACAGAAATAGAAAAAAATCCCTAAAATTTATCTGGAGCCACTAAAGACGATGAATAGCCAAAGCAATTTTGAACAAAAAGAACAAAGTCAGAGGCATCATACTACCTGTACCTGTAGCAAAATATACTACAAATCTATAGTAATCAAAACAGCATGATGTTGGCATAAAAACAGACATATAAGCTAATTAAACAGAATAGAATGCCTAGAAATAAATTCACACATTTATAGTCAATTCATTTTCTTTTTTATATTTTTCAATTCATTCATATAATTTAATTAACAAAAATTATATGTATTTATCATGAACAGCATGTCTTAAAATATGTACACATTGCAGAATGACTAAATCAAAGTATTTAACATACATATTATTTCACATGCTTACCATTTTTTGTGGCAAGAACACTTAAAATCCACTCTTTTAGCAATTTTCAAGGAAACAATACATTTTTATCAACTATAGCCACAGTGTGGTATAATATCTCTGTTGAACCTCCTACTTCCTAAATGAAATTTTGTATTTGACAAACATTTCCTCAACTCTCTTCTCTTCCCCTCAACCACCATTCTATTCTCTACTTTTGTGAGTTCAACATTTATAGATTTTACATATAAGTGAGATAATGGAATATTTGTCTTTATGTGCCTGATTCATTTGCCTAATTGATTTTTGACAAAGGTGCCAAGAACAACAATGAAAAAAGGACAGTCTCTTCAATAAATTGTGCTGAGAAAACTGTATATACACAAGCAGAAGAATGAAATTGAACCCTATTTCACACCATATACAAAAACCAACCTAAAATAGATTGAAACTTAACATTGAAACTGTAAAACTACTAGAAGAAAATATAGGGGAAACTCTACTTGATATTGGCCTGGGCAATGATGCTTTAGAAATGACTCCAAAATCACAGGCAATAAAAGCAAAAATAGACAAATAAAATTGCATGAACCAAAAACCTTCTGCACAAGAAAGAAATAATCAATAGAGTGAAGAGACAACCTACAGAATGGGAGAACATATTTGCAAGTAATACATCTGCTAAGGGGTTATCATCCAAAACATATAAGGAACTCAATTAACTCAATATCCACAAAACAAACAAAAAATGAGTTAAGAACTTGAATAGACATATCTCAAAATAATACATACAAATGAGCAACAGGTATGAGAAAAAGTGTTCAACATCAATATTCATCAGGAAAATACAAATCAAAACCACAATGAGATATTACCTCACATCTGTTAGAATGGCTTTTATGAAAGAGAAAGATGACATGTTAGTGATGTGTGGATAATAGGGAATCTGTGTACACTGTTTTCAGCACTGTACATTTGTATAGGCTTTATGTAAAATAGTATGGAGATTCTTCAAGAAAATAAAAATAAAACTACAATATGATTCAGTAATCTCACTACTAGCTACATAATTAAAGAATATAAAATCAGTATGTTAAAGAGATATTTTCACTCTTATGTTATTTGTAACATTATTTACAATAGCCAAAATACAAAATCAACCTAAGTGTCCATCAACAGATGAAGTGATAAAAAATGTTTTATATATATATATACACACACACACATATGTGTGTATATATATATATATATGCACACATAAACAAGGTAATACTAGTCAGCCTTTAAAAAGAAAGAATTTCTATCATTTAGGACAACATGGATAAACAGAACAGGGAGGATATTATTTCAAGTGAAATAAGCCAGGTACAGAAAGAAAACACTACATGATCTCACATATGTGGAATGTAAAAGAAGTTGAACTCAGAAGCAGAGAGTAAAATGGTGGTTGAGAGGGCTGGGGCCAGGGATTGGATTGTGGAAACATGAGTCAAAGGATACAAAATTTCAATTAGACAAAAGGCATAAGCTCAAGAGATCTATTGTCAACATGGTGACTATAGTTAGCAGCAATGAATTGTATGCTTGAAGATTGCTAAGAAAGTAGATTTTAAGTATTCTCACCATAAAAAATGACAAATATGTAAAGTGATGGATATTTCAATTAGCTTGATTTAGCCACTTTACAACATTGTGTTTTCTACCATAAATATATATAATTTTTATTTGTCAATTAAAAACATAAATTATGAAACAAATAAAATTGTTAGTTAAAAATATCCTCTGCAGTGCATTTTAAGAGAAAAATTAATAAATGTTTGTGCAAATATATTCCATCAATTACCACAATATTTCATGCCTCCCTGTGTACCTGTTCTTTGGGAGGGTCCTATTCTTCAATAATAATTCTCTGCTTGACTATATGACTTGATTTTGCCAGCAGGGCAGCAGGGAATTTGATGAAAATAGAGGTCCAAAAAAGAAGCTGCATGTTTCTATTATTCCAATTGTTCCTCTATCTTCTCCTTAAAAACTTGCTTGAGGTGGCTCTCTCACTTGGATCTCTGTCACCACTACTAGAGGAAGTCCTATATAGTCTGTTGAAGGATTAGAGACCACATGGAAAAATGCTCACATTATTCAGCTGAGGCTATTCTCTCTTATTCAGCCCAGAGCCAACCAATCAGATCAGCACAGACACATAAACAAGCCCTCCCAAGGTGAGCCCATAGTGGGCCAAATCAGCAAAATCATCTCACTTACTTATTAATCTATGCAAAGTAATAAATGGCTATTATTTTAAGTTGCTAACATTTGGTGTGCTTGTTATTCATCAAAAGCTAATTGATACAAGCCTAAATCTAAAACAATGAATATACTAGAGCATATCTCTACCACTGAATACTGTGTAGTTATTAAATTGAATGTACATATTTATATTTACACATATGTACGTGTATTATGGATACATAGGTGCATGTATTAAAGTAGACTGAAAAGATAGAGCAGAAGTTGGTGGCAGTGTTATCTCTGAGAGGAAGAATTAAGAATTACAATTACTGTCTTAATTTTGTTTTTCTGACATATATCAAATGAATTAAACCTGCAATCCATATGAGTTCTACATCTCTGATTATGGAAATACCTTTGGTTTTAAGTTCCTGCTGTTGTTTGATTTGCCCATGTCATGTACTGACAAAGTAAGAGGTCATTCACATGACAAATATTAGAATACACTTATACAGAAACTTATCCTGTTTCAGAATTCCACTATATTAGAAATACCTTTTACGGTACGTTGGTACTTCTTTTATTTAGTGTACTGTCTTTAAAATATTTCAAATTAAATGGAGATTAAAAGGGATTGAGGATTTTAGCAAATATGTAACCTTTATACCCCAATTTCCTCTCTAAAGGTAATAAAAAATAGAACATACCTCATATATTTCCTTTGAGGGCTAAATGAGTTATAATATTAAAGGTTCTTATGGCAGAGTCTAGTATGCAGTGGTTACTTAGATAACAATTAGCTTTCATCATGTGATATTCAGTAGTGTAGTTTGGAGGGATTAATTTGTGAGTCACCACTACAAATGACTTTATTAACCTTGTGGACATGGTGGGATAAGATAAGTAAGGAAGCATATGTAATTTGCTAAGAGAGAAGGCCAAATATTAGAACTTTGAAGGTCATCAAATATAAGAGCATTCAAAATACACATAAGTATCCTAGTTACTTTCTTAAGTCCTGAAATCAACCTGATGCTCAATGATGGTGATAGCCAGTACGCCTGGCTGATTTAGTTATTTGCAAATACTAGTCATCCTGTGAACAGATTTTACAACCTTTTGCTCATGCTCACACACACACAACATAGACACAAACACAGAGAGAGAAGGTTTTATATACAAATAGAAGTACCAACCTTGGAAAAATTTTGTGTCAAAAGGTATTTTTTGATAAAATGCCTCTTACTGTACGTAAGAGGGCAGAATAAAGGCAGTTAAAAAAATAAATACAACATGAATATATGTTCATTGCCATTTCATAGCCCTGAAAAAATAAAGCAAAACAAAAAGTCATTTTCCAAAGAAATATCTTTCTACCACTATAGCCAAATTGCTTTGCTTTTTTATACTGCTTAAACAAATATGATAAAATCATATTTAAATATTTCTATGAAATATTAATATCTAATACTGTAATGATTATTTCTCAAGGATGGATATAATTACCTATTCCCATTCTTAGTGTGTGTTTCCAAAACTTATTGGTGTAAGTGATGAATTCAGAACAAAGTAGTACATGAGGAGAACTTTCTAGATGTGAAAGACCAAAGGAAAAATGGATGAACTATGATGTGAACTATAACTTATGAATTAAATGTGGAGCACAGGAACATGGAATCAGCCACGTCACCTACGAAGTAGTGTCAAAGAAAAGATAATATTAAGAACAATAAATAGATTTCCCAAAGAAAAACATGATTGATAATGGGAAGAAGTCATCTGGAAAGTATATTATGTCTTAGGGAGCTAATTAAATAGTTTTTTTAATGCAAAGTTGCATATACACACATATATTCATGTATACATATATTCTGATAACATTTGAAAAATATTTTTTCTTCTGGGTATATCTTGGATTGTGAAACACAAAGAAGATTGGTAACAAATCCAGGGAGAAGGATGGAGAGTGTTTACATAAATGGACAAAGGAGTTTGAAGTTGTCCTGATGAAGACAAAGAGATGAAGACGATGGCTTCTCATCAAAGACATCTTATTCTGACAGCTAAGTCTGACACACAGATGATAATGATCCTATTGTAATCTTTGTCTAATAAGGACAGGATTAAAACTTCCTCAGATTACTTAGCCAAGGGTTACACAAATGTACAAATGTACTAAGGTAAAAAAATGGACAATTTAAAAATGATTTTATTTTTATAAAAGTGGTTAATACGGAGTATAATACAAACGGGCTTCTTTTGCAGGAGAAAATATTTGAAAGCATTTTATGACACTATTTTATCAGACATGGTTGCTAGATGTTTTGCTTTGTTCATGTATTCTTTTCACAGGAGGAAGTCAAGAAACATGGAAAATGACTGATTGGAATAGTGGTCTATGTGCAGAAAATAACTGAGTTATGTTAGTAAATTGTCAGAGAAATTTCAAATGGGGCAGCGATATACTGCTTCTCATCTTTTTTAAGTCCAATATAGAATCATAAACTGACACACATATGTGCACATGTATATACCCACCATTCTTAAAAGAGAATGAAGATATTTTTACTTACATATTACATTCCAGATAATAAAATTATATTAGTTGGTAACATGGATTCCAAGTTTCTATTTTTTTTTTCAATTTGAATATGTTCTAAATACATAGGCTTTAGATAGTTTTCACATCTTTAGCATCAAGTGAAGAAAAAATAAACATCATAAGCTTTGGTTCAGCTCCTGGTAGGTTTATAATATGATTTCTTCAGCGGGATAGTAGCATGATATATGGCTATCTCTTTGGAAAATTAGTTTACATGGGAAAGCAAACTTGATTTTTCACAGAATGTAATAACAGCTAGATTCCAAAGTGCTGACAATAAGAGATTTAAAAACTATATGCAAACATTTTCTGTCAATTTCAATGGCTTTCTTCCTTATTTCTTCTTATAATCACATATTTTTTCTCTTAGGATATAAAAACAATGCTAACTATATCTATTTAGGTTATGATTACACTGTATTTTTATTTGTATTGAAATAGCTGTCATAGTATGAGGAATAATGAAATATTACTTTTTTGTTAGGCATCATTTTATTTGGTGTACTTCAAAAATACTTGTACATATTCAAAAAACTAAATATTGAGTTTATTTTATTTTCTTGATTTTTATTAACAGCATATAATATAATCCATGTGATTCACTGTTTTATAATCAATGATTTAAAATATAATAGCTTACTTCTACATGTTTTATGTATGACACAGGGCTATAAAATAAAATCCTTGTAGTTTATAGTCAAATTTCTATTGTACATTCACCTTGATTTCTTTGTAATAATCATCTAAAACTTTCATAATAATATTTGCCTTGTCCTATATGCTTACCAGACACTGTGCTAAAAGTGCTTTACAGACATCATAACAATCAAGTTTCACAATACAGCTATGAATTAGGGGTGTCTGAGTCTGAGAGAACTCAGCATTCTTGCTCACAATTACATGGCTTATGGTCAAGCCAGAATTATAACTTTGGGCTGACTCATTGCCAAGGGCCAGCTTTCTTACCAACAGCATGCATTAAAATTATATATAAGTTTTTACTAAAGGTAAATATGATATCTATAATTTTACAAGCTTTGGAGGTAACCAGGGTCTATGAATAGCTAGTTATTCAAAATAGCTCTCTGGGTTTAAGAATGAAGTGGAAAATTCACAATTTGCAATCATCGTTTTAGTAATTATCTGAGTATTTCCTAAATACATAAAGAAAATTGAAGAAAATATACCAGGAACTAGGATTTCAATTTTTAGGATATTCTCTAGTAACCTAATCTTGCTTGGCTTCCATGAGTACTTCAAGATTGAAACATTGGCTAACCAATCCTCTCTTAGCCAATTGAATATTATTATAACAGAAATTTTACTGTGCTATCACTTAGCCAGAGTGTTGCAGATGGAAAATGTTTTTGTTTTTTTTTTGAGACAGAGTCTCACTCTGTCGCCCGGGATAGAGTGCCTTGGCGTCTGCCTAGCTCACAGCAACCTCAAACTCCTGGGCTCAGGCAATCCTCCTGCCTCAGCCTCCCAAGTAGCTGGGACTACAGGCATACGCCACCATGCCTGGCTAATTTTTTCTATATATTTTTAGTTGGCCAATCAATTTCTTTCTATTTTTAGTAGAGACGGGGTCTCACTCTTGCTCAGGCCGGTTTCGAACTCCTGACCTTGAGCGATCCACCCGCCTCAGCCTCCCAGAGTGCTAGGATTACAGGCCTGAGCCACCACCCCAGCCAGATGGAAAATGTTAAGACTAAGTTCAGAGGAACTTTGATATTACAAACTTTGGTTTCTATGCTGAGTTTCCCCAAGTTTTTCTCAAATGTGCAATTCAGAGTCAAGGATATATTGACAGGCTAGCCACAGTTCCTCTTTAGTTTTAGTGAATACTTTTTAAAATTTTTCAAAAGATGTGTGATACTCCTATGTCATTAAGTGATTTTCTATACTTAATCTCTGATTTGTTTTTCCTCCTGCTCACTCCTACACCAAAGAGTTATACTCATGCTGGATTATTGCAATCTTCAAACCCCTCTCACTTTCATCTAAAGTAGCAAATATTTCCTTCTAAATATAAACTTTTTTATACATATCCTCCATGCACTATTCCTGAAGTGCTTTTGAGGACTGCCACCAGTTAAATCTTCATTTTTTATTATACTATTTTATTATACTTTGAAGAATGACCATAATAACTTTTTAGTTATGGGTATCAATAATACACTTGAAATCTCCTATTTAATAAGAATAGTTTTTATTACCCTTCTTACCATAAAAAAATTCTTCTTGATTCAGTGTGTACAGCATTGTGTGATCCACTGGAAGGTGTTGACAAGACATTTGACGATTTATTGAAGGAATCTTCAGCAGGACGCATTTCGTACCACTCTGATCACTTTTTAGCAACAGTTATACACAAGACACCGAAACAGACAGACATACAAAAATTAGAACTGCATTGCCATATTTCTAAAAGATTTTATAGCTTACTAAATCTCATTTCTTATTTTTAATCATCTAAAGGGAAAAGTCAAATTTATTATTCCATTATTAAAACAGTGCTTTTAATATATTTTGCATATTCCATATTTTTTCAGTATTATGACATTTATTTACTGATTAGCTATTTTAAATTATGCCCTTTGCTTCAAAGCCTCAGAACACAAGCTGGATAAAACCTTTCATTAAATATTTAAATAATAAGAAGAAACAATCAAACAGCAACATAATAACCAAACAAAAAAGCTCCCAACATAAAACCACAGATCTCACTTATTGAAACAGACTCCTTATTGAGAAGAAAAGAACTGTGTTTGGTTTCCTTAACATTATGTATTATTAATGCTAAAATTGAGTACAATGAAATCTGTATTTTGTACAGGGGACCCTATCTTCAATAATTAAAGAAGTCTAGTTCTTTTTTCGATCAGTTTGCCACTTCTTGCCATCCCCCTCTACCCAACTTGTTAAATAATTTAGGCACTTTATTAATGAAAGATGATTTCTAGTTAGATAATTTATAGAATTCATTATGATATGCTGAAAACTTATAGAACAATAAATCTCTTGAGATAGGGTTTTATATGTATACAGTAAATAACCTTTACGTGTATTATTCATTGGTCTACTTACCAAAAGAAAGAACCTGTACTGTGACAACTAAGTATAAGAGTAAAAAATGTACAACATTACAAAAGCATGATTATGGCCAAATGCCATATAGACTAACATGGACAATTGTTACTTTAAAAGATAATCACATTTATCCCTAAAGATTATCTAATTCTCTCATGAGTCTTTAAAACACAGCCTAATATACAGTGGATCTTCAATAAATGTTGGCTCTTTTGCATTGAAAAGAGGAAGGCAATTTTCTTGAAAAAAAATTGTTTATATTTTAAAGCTTTGTCCACACTTGTTTCCAATCTTATTTGATTTCTTTATATCAAAAATCTTTATATAAAGATAGGGACTATGTTTAGTATTAGAATTCATGTTTTCTTGAAAAAAATTTGGTTAATTACCTTTAATTATTTTTCCTGAGATAAAAGTAATATATTTGATGTGACAGTGATTTTTCTTTTGATTTTAACTCAGGAACACACTATAATGGCCAAATATACAGATTATTTCTGGAAATTTACTCACTACTAGTTTTGAAACTGGTAAACATTTGGTCATTCCTCCTTTGATAAAAGATGTCTGCTTTTGAAAATGAAAAATCTATTTAGAGTCAAAATAACTTAGAGGTAACATACATTGTATAGTTGAGGGAGGCTCCCATCTTTTTAAAGTTTTGGCACTTGGTATTATGGTCAAGTGCTTTGATTTCCTTTTGAGAATTCTTAAAATTTGGGTAAAAACAAATTTAATATTGTATTATGTAGTGCTTTCTATTTTTATTTCTTTTGTTGTTGAAATAAATAATATTGGAAAATAATTTGAAAATTATAGACAACTTGCCCTAGCTTCATATTCCCAATGAACCAGAGTATTATTTGTAACAACCTTAATTGAAATAAATTGTATTTTGCTTATAGTTTCTACACATTTATCTTTCTTTCAGAAAAGTTTTGTAATAAACATATAAATTTCCCATTCATCTCTAATTATCATATTTTAATCTTTATAAAGCATTCCAAAATTACGATAATTATGGAAAAATTGTTGTTTAATTTCACTTTATGTTCTACACCAAAACACCATACTTCAACTTTACAGTCAAACCTAAGCTACATTTCAAAATAATTTTTCCCAGCACAAATCAGAATCCTATGTAAGTTTATTTAGATGCAAGAGAAGCTGGCTATCCTTCAAAGTTGAAGAAACTTTGCGGCTTTCTTTTCTATAACAAGTTTTCTATATCAAAGTTCATACTTTTTCTGACTATTGTGTAGGAAAGAAGAAACAGTCTAATATAAAGGTCCAACTAATCTCTTTTTCTTTCATAAGGATGACCAATCCCCTCTCAAGTTTTAGTTCAGTTTTCAAAGCTATGGCATTATACTAACATAAAATATATTTTAATATTCATTATTTTAAGAATATTTAAGTAATACTTTAGTTATCTAGAAATATAATTCTTAGTTATCATCCTGAAGCCTATATTTTAAATTTCCATGTGATAATCTCAATAGTTGGAGGCATGAGTATGCAGAAAATTTCTCTGCTGTCGCTGCTCCCTCTATTTCCACCATGTGTCTTTATTCCTTCCTGCCTCCAACTGCCACTGAGGAAGAGGGCGGTGAATGTACTTCCCTTCATTATTGGATTTCCCTGCAAAGAGAGATTAGGTGATAACTCCTTTAGCCAGTAATGAATTACCTGGTCTCTGATGACACAGATCTGTGTGCCTCCTGGCCTAGCCTAGATTCCACCTCCAGGGGTCCCTTCTCATCTCTACACCATGTAGCTAGGAAAGCATACTTGACAAAGAGACCTGATCTGGGAATCATGGAAAATTTGATTTAAAGACTATGCCCCCTTTAAAAGGCAACAGGATGGAAACAAGCTGCACTAGTACCTTGGAAGAATACAAACAAACAGGTATAAAGCTGACATAGATCAACATAGAAAGGGAAATTAAATGTTATATAATTTACATTTTCTTGTCTCAGTGCAAGGAAAATAGCTTTTGATCATCAGTTAAGCTAATGCAGTAAGCTACCCAGTTCTCCTGCATAATCCACATGCCTTTCTTGCTGGGGGATTACTCATTTAAAGGCTCTTTTCCCTGTGCCAGAGAAATATTCAGAAATATTCTACAGCATGTTTTTAGCTTATAGCTCACGGGTGTGCACTGACTATTGCGTGAAATTCTACAACCAGAAGACTTTTCTTGTTTGATGGAGCAAACACACCAGGGCCAGAGAAATCACCACGTCTTCACGTCTTAGGGTATGGTGGTCAAGGGAAGACAACTGTCCACTACCTCATGCAACTACAAGAGAACTAATGGTGCTAGGGAGTCATCAAGAGGGGTCGTTAATGGCGTTACTTGAAGACTCTCCACTAAAGCATGAGCTGGAAGAACTTGCAGTTATGTACCCAGGAGATAGATAAGTCCACATTGATTTCCATCAGCAGATTATTGAGGCTTTTTCAAAATCCACTGGCACAAAACCAAGCACAGATCAAGCCCATGCCCTAGTCTTAGCAAACATTGTTTTGGCTCTGTCCAAATTGAAGTTAAGAAAAAGGTGGTAAAATGACAAAGATAGAATAGTATTCAATCTTAGGTTCAGTTTTGTGACAACCTAGAAAAGAAATTAAAACAAAGGAAAAAGGAAATTAAAGATTGCTTTGGTGGCTGCTCCATTAGAACTCTTTACTAATAGGAATAATCCATACTCTGGCTAACCAATAAAGGGAAGAAAAGAGAAAAGGAGACTGTACATCCTTATTGCAAATAGTGGGGATGTTGGAAGAAGGATTGTAGAAAGAGACTCTGAAGGATGAAGGAATTGTAGAAACAAGGGAATCAGGAAAGCCCAGAAGGCTAGGGAATAATTGACAAGTGTCTTAAAAGGACATATTTATGAAATCTAAAAGGTGGGAAATGATAATTCTGTTGCTACTTATTCAACAATTTCCTCAGAATTTTCTTGCTTTTCACTTGTTGATAGAACACTACAAATTATTGATATGTTGTGTCAGCCTTGTATTCCATGCTTTTCCTCTGTTATTCCATTGAGATAGGGCTTCTTGCTGAGAAGCATGCATTCTTACTTTCTCCTGTGTGTTTCATAAATCTATTGGGGAGAGACCTGCAACTTGATGGTAACCATATTTTTTGTACTACAGACACAGTATCGGTGATATTCCCTGTGGAAAAGCACTTGATTTTGTTACTATGTACCTTCTGAATGTAAAGTAAATAGTGGCAATTTCACACCATGCTATAAAAGCACTCAAATCTGGGCAAATCAGTGCATCGCCTTGAGCCCTAGGGAATGTTGATGTTTGTTTACTTTGAGATCTAGAACCAATAAAAATAGTTCAATAAAACAATAATCCATTGACATATGTAAAGTGTTATCTGTTGCCAAGAGCTCAATTAGGCGGACTAAAACTGGTTATAAAATGAGAAAAATGAGTAATTTAGATAATGCACTCACCTGTAATATTATACCATACTTCCAGTACAGAAGGAAGGAAATTTTTTGTGCTTTATAGAGATATAATTAACAAATAAAAATTGTATATATATAAGGTGTACAAATTGTTGATTTGATACTTGTATACATTATGAAATACATTATGAAATAATTACCAAAATATAATTAATTAACACATCAATCAACTTACCCCATATAGTGGATATGTATGCGTGTGTATGTGTGGTGAGGACATTTAAGATCTACTCTCTCAGCAAATTCAAGTAAACAATATAGTATCATTAATTATAGTCCCCATGCTGTACATTGGATCCCAGAACTTATTCATCTTATAACTGAAAGTTTGTAGACTTTGTACAACATCTCCCTATTTCCTCTTGCCCCTGGCAACCACCATTCTATTCTCTATTTCTATGAGTTCAAAGAGAGCATACAGTATTTGTCTTTCTGTGTCTGATTTATTTCACTTAGCATAATGTCCTCCAAGTTTTTCCATGTTATTGCAAATGGTAGGATTTCCTTTTTTATGGCTGAACAATATTCCATTACATATAACATATACCACATTTTTCTTTATCAATTCATCCATCATCTGACACTTAGACTGTTTCTCTGCCATGACTATTTTGAATAATGTTGTAATGAACACAGGGATGCGTATATCTCTTGGAGACATTGAGTTAATTTCCTTCGGATATATATCTATATGTGAAATTGCTGGATCATGTGGCAATTCTATTTTTAATAGTTTGAGGAACTCTTATACTGTTTTCCATAATGATTGTACAAATTTGCCTTCTCACCAGTAGTCACAAGGGTTCCCTTTTCTCCACAACCTCATCAACACTTGTTATCTCTTGTCTTTTTGATAATAGCCATCCTAACAGGTGTGAGGTAAAACCTCATTGTGGTTTTGATTTGTATTTCCTTGATGATTAGTGATGCTGAACATTTTTTTCATAAACCTGCTATCCTTTTGTATACTTGAAGGTAAATTTGATAAAGATGATTGACTATTGTATAACTTTTTACAAGATATTACTATTAATTTCTGTAGCTCCTAATCCTGTAACTATATTGACTTTTAACTTTGATATCATTTTCTGTAATGTATTTATCTGTAATTTATCTATGCTCTGATTTTTCTTTCATTCTTACTTTCTGTTCCTGTAGAGGATGAATCTAAATTCTTGTTTGTTTTCACTTATGAAATAGTCCAGTATTTGTTGTGATGGTTTCCTCAAGGGTTTTGTTACTTTCCTACTATTTTTCTAATCACTTACAAAACTTAGAGATAATTGTCCAACTAGAGGAATCTATAGTTATTCAACATATAGATGATTTCCATGTATCCTCAGAAACCAGAGAGTGCTGCAAATTGATACTTTGGTTTTGTTACAGCTTTTTGCTTCTCAAGGGCACTGGACTTCTCTAAGCAAATCGCAATATAGTTCAATTGAGGTCTAGTATTTCAGGTATCTCTTGTTAGCTATAGACTGTAGAGCGTTACAATCTAGGTCTCAGATAACATTCCAGATAAAATGAGCTAAAAAATTTTAAATGTTGAAAATTTGGGGGACTAGAACAATATTGTAGATAGTGGATTCCAACTTTTGCAGAGAAAACAATGCATCTGATGGAAGAGTTGCCTGATAATTATCTAGATCTTCTGGTTTGGTTCCTAAAATCTGAGGAGACCTTTAAACTAGTGAAATTATTCATAGCTTCTCTCCCAGTTTAAAAATAAATGGAGTAATTTTTTAAAAATAGAGAAAAATGTACTTCAACAAAAACTAAAATATCTCACTAAAAATTGACAGTTGATTTGTCAGGGATAAAACTTTGTAACTTCCAATTCAGATATTGATATTTCATTGTAGAGTTCATACAAGGAAAGGACAAAGTTTCTTAAGGCAATCATTTTGCAGACAGACCTGTAAAAGGTGCTGTTAAAGAATAACAGACTCCAAACTTAGAAACTCCCCTTTTAACAAGATAAAAAAAATTGTTAATTATAAAAACTCACATATTCACAAAAGGCAATGAAATGATGAGTTTAAACAAATGGGTTAAAAGAAATTTGGCTGGGAATTACCTAAAAATATAATTCCTATATCACAGCCCTTACTTGCTTAGAGTTGTTATGCCATCAACAAAATCATCTGAATAAAAAGGATTTTAAAGGCAATAGAATCTTACTATACCTAACGTAAAAAAGATAGAGTTATTCAAAAGAGAAATGAGATGTGCTATTTGTGAGCATAATTACTTCCAGGTCACACCCAGAGTAAATGCAGGAAGTTTTCATTTACCAATTTTACCAGGAACATGGTAGCGATTGGATTTCATAGCATCAAGGACTGTAGAATGTAAGAGACTTTTTGTCTAGCTACTGTATATCCAATGTCTGCTTGGTCTGTTGTTTTCCCCTCTTCAAAAAAACCAATGTTTAAGCAATGGTAAAGGCTCTATTGATAAACATAATTCTGCTTTTGGGATACCAGAACATTTAAATAAGAAATAAAAAGTTGTCATTTCTACTGTTATCTTTATATAGGAATTATGCAAATCTTACAGATTCCTATAAACCTCACTCCTCTGAAAAACAGAGGGAATATATCAAACTCTAAAGACTCATTGCCTTACTTCCTTCATGCCTGGCCAAAAAACAAACAAACAAACAAACAAAAAATCATTGGCTAAAATTCTGCCACCTCCTATGTTAAGATGGCCTAGAGCTTTACAGCTAACCTTGTTAAAAAGTAGAGTAATCTCTACAAGCAAACACAGAAAATCTTTGAATTTATGTTTGGTTGACTCATGAATTTGGACCTGAGACTTTTTTCTGTGCCTGATTTAACTGAATCTTCTTATAACCACGTTTATTACTTCAAAGGACTTCTCTGTTCCCGAGTCACTTTGAGACATAAAGTCATAAGGACCTGGTAGGACCCACCAGAAGAGGTCAGCCAAGCCTATTGATCAGGAGATTTTGTCTATTTTAAGGTGTTCTGGAGGAAAGACAGGCTCATACCTCCCTGGGACAGACCCTTTTAAATGTTGCTGATTATCCATATTGCTATCAATATAAAACAAACAAACAAACAAAACTGGATTCATGCTTTCCATGTGAAGCCAACACCTCAGAGAGACTGGGCTGTGGTTCCCACAAAGGAGTTGAAACTTAAGTTTTTTTTTATTTCAGGATATCATGGGGCTACAAACATTTTGGTTACATGTTATGACTTTGCCTCACCCAAGCCAGGATTAGAGGTGTGCCCTTCCCCCAAACAATGCTCACCACATCCATTAGTTGTGAGTTTACCCACCAGCACACCCCAACCCCCAATGAATATTACTACCATGTGAGCACCTTAGTGTTGATCAGTTAGTGTCAATTTGACGGCAAGTACACGTGGTGCCTATTCTTCCATTCTTGTGATACCTCACTTTGGGAGATGGGCTCAAGCTCTATCCAGGATAATATAAGAGATGCTAGGTCACCGTTGTTTTTTGTAATTGAGTAGTATTCCATTGTATACATATACCATATTTTATTAATCCACTCATGTATTGAAAGACACTTGGGTTGTTTCCACATCCTTACAATAGTGAATTGTGTTGCCATGAACATTCGAGTACAGAAGTCTTTATTATAGAATGTCTTTTGTTCCTTTGGGTAGATACCTAATAGTGCCATTGCTGGATCAAATGGTATTTCTATTTTTAGTTCTTTGAGGTATCTCCAAATTCTTTTCCACAGAGGTTGCACTACTTTGCAGTCCCACCAGCAGTGTAAGAGTGTTCCTATCTCTTCACATCCTCTCCAGCATGTGTTGCTTTGGGATTTTTTGATAAAGGCCAATATCACTGGGTTTAGCTGATATCTCATTGTAGTTTTAATTTGCATTTCCCTAATGATTACAGATGTTGAGTATTTTTTTATATGTTTGCTGGCCATTATTCTATCTTCTTTTGAAAAGTTTCTGTTCATATCCTTTGCCCATTTATTGATGGGATTGTTTGATTTTTTCTCGTTAATATTTTTGAATTCTAGATGGATTCTTGTTATTAGCTCTTTATCAGATGTGTAGACAGCAAATATATTATCTCAATCTGTAGGCTATCTATTCGCTCTAATGATAGTTTCCTTGGCTGTGCAGAAGCTTTTTAATTTGATCAGGTCCCATTTATTTATTTTTGTTGGTGCTGTGATTGCTTTGGGGGTTTTCTTCATAAACACTTTGCCTAGGCTGATGTCTGAAAGGATCTTCCCTACATTTTCTTCTAGTATTGTTAAGGTTTCATGCCTTTGGTTTAAGTCTGTTATCCATCGTGAATTGATTTTTGTGAGACGTTCAAAAGTAATTATGGTACTGAACTCAACTGAAAGGAGATATTCTAGCAATTTTATTACTCTTCTTATAGCTTGCCTTGTGTTTTATTCACAATAAGGTTATTTCCATTCTTCTTTAAGAATCATGTTACTAGAAAACAAGCATATTATTTGATACCTTACATTTTTTCTGTAATCCCAGTGTTATGGGTTAAATTGCATATTCATATGTTGAAGTCCTAACTTCTAGTACCCCAGAATGTGACTTTGGTTGCAAAAAGAGTCATCACCAATGTAATTAGTTAAGATGAGGTCATGCTGTAGTAAGATAGGCCCCTAATCCAACATGAATGTTGTCTTTATAAAAAGAGAAAATGTGGATATACACACAAGGGAAATTTCATATGGGGATGAAGTCAGAGGTCAGGGTAATGTTTCTTCAAGCCAAGGAACACCAAAGATTTTCAGAAAACCACCAGAAAGTAGGTGACAGGGATCTAACAGAGCTTCTCTAACTTTCCTCAAAAAGAACCAACCCTGCTGACACCTCGTTCTTTAATTTCCATCACCTAGAATTGTCAGACAATAACTTCCTGTTGTTTTAGCCATGTAGTCTGTGGTACTTTGTTACAACAGCCATAGCCAACTAATGCACTCAATAATGGTTCTGACAATCTCATTCTTATCAGCTCTGAGTCATACTCCCAATAAAAATAAAATCCAACAATGTGATTACTGACAGACTAAAAATAGGACCACTTTTATTAGTATTTTTTGAAAATAAAAAAGTTAATTTAATTAATATGTATCCAGCACTAAAGCTCTAAATTTGACACCCAAAAAATTGTATTGGAAGATGATGTAGAAAAGAAAAGCATATAATAAATAGAAATCTGGCAATTACAGATAGAGACTGCAAAATACAGATTTCATGTCATTGGAATACCTTGGAATGTAACTTTTCTCCAATGCCAATATAGATAGATAAATAAAGGTAAATATATGTTATTCAGACAGATTTAGTTATTATTAGTATCTCTATTGATTTACGCCAATGCCAAAACAAACAAACAAAAGTGACCCATAGGATGAGTTTGTCCTTAAGACTTAAAATAGAACTGTATATATATACATTGGAAATTTAATCAGTATTTTTCAATCATGTCTCATAATAGACTTTTATACTAAATGATGGTCATGAATATCTTTGCATTTCATATCTGAGAAAAACTATTAGAGAAGACAGAAAATTATTAAAAGATCTAATTTTCATATGAAGGTGATGGTATTTACATGATTGAATAAAACTCAAAAATTGTTATATCTTGCAAGGAAAATTTCTAATTTAAAATTCATATTATCGGCCTCCAGAGTTTAGCTATTTCTTAGGCTTGGATGATATAGTACCTCATAAGGAACTACCAATGATACTTAATTAATTATTTGAAAATTCAAACAATAAGGATACCATAATAATTTATAAAATTAATGTATGATGAAGAAACATTTCTGTAACTTGCTAATCAAGAATCTGATTTGCCCACTTGCCTTTGGTATGATATATTCAAAGGTAATCCCTCAAAGCAAATAAAGCATTGATTTTTTTAAAAAGTCAGTAATTATTTTATCATATTTCTGACAATTGTTTTGCTTTGTATTTTACTATGGATTTGCTAGATATTCAAATGACTGCAATTTCTTCAGAGAAAGGTAGAAACAACATAAAAATATCTCAAAAATAATGTTACTATATTATAGTAACACAGGGACGAGATAGTAAGGGCAAATTCAAATAAAAAATAAAGGCTTAATCCTCCATGTTGAACATAAGGGAAGAAACCCCTTCTCTTTTCTAAGAACATTAACTTTACAAAACTTATAATGCAAGTTCTTTCTCTGTATCTTTGAAATGTATGTATGTCTTTTTAAAAGCTAAATAAGATTCTTGCCAGCTTTATGACCTAAGAATGTCTTTCTCAAGGACTTGGGAACCATCTCTTTGAAATGTAAATATCAAGGAAGGGAGTGCTCTATCTCCTATCTCTCAGTTTCTTTGGGAAAGTAGGAACCTAACTTGGACAGGTGCCTTCCTCCAAGTTACAAAACTACCTCTTATCATAAAGAGATAAGAAGTTTATTTTTCTTTTAAGTAATGCCAAATAACTAGAAACAAATGATCACTCCAATTACCAAGTAGATTTAATATGAACTATGTGTAATAAATAGTGTTATCAATTTCTCTTACTTGAGAAGTAGTCCTTGTTTATCTTGAGAACATGTAAGTATTGAATTGTATCTGCTTGGCTATATATAGCGATGAGATTTCTTTCTGCATTTACAAAACTTTAACATATTGCCTTTATGCATATCACATGCTCATTCAATAATAAACTTTGTCTTTCTTTTCTACCTTTGAATAGAGATTATCTGGGTTGGGAGATTATATATATATATATATATATATATATATTTATTTCCCCAATACATTATAACAAAACTTTATGGAGCTATCCCAGTAAAGCAAAATACTGACCAATCTCACTTAGAGACATAAACACAAAATTCTTAAATAAATGGTTAAGGATGAATGATAAAGTAAATGCATGGATATCTATTGTTGCATTATTTGCAATAACAAAAACTTTAAAAAAAATTAACTTACAACCGTTGACAGAACTTTAAAATACAAGCATTCATTTTATTAAGTATGCAGCTAACTGAAAACATCTTAAAAGATGGTGTATGATATAAAAGTTATTATCCAATTTTTAATTTTTGATTTGATTTTGCCTTTCTGCTTATCTTCATCTAATCTTGCTCCTGGTCTCAATCTAGCTGATTTTTATACCACACTTTGAATTGTCTGTAAAATTTTGAGTAATTGATTCTTTTAGTCTTTTCTTATGCCGTGTCCCCTGGCAGCAACATCCAGAGATGATTAGCCTCTTCTACAATTTCTTCAAAGAACAACATTTTAAAAATAAAACAGAATTGATACTAAGATTATTGTAATATCCCAATGTGATAGAAAAGGATGTTTGTTCAGGGAATAATGTACATAATTTGAAATCTTGTTAGCATTTCTGCATAAAATACCTGGACATAGCTACCTGAAAAGAAATCAGAACCATATCTTCCCTTCCACTCCTCTATGATGTTAAGCCTAGCAAATATTAATGTCTACTAAGTTAAGTAGAGATGCTGATAGGTGAGGCATCTTCTAATTTTCTTGGGAAAGCCCTATTACCAAACTTGTACTTATTTCTTCAGACAGAATTCCTTTCAATGTAAATAAAACATTTGTATTTTGGGTTTTATTCCCCCTATCGCACCTGTTATTATATGCAATGTAACACACACTCATATATATATATACATATATATAATAAAATATAGACATTTCAAGCTACTTTAGCTCATAATCATTTATTTAAATATCCAGCATCCCAACCAGACCCTAATTAACTTGTTCTCCAGAGCCAATCATAACAATCTAGTACCCTTCATTATTTCTCAGAATGCCAGGCCCATAGCAGATTCTCAGTATTTGTATAATAATACTATAAAGGAAAGGATGACATAAAGAATAAAAGGAAGCAAAGGAAGGAGGATTTCTAGGTAAGGCTTTACGGTAGGCTGAATTAAAATTACAAATGAAGCGTATTTTATTTCATCAAGATTTTCCTCTTATATTTCTAAGTATGGAAAAATATGTATTTATTCAATGACAATCTCTAGTTTCAAATTAAAATGTAATTATAACACTTTTTAAAATATAAATGAATCAATAATATTTTCATGAATAATCTAGCATTTACAAGAGTTTTATATGAAAGATTCACTTTATAGTGCTAAAAGTAAATGACCTTGAAATTTTGCTTAAAAATGTCAGTTAACTAAAACATACATTAAAGAATGCTCATGCTTGCTTCATTGATCTAAGGAAACTCTTGGAATTTTTTTTAATCAAATTTGCCATTTTACTAAACTCTTATAAGTATTAATACAGATAATTTGAGTACTAATTTGCCATGACCAATAGAACAGAGTCCTTTTATCAGATTTTCAAAATTTAAAAATAATTACATTAAAGATACAAATTTTTTAATTAAATTAATATGAATGCTCAAAATGCATGAAATACAAACTATTTTATGCAATTTATTTCTGATAACTTAGCATCAGAATAATTTTTTTAATTTTGTCTGATTTAGAGGTTCATTTAATTTTTCTTTTGTAAATTTTACTTTTAGCTATAATTAATAAACAATATTTATTATTGATGTTTTTAAATATACATAAAACACCCAAACCAATAATCTCAAAGCCTTGTATATCTTCTGTTCTAGACTATTCAAATTTTCTATCATTTTTTTCTGCCAAGAAAAACATTAATGCACATCCCTACTGTCAATAATTGATGGGTAGATTAATAAAAATTCTGCAACAGAAATGCTTTGTCCCCAAGAAATAAGCTAGTTCATTTAACAAATAGTTATTTAACATATCTGAAAATCATTACATATGATAGTTAAGAGCTTGAATTCTGAACTCAGACAATCTGGGTACAAAACTGTCTTGTGGTCACCCAGTGGTGAATAGTATTGTCTTTTTTGTAATGAAAGTCATGAGGTATTTTTAGGAGAGCAGGGCAGGCATACCTGCCTTCGCCAAATGTCTTGAGCCAGAGAGGCCAGTGGCTTTGGTTTGTATTATGATCAAGGGGTCGGCTAGGGTGAGGGTTCCAACATGCAGGCAGAGGATTGGGCTTTGAAAACCTCCCTCTGTTGCCAAGAGACAGAACACCTGGGCTTTCTTATTGGATTGTCCAGATGTAGAGAAAGAGAGAATGAGAAAGTGTTGGGGTCTGAACACTGTCATTGGTCAAGCAGCAAATAAAGTCAGACCCTAAATTATTAAATACAAAAACATGCGTCTATTCCATCCTAGTTATGGGACCTTGGGCAAATCACTTCTCTCACCGTATAATTGGCATAATAGTAAGCTCTACATCATAGATTTGTCTTACTTAACTTTATATAGAAAATGGGCATAATATAAGCCCTTATGAAATAGAATAATTATGGGGATGAAATGGATATATGAATGTATGTATTCCTTAGAAATTTGTCTACCAAACAGAATCATATTAGAGATGGTTGTTCTTATGGAACCAATATATTCTAAGCCCTATGCTAAGCAGAGTATGTGACAATTAGCTGTCACCAAGAGCTTATATTTTCACTGGAGAGGTCGCTAAAAATAACTCTAGGGTTCATGCTATAAATTTTATATATAATTAATATGTATTTAATTTTTATAAATTAATTATTTATACTATAAATATCTCTATACATAAATTATTTTATAAATACTTACATATATTTATAGAAGAGAGAGCTCAATTCTAATTATGGAATACTTAAAACTTGAGATTGTCTTTGAAAAATTAGGAGTGATTTCACAGTGAGAAAAATATGTTTCAGATAGAAGGAAGAGCATATATAAAAGCATTAAGGTATGGAACTCTTAAGTCACTTGAATGGAGTGACAATTAAAGTGCAGGCTTTGTAGGGAGAACTGGACATCCACAGGACACTCATCTATCCATGCAAGTTATATTATATTGCCAAATTCTGCATTACAAATCATAAAACCCATAGGAGCTTTCAAAAATAGGAGTGAATTACAATGGTCACAACTAAAGAATCATTAATGGAGGATGCGAATTTGACTCAAACTGTACAAAAGCAACTCATATAACCAAAATATTTGTCCCCCATAATATTCTGAAATAAACAACTAAAAAAAAAAAGAAACTTTGGAAACTAAAAGGCAGTAGGCTGATATATTTATAGTGAAAAAAGAAAAAAAAAACTGTCAACCAAAAATCCTATTTCTGGCAAAATTGACATTCAAAAGTGAGAGAAAAATTAAAACATTCCAAGATAAACATAAGTTCAGAGAATTTGTTACCACTATAGGCTATTCCTGAAAGAAATGCTAAAGGAACTCACATAAGTTGAAAGGAAAAAGCACAAGGCAATAAAACAAAGCCATATAAATCAATGGAGTAAATGTTAAATAAAGGTAAATGTTACCTTCTGAACTCCTAAGCCCCAAAAGCCAACTCAAGGAATAAATTTATCAAGGATTATGACCATCCCCTTCCTTCCTTATGAATTTCTTATAGATGGACACCAAATCACTGAAACTGATGAATAATATCGTTGACAGTAATAAGATTATCTTCTAGTCAGAATGAAAATTTTATCAAGTAAGATCAGGTAATCAAAGTTTTCTTAAAAAGGATCTTAATTTCTTGAAATCCTGATGTTCCATTTGTCCCTCTGATGTCCATTTAATGTTTTATTAATGAATTTATAGCTAAGATTTACTATTTTGATTTTTAGTTTATCTAAGTGTGAATATTTTTAAAGTATTCATTCACCTATTCAATGATTCTTGGGTTTGATGAGATTTTAAAATAGCAAATGCTTTCCAAAATTGGTGAAGGAAAAGAAGATACTCTTTCGGGGTGAGGGATGAGGAATACATTGCCTTTTCTTATTTAAAAAGTTTAAATTCTCTAATTTTGGTATACTGGAAAGAATTTTAGATTTTGAATCAGAAGATCTGGATTTTATATCTTGCTCTTTAAGTAACCATTTATCAGTGGTCTGGGCATTTAATAGCATTTTAACAATATTTAAGTCTTAATTTCCCTATGTATAAAGTGTGCAAAAGTTTCTATCTATCATTAAGAAGTATATTGATAATGTATAAGATAATATATGCAAAAATAAGGATATTTAAAATATGAAAAGATATTGTCATATTTCATGTTGAAATATTCTTATCCAAAAATAGTAATATTTTTATACTTATCATTATAATTAAAATTTACTAAATGCTTCCAGTGTGACTTGTAATCTCTTACATATTTTACAAATATTCATTTCTCATTAAAACTCTACAAGAGAAGTACAATTACTATCTCAACTTCACAGATGAAAAAAGTGAGACTTGTGTAAGGTCATGTAACTAACAAGTGATAGAAATATTCCCTAATAATTTTAAGGATAGAAGAGAATTCTTTTTCAACCAAAATATAGGTTCCTCGATCTGGTATTATAATATGTATTTCCTAATTGCTTATTACAGCACAAAGAAGATGCCTAAAAAAATGTGCATTTCATTTTGTTTGCTATATTTACCAAGTAAACTTAAGGCAGAATAAACTGGAAAAAGTGGCATTGTCTAGAATACCTTCTTATAATTGCAGTTATATGTTTATAATAGATTATCAGAAATTTTCAAAGAAGGCTAGAGACATTCATATTTTTGAAAACTATATACGTAGCAATTTTTACCTCGATAGAAGCAATGTGAAACTCAAAATTTTTATTTCTAACTCATTTGTATATGGTAGAGTTTATAGGGCTTATGTAAAAAAAATAAATAAATCACTTCAACAGATGTCATAACTGTTACTATTCAATTAGTGCTGTAAATCCCACAACACTGTCTTCATTCTTGATTCAATCTAAAGTAAAATATATTAGTCACTTTTTTAAAAACTTCCAAATTCGGAGGGAAAGGCTTAACACAATTCATGTTTTAATCACATGTCCTAAAATTAAATGATGTGAGGAAAGTAGAAACCTCATGTATCAATTTTAGCACTATGAGTGACAGTTATTCTTTTTTTATCTATTAAAGATTATAAATGAAATATCAAAAAGATACAACAGCTTTGTAGAATGACTTAAAAATCTAATACATCCTGTTAACATTCAGAAATATTTAATTACCAAAGAGTCAAGTAATAATCTTATCTTTGGACATAATGCAAAAGAATTTGATCTCTGAAGCTTGACCAAAGCGATAATGGAACATTTTTAACTTCCAAATTAGTGATTACTTGTAACGCAAATATATATCATGCAATAATATAGTGCATTTGAGAATTTGAAACAGAGTCATATTTATGTTCCTAAAAGTTTCCAATCTTTTCTATTCCCCTAGAGATACATGTTTTAAAATAAGAATAGCAAAACACACAATCTAGAAGTCTGAGGAATGCTTTGTCAGGAAATATGAAAAGAGATGGCTGAAATCTGGAAGTCTAGTCTGTGAATAAGCTATTAGGATAGGAAATATATCATTTGGAGGAGGCTATTTGTCAATATTTTCAACATAATCACAAATAGATTAATGCATTATCACATTTATGTACTCAGTGTTCTATGGGAATATTATTTTCTCTAAACTGTGTGAAATTCTTTTCTATTCCATCTCTCATGCATGTAACAGCAAAGTTATATATTTTGAAAAGATTGTTTTCAGGAAGACAGATAAGCTCTTTTAAGCTTTTGATAGCTTGTATAAATGTCTGCCTTGAAGCTGTAGAGATACAGAACAATTCATGTCTTTCTGAACATATTTCAAAAGTAGAATTCTAAAGCATAAGTAAAGGGCCCTATAAGGGATCAAGCATATTAAAGTACTGAAACAAATTCACATTATTTTTTAGAATTACAAAGGACTCTTGGTGATTATAACAATTTTTTAAAATTTGTGAATACTTAAGGATGCATTAGACTTAAGACCAGCAGGTTTAATTGGGGAGAAACACAGAAACTGATCCCATACTCCTTCCCACTTCATAGGACTGTTGGGAAGAATAAAATAAAATTTAATATTTTGTGAACTTTAACACTAGTTACAGGTAAATGTCTTACTAGCTTCTCTTATATTTATATGATATTAGAGTATTTATTAATAGATTAATATGTGTACACATAAATTATTACAGTGTTGTTTCTTTGAAAAAATAAAAAATGCTAATATTTCACACATGTGCTGGTTTCTAAACATTTTACCTAAGTAAGAGGATCTTCATCTGATGTTAATTTTATTATCTTTATTTTACATAGGAGGAAACAAAAAGTTTACATAAGATGAAACAAGCGTTCAGCTAGTTTAAGTTAAAGAATAAACACATTGGAAGAGTTGAAAATAAAAATAACATGTACATTTTTTCCCATTACACTACAGCTGCCTCCCAATAAAACCAAATCTAAGTAAACAGATGAAAACTCAGTTTATCCATTGTCCACGTTATATGGCAAAGCATTAAAAGAATGTAGACTCTGACCTGTAGGGCACTAGACAAATTTAATTTCTTGTATTCTGTCATTAAATTAATGATAATTCCATGAAAACTTATATTTATGAAATTATTGTTTTACAGACCACATTATGGTGATCATTTCTTTATAATGGGCTTGACTCTATCCTGAAGGAGTAAGTGTGTGCTTGATAGGCAGGCACTGATGCTGAGTGTAAACCCAATAGATATTGTTACTCTAGCAAGGGCATGGATTCCTAAAACTTAGACTGCTCTTCCTAGGAACATTAACTGTGACATTAAGAAGCAGTTAACGCTGTAACTAGTTATACATCCATTGTTCACCAGAGCTAAATACTGGGTCAGAAAGTACTTTTAAATCTTCTGAATGTCAGACACAAAAGATAGTTACAACTACTATTTGGCATTAGTTTTCTAATGATAATTGACTAGGTAGATCACTAAGCATGACTATCTTTGGGCAAGGTGCTGCTAATAATTTTGATTGTTTTCAACTTCACTAAACCACCACAAGAAATCTAAATGAAAGTCATAATTCGCTGCCTTTAGTCATGATCTAGTGAAAATTAGTATCAAAATAAAAATTGTGAAGATGCAGAATTCCTATTTATCTAACTTGGGGAATCACTACATATGCAAGGTGTATCAAATATAATTTTTCAAAATTTCAAACAGGACCTTTATGGAAATATAGGATAACTGTGTGTCAAAATACTTATTCAACATATTCATCAATTAAGGAACCAGTAAGATTCAAAAAGTAATTCGAGAAATAGAGATTTATATAATCACCTAAAGGAGTGTTAATTTAAACATGTTAACTGACACAGAACTGGTTAATGTCCTACAGAGAATTAAAAATATAACATTGAAATCGTTTTTCTGCTAGATAGAAATTCACAAGTTAACATGTGGCTCTATAGTGTCTGTGTGCTAATCACATAGTAACTAGCAAAGATGAGCACAGGTGCATTTTCTTACCTAATGATATTTCAATGAGCCTATAAACAATGGACCATTATGACACTAGAAAAATATTCACTCCTCTTGCTTTATTTACAATTATTGCACACACAGACACACACAAACACAAATGTACATATTCCTGCTCAAATAGTTCACATAGTAAATGCCATGTGGTGACGACAGAAAACAATTTTTGTAGATACATGTAAAGAGTCACATTAAGAAACTCCAAATAAAATTGCATGACACTTTAAGGAGAATGAAAGTCATTGTAATTTATCATAAATACAAAAATGACCTTGTTTTTATTCACTGTATAACAAACTCTAGAAAACACTGAATGAACTTTAAATTGAATATAGAAAGAGAAATGTAGCACAGCATTTTTTTTAAAAAAAGGACACCAAAGAAATGTTTCATCAAAACGTTAACAGTGAATGTGTTTGTAGTGATAAATTTCAGAATGAAATATTTAGAGTAATAGGTAAATTAAGAATAATATCTATACTATATATTAGGTTGGTTAAATTTCTTATCCATACATAAATATACTCAACACAAATGTTTGCTAATAATTATGATTGGAAGAAAATTCCAAATATACATGGTTAATTATGCTTAATTTTTATTCTAATAAAAACATGCAATTATTCAATATTTTAAATGTTCTTTAATTTAATGAGTTGACTATTTTTCAACTTCAGTTGGTTGAATGATATGGGAATATTTTCTAATTTTCTTGAAAATTTAAAATTAAATCAACATCACAAAATGTTTTGGTAACATATCACACTTAAAAAAATCACCAAATTTGAGTACTAAAATTAAAGCACAGAAAAAAAATTAGAATAAATTGATCACTATCTACAGAAAATATATTTGCTTTGGACCTGTTATATTTGCAACCTACTAACAAATATTAATAGTTATCAATTCATCCTTTACAATGCTATTGTTCACAGATATATAGAATTTACAAATAAATAATAGCAAATTCTCCATTCCCAAATACTATATATAATACAGGCAATGTCATCTCACTGGTACATTAAATCAATTTATTTTAGGGAAAAGCTGGGTAAAATTAAAATTGATGTTTTATAACATCATTTATTTCATTGCCATCTTGAAATTTTATATACTTTATCTTCATTGCTACTCAGTAGATGAGTCTAATGAAACAAATACAATTTAAAAGATTGTTTTACTCATACAAATTATCCCTGACATGAGAACTTAGGAGTTGTTACAGTCACTTTTATATAGAATAACAAAAATCCATTTTACCACCATTCTTTCACAACAGTAAAATGATTGAGGCAAAAAATAAAGTTATTATTTAAATTGTTAGTTCTTCCTTAAATTTTTCCTGTATTTACAAGAAAATGAAATAAATTCTTGAAAATATACAAATCAAAAAAGTCTTCTGTAGAATTATACATAATTGTTAAATAAGAAAATTGTTAAATTGTTATAAGTTTTGACAGTCTTTATGTGTTTAGTATTATTTGACATAGAGTTAACAAAATCACTCCCTAGCTAGCAGGTAATGATCCATACTTTCAATAATTTTGTTTTTTTAATGATAAATGCCACTGCCTTCTTTTATGTTGGGGGCGGCAAGAGAAGTGAATGGGAAACACATTGTCTTTTCTACTTTTTTTCTTCTTTGCCAAAACGATACTTTGTGTCATCCATATTTTTCAAGGTATTTTCTAAAGATAAATGAAATTTTGTCACATTTTATTTCTGCAGTTTTTTCTTCAAATTGTTTAATTAATACATACAACATATCAATTTTGTGCTTTTGAAATTGTTCAATTCATTATAACATTTTATTTAATATTGTTCTTGAATACATTTATTTTCAAGATAGGGTATCATAGATGGTACACGTATTTATAAACCTTGTGTTGTTATACTATCCTCCTTTGTAGTTCTCAGTACATTTCCTGTTACGCTGCAATAGTAGCCTATATATATACACACACTCATAAATAGGTATTATGGGCCAAAAGGACATGCTGATTTTAAAAATGAACTCTCATACACAATTGTCTTCTCTCGTTTAGCTTCATACAAACCTTTTTGATGGTTAAGTAACTTTTATTTCTGAATTTCAAAGATATGTGAATAAAAAAATCCATTTTCACACAGTGTAGGCTTAATTTTATGTCTTTAAGTACAGTTCGCTATTTCACAATACTACCTCAGCCAGAATAAACATTGTATTTTAAAACTTTATGGAAGTAATTTATAGTGTAGGGCAAGCCCAAACTTGATCTCATGGCAGCAAAATTTTATGTTTCCATTTCAGCAATACTGCCTAACACAATAATATCAGGCCAGCAAATCTTAAATATAAGTTAAGCTAACATGATCCATTGCCTTATAAAGCTAGAGTACCCTGTGGACTCCTGCTGAATATGCCAAGTGATTTTTCAAAATTTAATCATCCTAAATGTCAGATAAAGGTGCTTTTGTTGTCATTCTTTAAAACTGGGGCAAAAATCCCAAGCGTGCCTGCAAGTTATAGAAAAAATCTCTTCTTAATATTTGTATTAAATAAACAACATCCTTTCTAATCACCATTCATTTTGCTAGTCACAGTAAATAAAACATATAAGAATACTATAAGGCCAATTCAAGAAAAATAGTAATTTCTTAAAGGTAAAAATATTGGCATCTTCCTAGCAAAACACAAATTTCTTAAAGCCATCAAATCAATTTGAATTTCTCTTTTGGTCATTCCTTGCTGCTAGTCTGGCAGTATTTTGGTAACTTTAGAAATTTATTATTATCATGACAATTATTATTTTTGAAATTGCTTCTTTATTTAAACAGATGTCTTTTTTTTAACTGCCAAGTTGCTTGCATAAATATTATTATACAAGCATATAGGCATTTAATTTGAGAGTTGTATTCTGAAAACACTAAATTACTTGGTAAACCAGCTGTACATAATTTAAATCATTGCTTCTCATAAATGCCAGCTACATTTTAGATATAGAGTACTAAATGCAAATTTTACTATCATAATTTTTCATATAATAAATAGAATTTGCATTTTTAAAAACTATTATTAGAGTTATATAATACCTATTTATAATTACCTATATAATACCTATTTATAATTTATAATATATATATTACCTATGTATAATACCTATTTATAAGCATAGATATTAAAAGAAAACTTAAACCAGCACACCAAAAAGAAAAACAATATAACAATTGCTGATTTAAAAAACATAATT
Organism: Cheirogaleus medius; assembly: GCA_008086735.1. Lineage (NCBI taxonomy): Eukaryota > Metazoa > Chordata > Mammalia > Primates > Cheirogaleidae > Cheirogaleus > Cheirogaleus medius. Next base: position 80,359,896 of record VBSM01000529.1, read on the forward strand.
ATTTAATTCAATAACCATGTATAAAATCACCAAATCTGTTGTATGCATCATGTACAAGTAATTATGCTTGTATATCAACTATTTACTAGATGTGCTAAATGTATAGTTTGATTATTTTTGACACATATATATACCCATGTATTTACCACTACAATGAAGATGTATAATAATTCCTTGGATCATTATTTATTCTAATTAATGAAATTAGTCTCCATTGTAGATTTAACAACATTGAGGAGAAGATTTCTCTACCTTTTCACCTAGATTCCATTTTTATAGGATTGTAGAACACTAGTAGATTTGTAATAAAGGATTTGGTTCTATTTCCTTTGGCAATATTTATGTACTAGATAGCCCTGGACAGTTCCTTGAAACCCTGTGATCCTCAAGTTTTCTATATGTTATGTGGTGATTATAGTTGATCTATACAGAGTTTTCATGAGAACCAAATGAGATAAGACAATTTAAAATAATTCAAAAATTTAAATCACTAGACAAATATATATTTTTAGTATAATTGTTAATTCAGCAAGATTTAATACTTAACTCCTCAATCTGCTGACAATAAGATTTTGTCCCCTGCAAAAACGTATTTCTGTTCACTTCTAGAAATGTAGGAGAAATACGTAGTAGGTCTCTAAAACCCAGAAGTGGCATGTTAGTTCCAAACGCACACAGAAATAAATATGACCTAGGGAAACCTTTCTAAAATCACAGTAGTATTACATGAATCCTCATTTCTGCCTTCTGAACAAAGGTTAAGAGAAGCTTGTTAAAGACAGCTATCCTAGAGCCTTACCCTCAGCTTACTAATTCTGTAAGGTGAGTGGACATTTCAAATGAGATGCATATGATGGTTCTTATTCTAAAATGTCTTTGAAATAATAATTATGTAGAATGGTGAAAATCATGGTGAATTTCTAAAAAGGAACTAAAAGAAAAAGCCTTTATTTCATTTTCATAGTTTACTAGAAAAAATTTCTAAAAACACAGAAAAATAGAACACTAGATGTGGTTATGAATAAAATCTACCAGCAACGGGAACATGGTGAGAGGTCATTAAGTCTGCCCCCCATTATGCCCAGGTGTTAGAGGATGCAGAATATCTTCACTCACCTGCAGTGTTATAATGCTATTTTCTAAAGTACAATTTTAGAGAGCTGGTACTGCTCAAAATGATACGGCATGAATCCAATGCTCACTTCATAATGGCTAAATAGTTTTCTGCAACTGGCACTCCAAATATTTTGATGCTACTAAAAAGAAGGTGATTACATTGGGCTGTAGCATGCCTTTCCTGCTCAGTTGTTACTTGGCAAAGTAGGTTTAATGTTTGCACAAGGCTTTGAAAGGCTAGAACAATTTTCATTGAGCCAGAATTATGAAAGCACAGGAAAAAGTTAAGGGATAAAAATACATTTCTTTCCAACATGTAAAATATATTACCCATTAAGGACTGTGTTTTTCATATTTCAGTTCAAAATGGCTTAAACCCCAGTTAAAGATTGAATTATCATGAAAGAGGGTGAGCATGTTACTTTTTTTTTTCAACTCTCTTTAAGGCCAAATTTTACCAGAGCTTGGACTCTTGATGTCATTCTGTAGTTTTTTAAAACTTAATTTGAAATCTGAGCTAGAGTGAGACCCTATTTCTACCAAAAATAGAAAAAGCTGGGAGTGGTTCCACATGTCTGTAGTCCAAGCTACTTGGGAAGCTGAGGCAGGAGGATTGCTTGAGCCAAGGAGTTGGAAGTTGCAGTGAACTATGAGGATGCCACTGCACTCTAGCACTCTAGCTGGGACAAGAGAGCGAAGCTCTGTCTCAAAAACAAAACAAAACAAGACAAAACAAAACAAAACACTTAATTTGAGTCCTGCTTCTATTTAAAGAGACCATTGGAACCTGCTAATGAAAACTCATTTTATCTGCTATTTCCTAGAGGGTAAGAACTTTGCTAAGCATATTTGTAAAATAAGCTACTTTATTGAGGTATATTTTTATACAATAAAATTCACTGAATAAACTTTCTACTTTGATGGGTTTTGACAAATGAATACTATTTGTAAAGAGGTATCACAATCAAGCTATAGAACAAATGTTCACCCTCAAACGTTACCAGACGGCAATGCAGCAACAATTGATTTGCTTTGTGCCACTATAATTTTACCTTTTCTAGAATTCTATATAAATGGATCCATACAATACTTAGTCATCTGTGTGTCATTTTATTCACATAGCATAAAGCTCTTGTGATTCATCTATGTTTTCGTTTGCATCAATAGTTCACTCATTTTTATCTCGGAGTAGTAGTTCATCATAAAGACATAACAAAAATGTGCTTATTCATTCATCATTTGATGGATATTTGTATTGTTTCCACCTTTGGGCTATTAAGAAATAGCTTCCATGGGAATTTTCATACAAATCCTCTATGGGCCTATGTTTTCATATCTCTCGGGTAAATATCAAGGAGTAGATTGTTGAGTTATATAAGAAATGTATGTTTATTAAATATAAAAACTGACATACTAGTTTCCACAGTGGCTATTCCATTTTGCATTTTCATACCCAATGTTGCTTGGTATCCCTGTTAACATTGATTTTCTTGTACTTTTAATTATAGCTATTCTAGTGGTAGTTGGTCTTCACTGGCTTTAGTTTGAAATTTTCTAACAGCTAACGGCAGTGAACCACTTTTCATAGTCTTACCCACTGAATTATATTATCTGGTTAAATTGTCTCTTTAAATCTTTTAAACATATTATAAATTAATATATCTTTTGAGTTGTAAAATTTCTTTATCTAATCTGTATATAAATCTTTATCAGTTACATATTTTTACCAAGTATTCATGTCATGCCAAGTATTCATGTGTCTTTGTGATTTTTGTTTTCTTGACGATCACTGCGAGCGGGTTTTTAATATTTTGTTGTTCAATATACATTTTTCTATACATGGTTCATATTCTTTGAATCCTAAGAAATATTTTTTAAAATACGTTTAGCTCTTACATTTAGTCTATAATCAATTTCATTTTAATTTTTGTTATGGTTCAAGGTAAATGTCTTATTCAGTCGGGGCCACTCTAAGAAAATGCCATCCACTGAATATCTTAAATAGTATTTATTCCTCACAGTTCTGGAATCTGGGAAGTCCACAATAAATATGACCACAGATTCAGTTTTTGGTGAGGGCCCTATTAACTGTTGTACAGAATTGCTATATTTCTTTCATAAATTCTTGGTAAAATTACCATTGAAGTGATCTATGCCTGAGATTTTCTAAGTGAGAAGATCATTACATATAAAGTACATTTCTTTCTTGATGTGGAGCAGTTGTGATTATCTATTTCTTCTTGGATGAATTTTTTTTATTATTTTTATTTCATCATATTATGGGAGTACAAATGTTGTTAAGGTTACATATATTGCCCTTGCCTCCTCTCCCCCCTCGAGTCAGAGCTTCAAGTGTGTCCATCCCCCAGATGGTGCACATCACACTCATTATGTAAGTATATGCCCATCCCCTCCTGGCTCCTCCAATGTAACCAAAATGTAAAAAAAACAAAAACAAAAAAACACAACATTTATCGGGTGTCGGGAAGGTTGGATGAATTTTTAAGAACTGTTCAGTTTTATCCAGGGGTGAGGAACCTACAGCCTCCTGATTTCAAGAATTCAAGATTGTTCTTTTTTCAGCATGAAAGGAGGCAAAAAAAACCCCAAAAACAAACAAAAAAAAAAACTTCATCTTTCCCTGCTGCACCTCTTTTAATAAAATGTTTTGTTCTGTGGAATTTGGATAGTCAAAAGGACGCACTTAAGGGCCTAGAAGGCCACAAATGACCTTAAAGCCCCAGGTTTTTTGTTATTTGAATACTTTTATTATCCTTTTAATGTTTGTTGGATCTACAATGCTGTCCCCTCTTTCATACTACATAATGATAATTTGGGTTTCTCTATCTTTTCTTTTTTAACTTGTCTGCATGGCAAGATATTTATCAATTTTATATACCTTTTTATGAAACCAGTTTTTGCTTTTTCTATTTTGATTTTCTCTATTATTTTTATCTCATTTTATTATCTCCACCATTACCACTATTATTTTATTTCTTCTGCTTTCTTAGTGTTTGATTTGCTTTGCCAATGCTAGCTTTTAAAGGTATTTGTATATTTCATTGATTTGAGAGCTTAATTTTTTCTTCTAATGTATGTATTTAAAGATATAAATTCCCCTGTAAATACTGCTTTACCTGCAGCTCAGAATTTTAATATGTTGTATTTTATTTTTGATTCAGATAAAAAATATTTTCTAATTTCATTAGTTATTTCTACTAAGACATATTGACACCTAGATTACTTAAAAATGGTTTACTTTCTAAATATTGGGCATTTTAAAATATTTTTTCCTATTAATTTCTAATTTGGTTTCATTATAATTAAAGAATATTTATTGCATACTTTTTATATTTTTAGTTTATTGAAATTTATGTTATGATCCCAAATATGGTCTTTTATACAGAATATTTCATATGCAGCTAAAAATTAAGTACATCGTACTATGTGAGAGTTGACTTATCTATAAAAATCAATTAGGTAAATTTTTGTGATTATGTTTTTCAGGCATTTACAGACATATTAATGTTTTGATTTACTTGCTTGTCAGATATTAAGAGAGAGAAATGTCAAAACCTCTGACCTTAGATTTTGTTACTTCTCCTTACACTTAAGTTTCTACTTTATGTATTTGGAAGCTTTGTTATTAGGTTACTATGTATGTAACATGTTTATGATCTCTTAGTGAATATTTTCTTTTCTCATTTTGAAATGTTTTTCTTCATACCTAATAATATTCCTTCTTATCAGGTGTTTATTATCTGGCATTAATTTAATCACTCCAGGTTTCCTGGGTTTCTTTTAGTGTTTGCATATATGTATTTAATTCCTTTTGTTATTTTCTTATTTTTTACTTTAAAAGAGATTTAGATTTACATAAAAAATGTGAAGGTAACAAAGAGAGTTTCATATAACTGACCCACAGTTTGTCCTATTATTAATATCTTACATAATATGGCACATTTATTAAAATTAATGGACCAGCATTAATATATTCCTATGTACTAGAGTCTATACTTTATTCAGCTATCCTTAATATTTACCTAATGTCTTTTTCCTGTTCCAAGATCTTGTCAAAGATAGACTATTACATTTAGTCATAACATCGTTATGGTACTGTTTTTTCATATTTTAGTTATTTTAATGTGTGTGTATTGTTTGGTTTGAAAATATCTTTATTTTGCCTTCATTTGTAGAGACATGTTAACTGGGTAGAGAAACCTACATTGACATTTGTTTTCCTTTACTACCTTGAAAGAGTAACTCCATCATTTTTCTGATGAAAAATCTTCTGCCATTTTTACCTGTGTGTGTTTGGATATAGTGTATGCTTTTCCTCTGTCTTTTATAAAAGATTTTCTCCTTATCACTGCCTTATTAGGAGTCAGATTTTGATTTGTCTGATTGTAGCTTTTTTTATGTTTCATCTCTGTGGAGTTTATTTAATACCTTGAGTGTGCAGATTTACACTTTTTATCAAATTTGCAAAACAATTGGGGCATTTAAATATCTAAGTCTCTGTGCACTTGTTTTCCTCTTTAGGTCTCTGACTTGATGTTTCATAGTTTTCTATTGTTGTTCACTGATTTACCTACTCACAGGGCCTTTTACACAAGTTTCCATTAGGTGCTCATAAGGAAGGCTGTATAGGAGGTAGGCTAAGGCTGCATTGGAGGTAGATTCCCTGAGTGGTGGGGGAACAAAAGGAAATGAGAAAATCAAATGTTTCTGCAAAGCCAATTTTTTAAAATATGTTTTGTTTCAAGATATAGCAAAGATATGAAATAAAAATTAAAAGAAAATTGAAATTCAAGTTTCCTTTATGGGAAAGATTAAAGTCATTTTTATAGCAATGGGAATTATCTAGTATTAATGGAGAAGATGAAAATGATAAAGATAAAAAGGGTAGTTGCTAAGCATGGTGGCTCATGTTTATAATCCCAGCCTGTTGGGAGGTGAAGGCAGGAAGAGCTCTTGAGTCCAGGAATTCAAGGCTGCAGTGAGCTATGATCCAGCCTGAGTGTCAGAGCAAGATCCTGTCTAAAAATAACAGAAATAAAGTCCTGGAGTAGATGATTATAGAAGTCAGAGTATTATAAGCCTTGGGTTATCTATTAGAGTAAAAATGCTAATGAAGTAGAATTATAGTACAGAGATTCTAGTCTAGAAAACTCATACTTAGCTGGAAAAGATGCATTTATTGGGCAGTTCTTAAGTCATTCAGCGCAAGACAGAATGCAGGCCTAGAGATACAAGAGAACTTCAGGGGCTCCTTTAGTAGGCAGCTCATCAAATGTGGCCATTTAGGAAAAGCAGTATTTCTCCAGAGGGAACAAGAGTTAATGGGCAGGAAATAACTTTGAAGTAACTGACTTCTGCAGAGACTGAAGTTATTGTGGTAACCAGCATGGAGGTCTGAGTGTGTTCTTCTTTCCTGGAGGTTTAATAAATAGAAGTTTGGTCTATTAGTTATGGATATTTACTCCATTATCTCAACCACTTTTTCAATTGCCCCTTATCCATGCCATTCCTCATATGCTCTGAAAAACATGTGTAATTCATCTGAAATAGGATAATGCGTGTGACAGGATTGCAAAATTACCTGTTAAAGAATGTCAAGCACAGGCCTACAGAGAGCAACTATAAAAATCATGGTCCTGTCTCATATTAATCACAACTCAGAATTTAAAGGGTAAAGTGTATATAACCTAAACAATTACCTCTTCTCTGTGGGAAACTACTTGACTTCCATTTGATGAGCAGTCCTAAAATTGGCTTTTTATTCCTATAATTATATAGGAAACACTCAACCCACTTCATATGTCAAGGTCTTCACTTAATCTAAAGATGAGTCAAAGAAGCCTTTACTAGAAAGAAAGCATAGTGAAACACTGAATATTTTCCATAGCATACATTTAATAAATCTTGATTTTTCCTGAATTGTGAGTGGAATATAAAAGATATATAGACTTGTAAATTTCTGTTCTTTTCCCCACCCACGCCCACATACACATTGACACCAAAATAGGATTTATACATTTTTCTAGAACAGGGCATTGTTTATTGAGAGATTATAATCTCACTGAAAACTGCAAGACTATCTCATTCACCTTTGCATCACCCAGAAATGGATAGGGTAGTTCTTAGCAGTTATTCATCTGGTTATCAGTAAGTGTTTGTTATTTTGAATACTGTAGCTACTATTTCAAAATTCAAGTCCAAAACTAAAATATTTAAGGAATTTTAAGGGGAAAAGTCCTGCAAAACAGCTTTTCAGTAGCAATAAAAGAATTTGAATCTCTTCATTTCAAAATGTCCTTTGTTGAGGTTTAAATAAATTAAGACACATACAGAACTTACATAAAGAAACTAGTATAGAACTTGACATGTACTATATATTGAAGGAAATTTGCTTTTTCTCCTCCCCTTCTCTATTTTGGATTATATAACCATAAATTTACATGAAAATTTTAAACTCTTAAAATTTTTTACTATTACAGAAAAGAAGCTTATTAGTCATAGAATGTCTAATTTGTGAAGTAACCAACAGAAAATCACATTGGCTTTTGAAAACAAAATATGCTTATTCTCTAATAATCTGAGTGTGCATATTCAATAAATCAGTTAAAAAAGCACCCTGAATCTCAAGAATACTTTAGATATTTTCTCCATTAATCTAACCCTAGCTGTGGGACTATTACATGCAAAGAAATAGGAAACAATTAAAGAACATTTATGTGTTAACTTATTATCTTCAATGGCTTTTTAAAAGTAAGTTTAATTGACTATTGCAGTACTAGAAGGAAGTAATTAAAATAAAGGGTGAAAATTACAAATTTTTAATTATCTTCTGATAATAATGATTGCAGTCTTATGTGATCTTGAGTAGGTAACATTTTATTTGGATTGATTTTCTTTAAACAGATCTTCACTAAGTTTAAGTTTAGAAATTAATTAAATAACTTTCGTTTTTGATAAAAAGACACACTTCACAAAGGCACACTGTGCAGAATTTACTTACCGAGGCAAGATTCTAACCTGTAAACCCCTATTATTAAAAATACTAGTAATTATATAAATGTGTGAAGAAAGGATTTCTTGACATGTGATATACCATACAAATAACTTAGATAATTTTCTTCTTTTGATATAATGGTTATATAGAAAGAAAAACAATAGGGTTTTTTTTTGTTTAGCATTTTAATTTTATGTAGTCTCACTTGTTTATTTTTGTTTTTGTTGCCTGTGCTTTTGGTGTACTATCCCCCCCTCAAAAAAAAAAACATTGTCAAGATGAATGTCAAGGAGCTTTTCTTCTGTTTTCTTCTAGGAGTTTTATGGTTTTGGTCTTACTTACATTTAAGTCTTTAATGTGTTTGAGTTAACTTTCGTAAATAACATAAGGTAATGGTATAATTTAATTCTTTTGCATACAGATATTCAGTTTTTCCAACTCCATTTATTGAAGAGACCTATCCTTTTCCCATTGTGCCTTCTTGGTGCCACTGTCACAAAAAAATTGACTGTATATGTTCAAGTTTATTTCTAAGCTTTCTACTCTGTTCCATTGGTCTATGTGTCTGTTTCATGCCAGTTATCATGATGATTTGAAGTAGATTTTGAAACCATATGGTATGATACCTAGACCTTTGTTCATTTTGCTCAAGATTGTTTTGGCTATTTGGGGCCTTTTGTGGTTCCATACAAAGTTTAGGACTTTGTTTTTCTATTTCTGTTAAAATTTACCATTGGAATTTTAATAGGATTATTATGAATCTGTAGATTGTTTTGGGGAATATGACTATTTTAACATCATTGATTCTTCCAATCCATGAATGTGGAGTATCTTTTCAATTATTGTGTCTTCATCAATTTCTTTCATCAATGTTTTATAGTTGTCAGAGTATAGATCTTTCACCTCCTTGGTTAAAATTTGTTCCCAAGTATTTTATTTTATTGTAGCTATTGTCAATGGGATTCTATTTTTGACTTTTTTCCCTCTTTGGATGCTTTATTGTTAATATATACAAACTCTATAGTGATTTATATATTTTGATTTTGTGTCCTTCAACTTTACTGAATTCATTGATTATTTCTACAGTTTTTTGGCAGTCTTTAAGGTTTCTATATATAAGATCATGTCATCTTCAATCAGAGACAATTTAACTTACTTCTTTCCAATTTGAATGCCTTATATTTCTTTCTGTTGCCTAACTGTTCTAGGACTTCCACTGCTATGTTGAATAGAAGTGGCAAGAGTGGGTATGGTTGTCTTGTTACTAGTCTTAGAAAAAGAAGCTTTCAACTTTTCGCCATTGAATACTATGTTACCTGAGGGCTTGTCATATATGGTCTTTATTATGATGAGGTATAATCTTTCTAATTCTAATTTGTTTAGAGTTTTTTCATGAAAATATGTTGGGTTTCTCTGCATCTATTGTGGTAATCATATTTTTTGTCTTTCATTCTGTTAAATAAAGTATCACATTTATTCCTTAGTGTATGTTGAATCATCCTTACATTCCAGGAATAAATCCCACTTGATCATGGTGAATGATCCTTTTAAAAAATGCTGATGAATTTGGTTTGGTAGTATTTGGGTGAAATTTTATCTGGGATGTTGACTTGTAATTTTCTTTTCTTGTAATCCTCTTGTCTGACTTTGGTATCAGGGTAATACTGGCCTCATAAAATGAGTTTGGAAATGTGTCTTCCTCTTATATTTTTTATTTTCTATTTTTTTATTTCAGAATATTATGGGAGTACAAATGTTTTGGTTACATGAATTGCTTTTGTACAGTTTGAGTCAAAGTTGTAAGTGTGTCCATCACTCATATAGTGTGCATTGTACCCATTAGGTGTGAATTTACCCATCCCCTCCACTCCCTCACCCCTCTTGATTTCTGTTGAATTTTACTACTATATATGTACCTGAATGTTGATCTATAAGTTTAAATTTAGTAGTGAGTACATATGGTTTTTACTCTTCCATTTTTGTGGTACTTGTCTTAAAAGGATGGTCTCCAGTTCCATCCAGGTTGTTACAAAAGGTATTAGTTTAGCATTTTTTTATGGCTGAGTAATACTCCATGGTATACATATACCACATTTTATTGATCCACTCATGTATTAATGGGCACTGGGGTTGTTTTCACATCTTTGCAATTGTGCACTTTGCTGCTGTAAACATTTGAGCGCAAGTATCTTTTTATAAAATGTCTTTATTTTTCCTTTGGAAGATGCCCAGTAATGGGATTGCTGGATCAAATAGTAGGTCCACTTTTAGTTATTTGAGTTTTATCCACAAAATTTTTTAGAAAATATGGAGAAGTTACTTAAATGTTTGGTAGAATTCAGAAGTAAAGCCATCAATCAGGTCCTTGGCGTTTCTTTGATGGGAGACTTTTTATTATTGATTCAATCTTCTAACTCATTATTGATTTGTTTAGATTTTCCATTTCTTCATCATTCAGTCTTGGTAGATTGTATGTTTCTAGGAATTTATCCATTTTTTCTAGGTTTTTAATTTTTTGCTGCATAGTAGTTAATTTTAGTATTTTATGTTCTTTGTATATCTGTACTATCCGTTGTAATTTCTCTTTCATTTCTGATTTTATTTGAGTTTTCCCTCTTTTTTATCTAGGTAAAGGTTTGTTAATTTTGTTTATCTTTCCAAAAATAAGTTTTAGTTGTTTTTTTTTCCTCTTTTCTATTCTTTTCTAGTCTCTATTTCATTTACATCTGCTCTGATCTTTACTATTTCCTTAATTCAACTAAATTTGGGCTTAGATTTTAAGTTATATTTTTATACCTCCTCTAATTTAAAATTACATATTTTTATAAAGTACATATTTTTATAAAGTACTTAATACAATATGTTTAAAAAGTAAATATTCTTGAATCACATTTTGCTATTTTAAAAAAGTAAATATTCTAAAATGTGTAGTATGAAAACATACTTAGCAACAGTTTTTTGCTATTTAGTAAAAGAAAAAAATAGAAAAATTTTAGCTTATTATATACAGAATTATTATCAAATTGTATTAATATGTTGATAGTATTCTGATATCAAACATCATTATGCTTTATGTGTATAAATTCAGAACTCAGTAACATGAACAGCTACTATTTTCTTCTTAAGTTATTAACATTTATGTGTGGTCAATAATAATAACATAAGGAGCTTAGGATGCCACTTATTTATAAGCATTACAAAATAAAAATCGGACAAGACAGTATCTTATAGAAATAATCATATCATTAATTTAGATTATAGACATATAATGTTACTAAGAAATAACAGAAGAACAAAAATATTAGTAATAATCATCATAGAAGATATTCAGTTATGCAATAAAAATTAAGGAAAAGATTGTTGCATATTTTCTTTTGCAGGGGTTTCTTTTGCAGTTATTCAAGCTATCTTGAATAGCTTTCTGTGAGAATGAAATAATGAAAATCCAAAATTCATATGCAGAGGTGTGGAAATAGAAAGTGATATGACAAATAGGTATGAATATTTTCTGTATTCTGCATAATAAAATACCAAGGAAACACCTGAGGATAATATATTTTGTTTTGTGAAGCATAGTTTTCAGCTCATTACATTAATCCTATGGAAATAATGAAGAAAGATAATTCTGCCATTTAAAAAAATATATACCATTATAATATATATTAAAATCTTAAGGAAATGAGGTAACTCTATTATAGTAAATGGCTAAGATGCCTTGTAAGCTAATGCTCTGTGACATTCAATAATTTTTTTTATCTCAGAAAGTGATATTTTAGGCAAGTAACAAATCATAGTAGTCCTGCTTTTAAAAATATAGCAAAGAGCTGGTAATTTTGCCTATAAGTGGGTTATTCTGCTTATAGCACATCTAACAAGAAGACAGGGTTCTATATTGTTAGCATTATTAGCTTATAAAAATGATAAAATTTTACTAATTTTGTAAATTATATCATGTAATATTTGTCTCTGACACCTTCAAAAATTGTATAATTATTGAAATTTTATATTTGATTTGTTTTTGTTTGTGTGTTACATTGGAATTTTTTTTGCCCTTTCTTCCATGTCTCAAAATTATTTATTCTAATAGTTTTCCGAAAGTTTTGGATTTTCCAATTCCCACAAATATAAAACCTACAGATAATATGATTTTTATTTTGTGTCAATTTTTTATACCTTTTAATTCATTCTGTCGACTTGTTGTGCTTGCATGGAAACCCAGCACAATATTTATAAGAAAGGCAAATAGCAGGCAACCTTTTTTCAGTCTCGAATTCAAAAGAAATATTTTAGGTATTTCTCCATTACATAGTAAAGGATTGTATGACTGTCAACTACATTAGATTTTGAACCATGTTTCCAACTATTAATTTCTCTTTTCCTGTATAGTTTCAGTCTAGAGTTCATCAAAAGAAGAACTTATGTGAGATTTTGGGGGTGGAAGTGCAGCAGCATCCATTAAACTCTGAAGGGAGTCATGGTTAAAGATGGTGACATAAAGACCCAAAGAAGTCTGATGTGCCAGCTTGTCACTTGTCCTCTGTTCTGCATTCAGGTCCTCTTTCTAACACCTTTACCTGTTGACCAGTAGGAGTCGTAAGCCCATCGCCAAACCATGTGACCCCACAGCAGTAAAAGTTTTACAGTCACATTTCACCAGTACCCCCTCTGTTGTCCCACTTTGGTGGCTGTATGTATTTCACTTCTTAGATAGATTGCTTGTTGATCTCTCTAATCTATACTTTGAGATTATCACTTCCTCAGCTGTCTCCATGATTGTATATGTTATAGTCCTTTATAGTGAATTACTTATTCATAAAGCATAATTGTTTTGCTTCCTTGATTGAACTTTGATTGATCCATTTGTTAGTTTCAGAAGTAAGGTACTGGTGTTTCACAAGTCTAAAATGTGCTCACTAGCTTTGGGACCAGGCAGTGATTGGAGATGGAAGCATAGCAAAGATACCATGAGTGGAAGCTGGAGGAGTGAATGAAGTATGGAAGGGTGATGAATAAATTGTTATTAGAGGTTAGAAAAAGAGTGGCATGTAATCTATAGCCATGAAGTCTACTGTTACCTTGTGGAAGACTGAAAATGTACCCAATAAACTTGTGAATATTGCCAAGGAGATTTCCAGACAGAATGTTGAAATGTCATTTGCTTATTTCAGCCACCTGTGATAAGGTACAGAGAAAAAGACTGAACTAAAAGGAGAACCGTTCTCTTTCTAAATAGATTTTAGAGGAACTATAGAAGACACAGGAATTATCTGCACTCAGAAAAATAGTTTTAAAGTTACAAACGACCTCAGAGCAAATAAATGAAATTCAGGACATTGTCAGTATCTAACATACCAGATTAGTGAAAATTAAATATATATGTATATGTATGCAAATTAACACCTTTCCACAGTAGAAAAAAATATTTCCTTGGGGCCATGAAAAAGAACATAGAATATTAAGAAAATACAATAACAACTTCAAGAACAAAATGACCCTTTCTAATTTAGTGAAAAATGTGTTATTTTATATTGTTTTTTTGTGAGTTATATGCAACTTTAAACATAGTTCTTGTGGTTCCCAAGGTGAAGAGACATCTAAGTTACACATGCTTCACGGGGCCCAGATCCCAAAACTAGTGTGAGTTAAATACAACTCACAGGCCATTTAATGTGTTAAATATATATGTATTCATGGCAAATATTCTCTTGCCAACACTTGCCAAGAGAGTAGACGACACTGTCACATATTGTTGCTAAGAATGGAAACTGATATAAGCTTTCTAGAATATTGAAAAATTATGTTTTTTCTTAATTTTGACTTAGCTGCACCATATCTATGCATTATCCTGAATGTTCTTCAACTGTATGAATATATATCTATCCAAAATTTTTCATTACACCATTGTATTACTGCAAGGTATTTGAAACATCCTAAATACTCATACATGAATGAGTAGTTGAATAAATTATGGAACAGCCATATAATGGAGTACTATGCAACTACAAAACACAGTGGAAAAGGTCTCTATAAACTGCTAGGAAGTAAAATCCAGGGCATATGTTTCAATGCAAAAAAGAAAAGGCAATGTAGAAAAAAGAGTACCAATAGCATGTTCCATTTCATGTAAGAAAGGGGAAATAGGACCAACTGCATGTTGCTCATTCATGAAAACAAAGAAAAAACCCAGAAAGAATTAAGTGGAAACTAATGACTTTGATTATCTGCATAGAGTGAGTGGGAATGAGGAAATGTGAACAGTATGGGAAGTATTAGGAAGGAGTGACACTCTGCAGAATATACCTTTCTGTAAAATCTTGACTTAGAACCATATTGATTCTTCACATACTGAAAAATATATAAATAATAAATAATTAAAAGCCATCACGATGTGAAGAAAACACAAAATGTAACACAGAGAGTAACAAATGAACCTTACTGTGTTACAAGTGAGAAACATAGATAAGCTGGAGGGGAAGGAAGGGGATTGAGACACAAATAGCATTTTACTATATAATCTAAAGCTACAGACAAACGAAAAATTCATGAACATTGCTTTCTGGTTAGTGAATTTTTTATTTAGGTTGTTGCTTAGAAGTTATTAAGCCATAATATTTACATTCTAGGAATGAGCATCTCAGAACATATACTGTGGATAATGAAAGCCAGGTATCTCATGGTCAGGAAAAGAAATTATAAATTGGGAAAGGAGAAAGGATAGAATGATTCCTGGGAGGCTGGATTAGAATCAGAGGAAACAGATGGGTAAATATAGAAATAGAGAGAAATAGGTATAGATTCAAGCTTATGTATCTACACACACACACACACACACTCCTCTATTTCATAGTCCTATCTTCTGAAAGAACCTGTAAATAATGAATCCCTGGCAATAGCATGTTTAGCAGATGTTGTTGTTGGTTTTTTTTTTTTTTGGTTTCTAAATATCATTATCCAATTTAAAAAAGAGGAGATTTCATTGGAGAAATGACTGATACCAGGACTAAGGCAGAAAATGTACAAGATCAACCTGGAATACTTCTGTCATCATACAGTAAGAAAACACATACACATACACACACACACACACACACACACACAAATTTTAGGGAGATGTCAAAAGAAATTAGGAGAAAACAGAAAAGAACTACCAATTGGCAAGCATGGGGCAATTTAAGAAACAAAATAAGTAATAATAGTAATGGACCATATCTGTAAAAAAAAAATCTGTGATCCAATTATAATATAAATAAATCATGGAATAAATAGATGCTGATGAATGGAAAGCTTTTCCTTAGTAGAATACTACCTAATAAATGTAGGCATAAGGTGGCAATAGAATACTACCATTGTTAGGCCCCATAAGAAAATTGAGTGTCTTTTCAGCACGGTCTCTACTTTCCCCCAGAGAGAGAGACTCCAGAAAGACAGAAAGGCAGAAATTTCAATAATTTTGGTAATCTACCTGCTATAGTCTGAATGTTTGTGTCGCCCAGAAGCCATGTAATCAACCCTAGTTACAAAAGTTTAATACAAATGTAGAATGTAGTCTTTGAGCGGTAATTATATTATGTATTAGAATGTAGTCTTTGAGAGGTAATTATATTATGATGCCTCCAATCTCATCAATGGGTTTAATGCCCTTATATAAGAGGCCCCAGAGAACTTGCCCCTTGCCTTTCTACCATGTGAGAACACATCGAAAGCATCATCTTTGAAGCAAAGAGCAAGCCTTCACCAGGCACTGAATCTTCTGACTTCAGAGCAGAATGGGAATCTTGGACTTCTTAGCCTTCAGAACTGTGAGCAATAAAGTTCCATTATTCATAAATTACCTAATCTATTTTGTTATAGCAGCAAGAAAAGACTAAGATATTACCCATGGAAATCATCCTCATTCCTGACACATTCCACATCAGTGAGCCACAAAGCACAGCCAAAACTCATGGGAAAGGGAATTAAGCCCTACCTCTTAAGGGAGGAATATAAAAGAATATGTGAGTATATTTTTTAATGAATGACCTATTTTCAAAAAACTTGTCAAGTATTCTCATATACCCTTCATCTAGTTTCTCCTTTGTATCTTGGAACTTAATGACAATTTCTTGAGTATATTTTATTCTGTATTTCTAGCTAAGAGTATATGGTAATAGAAAAAAATAGTTAAAAATTCTTCATTCCTGTACCTAAGGACAATATCTAAAGTAACTTGTCACCTTATGTATATTAGCTTTCTATTAAAGGTAGAAATCTATATTAGTATGAAAATTGTATCTAAATGGCACAAGTAATTTCTTAATTAAGCATATTATAAACCATATGAAAAACAATGAAACTAAATTATTTATAGGGGAAACACAAATCAAAACTACAATAATATATCACCCCACACTTGGTAGGATGGCTTTCATCAAAAATAAAAAATAAAAACCAAAAGATAACAAGGGTTGGTTGGGGATGGTATAGAGAAAAGTGAACACTTACATGCTGTTGATGGGAACATAAATTAGTAAAGACATGAAAATCAGTATGGAATTTCCTCATAAAATTAAAAATAGAACTACCATATGATCCAGCAATCCCACTTTTGGGTATATATTTAAAGAAAATGAAATCAGTATCTCAAAGAGATGTCTGCACTCCCATGTTCATTGTAGCATTAATCATGATAGCCAATATATGAAAACAATCTTAATGACTATCAGCAGATAAATGGATAAAATATGTGAGATATAAATGCATGTGTGTATATACATATGTGTGTATACATGTGTGTATTTAATATAATGGACTATTATTCAGCCATGAAAAAGAAAGTGATCCCACCATTTGCGACAAGATGGGTAAAACTGAAGGAGTTTATGGTAGGTGAAATAAACCAGACCCAGAAAGATAAATACAGTATGGTCTCAATTATATTTTGAATCTAAAAACATTGAGCTCATAGAAGCACAGAGTAGAATGGTGGTTGCCAAGTTCTGGTATATGGAGGATGCTGGTCAAAGGGTATAAGCTCATACCATATATCTTCTCAGACCACAGTGGAATAAACCTAGAAATCAATTCCTAAAGGAACTCTCAAAACTACACAAGTACAGGGAAATTAAACTACCTGCTCCTGAACTATCCTTGGGTTATTGACAAAATAAAGACAGAAATAAAAACAAAATTTCAAAGTGAACAGCAAATATGACACAATATTTCAAAAATATATGAGGCACAGAGAAAGTAGCGCTAGGAGGAAAATTCACAGCCTTAAATACTTACATCAAAAATACAGAAAGATAACAAATTAACAACCTAATATTATACCTCAAGGAACTAGAAAAAAAAAGAACAAACCAAACCCAAAGCCAGCACAATAAAGGAAATAACCAAACTCAGAGCAGAACTAAATGAAATGGAAACAAACAAAAAAACAAAAATACAAAGGATCAGTAAAACAAAATGTTGGTCCATTAAAAAGATAAATATCAATAGACCACTAGCTAGATTAACCAGAAATAAAAGAAAAAGCTCAAATAAGCTCAATCAGAAATGAAAAAGAGACATCACAACTCATATCACAGAAATACAAAATATCATCCCTGAATACTATAAAAACCTCTATGCACACAAACTAGAAAACCTAGAGGAAATGGATAAAGTTTTGAGAATACACAACCTCTCAAGTCTGATTCAGTAAGAAATAGAAATCTTGAACATATCAATAATCAGTAGCATGATTGAAACAGTAATAAAAGATCTTCCAACAACAAAATAAAAGCCATGGCATAGGCAGATTCATAGCTGAATTCTACCAGACCTACAAAGAACTGGCATCCATTCTACTGAAACTCTTCCAGAACATGGAGAAGGAGGGAATCCTCCCTAACTCATTCTTTGAAGCCAGTATCACCTTGATACTGAAGCCAGGAAAGGAGACAGCAAAAAAGGAAAACCACAGACCAATATCCCTTATGAACATAGATGCAAAAATCCTCAACAAAATAAAAGCCAACCAAATTCAGCAGCACATCAAAAAGATAATTCACCATAATCAAGTGGGTTTCATCCTAGGCATGCAAGGATGGGTCAATATGCACAAATCAAAAAATGTGATTTACCACATAAATTGAAATAAAAACAAAGACCATATGATCATCTCAATAGATGCAGAAAAAGCATTAAACAAAATTCAGCACTCTTTCATAATAAAAGCTAGGCATAGAAGTAATATACTAAAAATAATAAAAATTATGTATGACAAACCCACAGTCAACATCATACTGAATAGGCAAAAGCTGAAATCATCCCCCCTAAAACTAGAAGAAGACAAGGTTGCCCACTGTCATCACTTCTATTCAATACAGAAGTGGAAGTCCTAGCCAGAGAAATCAAGCAAGAGAAAAAAATAAAGGGCATATAAATCAAGAAAGAGGAGATCATATTATCCCTGTTTGCCCACAATATGATCTTATATCCAGAAAACTGTAAAGATTCCACAAAGTGATTCCTAGAATTGATAAATAAATTAGGCAAAGTGTCAGGTCACAAAATCAATGTATATAAAACAGAAGCATTTCTATATATTAATAACAGTCAAGCTGAGAGTCAAATCAACAACAGAATGCCATTAACAATAGCCACAAAGGAAACAAAATACCTAGGAATATACTTAACCAAGGAGGTAAAAGATCTTTATGAGGAGACCTACCAAACACTGATGAAAGAACTCATAGGTACACAAACAAATGCAAAAACATCCCACGCTCATGGATCGGAAGAATCAACATTGTTAAAATGTCCATACTGCCCAGTGTGATTTACAGATTTAATGCTATTCCCATCAAAATACCAACATCATTTTTCACAGATCTAGAAAAACTAATCCTGAGATTCGTATGGAGTAAAAAAGCCCCCCAAATCAAAACAATCTTAAGCAAAAAAAAAAAAAAGGCCAAATGTGGAAACATCACATTACCTGACTTCAAATTATACTACATGACTATAGTAACCAAAACAGCCTCTGGTGATGGTATAAAGGTAGACACATAGACTAAAGGAACAGAATAGAGAACACACAAATAAAGGTATATAGCTCTGACCAACTGATTTTTGACAAATCAAACAAAAACATCCACTGGGATAAGGAAACCCTATTCAATAAATGTTGCTGGGAAAATTGGATAGCCACATACAAAAGAATGAAACAGGATCCCTATCTCTTGTCCTATACAAAAATTAACTCAAGATGGACTAAAACCTAAAACCTGAAACCATAAAAATTCTGGAAGAAATCATAGGAAAAACTCTTCTAGACATAGGTCTAGATAAAGAATTTATGACTAAGACCCCAAAGGCAAATATAACAAGAAGCAAAAATATATAAATAGGACTTAATTAAATTAAAATGTTTTTATACAGCAAAGGAAATAATCAACAGAGTAAAAAGACAGCCTACAGAATGGAAGAAAATATTCACAAACTATACATCTGACAAAGGGCTAATATCCAGAATCTACAGAAAACTCAAACACATCAGCAAGAAGAAAATGCATAACCCCATTAAAAAGTGGGCAAAATACATGAACAGTGTATTTTCAAAAGAAGATAGACAAATGGCCAACAGACATATGAAAACATGCACAACATCACTAATCATCAGGGAAATGCAAATTAAAACCACATTGAGATACTACCTTATCCCTATCAGAATGGCAATTATTAAAAAATCAAAAAAATAATAGATGTTGGCATGGATGTGGTGAAAAAGGAATGCTTATACACTGGTAATGGGACTGTAAATTAGTACAATTTCTATTTAAAACAGTATGGAGATTCGTCAAAGAACTAAAAGTGGAACTACCATTTGATCCACTGACTCTGCTACTGGGTATATACCCAAAAGAAAATAAATCATCATATCAAAAAGACACCTGTACTCAAATGTCTATTCTTTCAGGACAAGTAAGATTTTTATTGTAGTATTGCCTCTTTTATGCTTTAGTCTCTTCTGACGACCACCTCAAAATGCCTGTTATGCTTTAGTCAATCTGGACATTTCCTCACACCCTGTTAACAGAAGACCATGAGACCTGCAGAGGAAAAGCGGAGAGCATTATTTGCTATATAAAACACTCTGCAGATTGGTAAGACACAGCCTCCAGTGTAAACCACAAGCTCTCTCTGAGGGTGGGGGAAGGTTGGAGAATTATAGATTATAAAGGCAAAAACTGTAGGACAATAGAGAGGATTCAGGGTAGGGAGGAAAAGAGTCTCGATTGGATGACTTTAAGTCCCAAATCACCAGTTTCTCTTAATTGGCTGATTCCAGGTGGTCCCGTAGTTGGCACCAGGTGGTCTTGCTGATGGTCAGCTGGAGAATCTCCAGCTGCAATCTATCTTGGCACCGACAATAGTCTATCTGGGCTTAATTGTGGAAAGGAAGGTGCTGTGACACTTTTACATCTTTTCTAAGACAACAGAGTACATGATCACTCTCTCACCCTGCCATGGCCTCCTCCTTTTGTTTTAACTTTGAGCACCTCAGTTAGACATGGGGAGTCCATTTTGTTTGTAGGCCAGGGGTGTACTTTAATAGCCGCATGGTGAAGTACACCCACCTCTGAGACTTTACCATATTTAACCTTCCTTATGTCTCAGAATATATTACTTTTATAGTCTTCCTTGGCAATATAATCTTACCACTATTATAGAATTTATCAAATTTAATCTAATTTGTATTTTTTTTTTAGCATCTCCACTATTATATGGTGAATGGAAGGAATTGAATTGCATGCATATTCCTATTTTTACTTTTGTTCATTTTTGGGTTTCCACCCTTAGAACATATATCATATTAGATTAAATTTACCATTTTTCTACTAAAGCATTTAGGCATTAGGGGAATGTTGAATTTGCCTTAAAATTCACAATTTTAAAGTTGTTTGACATTTAAATGAATTTCATATTTTTCTCTTGACCCTACAACTATTTTTCTAAGGACTAGTCATCCTATACTTTTATATGCCAGAGTGCATTTCAGATGAAATACATGTAATATTTTTCTTCTTTTGCTATGCATAAGACAATTGCTTAAAATTCACATTAATTTTTGAAAAAGGAAAAAAATAAATTGGGTGAATAAAAAATGTTATTTGAATGTTAATAGTTATAACTTTCTCTTTTATTCTTTTTTTAAAGATTATTCAATTGGATATGAGTTTATTAGCTGTGCGGGTCTCATTGTGGGGAAGGTGGCCGTACCACCTCAGCAACAAAATGGTGTAAATGAAGTTTAGCCATCCATTCTGCCAAGGCAGATCTTGGCCCAAAGGGGAAAGTGAAATAAAAAGCCTAAACCATTCTGACAAATTAATGAAACCTCCTTTGGCTAAAAGCCCTAAATTTTAGAGCTTCTGGCTATGGCAAGTTGGGAGGATGGTCATGTCCCATTTGCTTTTACCCCTTTCTCTTACTAAATACTACTAGATTTTATCAAAGGGCAGCTTAAGAGAACAAAAGGCTGGATGACCCTTCTGCTTACTTCATCCAATCCCTGGCATCCTCTTTCTGTTCTTATGGCTTCCGGCTATCTCAGATCACAATGAATTTCTTCTTAATAAATGACTGTCAGCAACAAATTGGTCTCCTGAGAATGTGCAGTTCATGTACTTATGCCCTACATTTCAGCTTTTTACGTATAGAACCTAAATTTAATTCATTTAATTTTAATTATCCACCTCAAATTGATCATGAGAGGTATGTTACATATATGTAAACCAATTATATAAGCATGTAGGTCTCCTTTATGTATTAATGGCCTGCAGAATATGTACACTTGGCCAACCTGTGCAGCATAAATTCTTCTTACCCATCCCTCCCTTGAAGTACTTTTCTCTCAGCTTCTGGGGACATTATTCTTCCCAGTCTGTCAGGATGGACAGCCTACAGGTTATAGTCCTTCATAAGATATATAATATCTTACAGAGATATTTATAGACTTTGCAACTCTTTTTCAGTAAAAAAGATTTTATTACATCAATTATTAAATCATCAGTCACAGAATTTAATTCGGCATCAACTACATCTTAAGAAAAATGTTCAAAATATACATATTCAGCAGATATTTACATATAAAAATCTTCCTGCAAAATATTAAGTGCAACCATGCTTTTGGATTTTCTTTAATGTTGTATACTACAAATTCAAGCATATCTAAGCTTATATTTAAGGTATAAATTACTCATTCAATTTAAACTGTCATATCTAAAGTGTTTTTTGTGCTTGTGGTAGCAGAAGTTTTGTTTCTGTTCCATGCCAGTCTTATTGAAACTGTCAATAGAATTTATCACAGCAGATCACAAAGCATAATCTTTTCAATTATTGTCTCTATCTTTGAGGCTAAGGACAGGGTATTTCATGTTCCACTTATCCTCATATATTTAATAGAAAATTTGTTTGAGGTGGTTTATATTTGTGCTTCATGTATTGTTAATTCTTTCCCATATTTCTTTTTGATATTGAAGTTGCGGACAGTAATCCAGTAATGGCAATCCTTTGTTTCCTTTTTTTTTTTTAACAGAAGAAAATGCATACAAAGTT
>VBSM01000529.1:80386807-80400133 GCA_008086735.1 Cheirogaleus medius
GAGCAAGATGGCGGACAAGGAACACCACCAGACAGAGTGTCTCTGCAGAAAAGAAAGCTTCTAGAAGATATTCGTACCATTTTATTATGGCATATTTATTTATCCTAACCACGGTAAATTGAGATATTTGGATCTCTGAATGTAATCTCTGAGTTTTACTTTTAGATATTTATTAAAAAAATTGCTTCTTTTTCACTTTCCTTTTCCTGTCCTCCTAAATCCTTGCAAACAGCTTATAGTTAGGGTTTTTTTAAATAAAGTTTGAAAATATTAGTCTTTTACATAAAGAATTTGCTCAAATTATATTTAATGCAATTACTCATACAGTTGAATTTATGGCTACCATATTTCATGTTTTATCAGTATATCAATTTTGTAAGACTCTTTTCTTATTTTAGTTATTCTCCATTTCATGATTTTATATGTTCCTTATTTTATATGTGTGTGTGTGTATATATACATATATATATAGAAACTTTGATCATGCCCTATATGTCTTTTATATTACTTTATTTTTTGTCTTTTTGTTTTAGTTTGGTTGTTTCCGTTAACCTATTTCCAGTTCACTAAAACTCTGTTCTGCTTTATGTTCAATATGCCATTAACCTTATCTTTTAGATTCTTAATTTAATTTTAGTATACCCATTTGATTAGTTTATATTGATTTCACTCTAAAAATAGTGAAATTCTCCATATTTTCACTATTTTGCCCATTTTTTCTTTTTTCTAATAACTTTTTAGTCATAAATTCCTTCTTTGATAAAGCCAATAGCAATATTCCCTGTTTATATTTTCTCTCTTTATTATAGGACATATAATCTTTACAAATGTCCAATAATTTTTGATTTACTTATTATGAATAAACTAAAAAGCTCCTGACTTTGTTATGTCTAGCCAAAAAGAGTTTCCCTTTTCTTGATTAGGCCAATAAAACCAGGGGCTGATTATGTCAATCATTTCAGGGATTTAGACCATTTAGGGTTTGGTTACAGTTTCAGTATTACTTAGCCTACCTATGAGTCACACTCATTATTCTCCAGATGTGGTTCATCCAGTTTGCTGATTGAAAGCTGATTGAAAGTCTGAGTCACCACAGCCCTGAAAGATAGCAAGAGATACAGTCCTGCAACTTAGTAGTTTTGAACCGAATGCTTTTGCTTCCCTCACACTCAGCTTCACAATTTAACAAACCTCTTGACAGGGAGAATGACCATGTATTTTAGGTAAACCCTGTCCTTCCACATGTTTTCTAAGATCCACTAGAATGGGAGACTTTATTCTACATTTCAGAAGGTCTTTTGCCTAGCTTCCTGTACTAGCGGCAGAACTCAGCAAATATCATGTAGGAAAAATTAAGGTTGCATTTGAAGTATCTCAAGATACTACTTTATCATCGCAGCACCATGTGTCTGCTTAAAGCTTTTGTTGGTTTCTCTTGTTCTCAGCAAACAGAACCAAGAATCGGGGAAGGAGGGACAGATAGAAATGAGCTGCTTATACTGGAAAAATTCTCTACTCTCTGGAATGTTGGATTATTGACATTCTCTCTCACTAGTAGCATCACCTATAATAATTTAAAATGATATTATAGAATTTCACGCAAAGTGATCCTGATTCTGTGAGTCTACAGTAGGGTCCTGGAATCTACATTTTATAAACAAATCCCTGGTGAATCCTGATACCATAGACATTATACCATGTATTATAGAACATAAAACTGGTTATTACTTCTACAGATGTATGATGCTTTTAAAAATATAACATTAAATAATTGATAAGTGATATGAATTAAATAAATAATAACATGGCAGTTTAAATAATTAAATAAGTGAAAACAAAAATCTTTTGCTACCTTTCCCATCTTTCCTGGTAACAAATGTCCTCTTTATATATTTTAAGATATTGAAATGTTCAATATGTCATTTGTTCTAGTTATATGTAGAGCCTTAGTTATATATGTAGACTCAGGGTTTTCCTATTTTTTCATCTGTTACACATTACTATGGAGTTTGCCCTCTGCTTATCTAGTTTGATAGCACAGAGTGTGTGGGATATCTTGTATGATTTTTGTTTTTGGCCTATTTCGTACTTTTTTTGTTAGGATTCAAAAGTTCAGGAAAATATTTAATTATTTCCTCATTTTTTGTACCTATATCATATGAATAGTGTCAGCATTTATAATCCCTTTTCTTAAGATGAAAAGAAGTATTTGAGAGCTAGTGAAAAAATAAAATAAAATACTATTTGGTATTTTTTTTTAAAGACCATTTTGATGACTGTGTGCTTGATAGAATGAAAAGGGACATGTAATCATTCATTTAGAAACTTGGGAAATTGAGAAAACTTGAAAGCATAGACATTTTTTATTTGAGGAATTAAGGATAAAGATTTTCATTTTTTAGAAAAAATGGAGGCAGTAGTGAGATAAAAATTCCAAAATATATTTGCACTACTGAGAATGGGATGTAAAATTCTTCTGCACCATCTTCTATGGAACTGATTGGTTTTAAACATCAGATGAGGTAGGATCTTGCTATTTAAAGTGTGGTCTGATGGCCATAATATGACATTTTTTCAGAAATGTCTGGTTAGATCCTTTGCCCTTTTTAAATCTGGTTATATGCTTTCTTTCTATTGAGTTGTTCGAATTCCTTATATATTGTATTTTGAATATTAGCCCCTTATCAGATGTGTGCTTTGCAAATACTTTCTCTCAATCCATAGGTTGTCTCATCACTCTGTTAATTGTTTCCTTTGTTGCGAAGGAGCTTTGTAGTTTAATGAAATTCCGTCTTTCTATTTTTGCCTTTGTTACATGAAAAAAAAATGCTCCACATCTCTAATAATCAGGGAAATGCAAATTATAACCACATAAGGTATCACCTTAGACCTGTTAGAATGGCTGTTATTAAAAAGACAAATGATAACAAGTGTTGGTGAGGATGCAGAGAAAAGGGAAACCTTGTGCACTCTTGGAGGGAATATAAATTAGCAAAGTCTTTTTGGAAAATAATATGTATGTTGCTCAAAAAACTAAAAATAGAATTACCATATGATCCAGCAATCCCACTACTGGTTATATAACCAAAGGAATTGAAATTGGTATATCAAAGAGCTATCTGCACTTCTATGTTTATTTTAGCTCTATTTACAACAGCCAAGTTATGGAAACAACCTAAGTGGCCCTGGACAGATGAATGGATAAAGAAAATGTGCTATATATTCACAGTGGAATATGATAGAGCCTTGAAAAAGAAAGAAATTCTGTCATTTGAAACAACATGCATGGACCTAGAGGACATTATAAGTGATATAATCCAGTCACAGAAACACAAATATGGTGTGATCTCACTTATATGTATAATCTAACAAAGTCCATCTAGAACAGTAGAAATATGGTTACCAGAACCTGAGAGAAAGGGAGATGAGAGCAGAGAGAAAGAGATGGAGAAAGAGATGTTGATCAGAGGATACAAAGTTCAAATTAGACTGAAAGAATATGTTTTGGTGGTCTATTGCATTGCATGGTGACCACAGTTAATGTACTGAATATTTCAAAATTGCTGAAAGAATAGATTTTTAACACTCTCACCACATACTCACAAGAATAAGTTGGTGAGGTGGTGGATATGTAAATTAGGTTAATTTAATTTTCTATAATGTATACTAAACCAAAACATCACATTGTACCCCATGAATACATATAGTTATTATTTTTAATATAAAAATAAGTATGAGGAGCAAAATATCAGCATCACTATTCAGATTAATAGAAATTCAGAATCTCAAGCTCTGAGTTATCCTAAATGAATCCAAATCTACATTCCAGCAAGATCACTAAGTGATGTGCATTCACATTAAATTTAAGAGGCATCAGGGTAGGCCAAATGAGAATATTCAGAGACAAGCCATATTTTCAGGAAGCAGAGAGTCTTAAAGGCATTGCATTTTGGTTGGGGATGGGAGAAGAAAGAGAGAGATAAAGAGAAGAAAAGAGAGATTTTTGTATAATGCTCAGCTCCTATCTCAGTTGTTTGGGGCAAAATAAAGTGTAAACACTCAGAAACAAAACTGTAAGACAAAAGGAAATTACTAGCCTTCTTAAAATTCAATTTTTACTTCACCCTTACTCAAGTGGGCTCTGAATACATAATATGAGTAAATATTCCCTGCTTCAAGGATAAATAATTTTAAAGGGGGGAAAAATAGGATACTGTTTTAAAGTGCAAAACTAATGTGATAAGCATATAGCAGAAGATGAGCACTCTGAATGAATGGATAAAAACTGAGACAATATTGCAACATGAACCAAACAAGTATTAAAATATTTACCACTACGAAAAAAGCACAAAGCCCAATAACAAGAGCACAAAGAAGATAAAGGATAGGGGAAACATAGGCGGCAAAATGTAAGGTAGTAGAAACCAGAAAACAAATAGATTTAAGAAACAGAATTACAGAAATATAGAAAAAAAACCAAGAAATGAGAAAAGATATTATAGAACATTGATGATATTAATAGAAAGACTGATGAAATGAAAATAAAAGTAATGGAAGAAAAATAAAGATCAAACTTCCATTTGGAATGCACGAAAAAGAAAATCAAAATAACAGAATAAGATAATAAGATTTCTCCTGATATTATAAGAGATATGGATGTAAACAATGAGTGTTTACACTGAATTACCAGAAAACTTCACCCAAACCCCTAATGAATTCTTTCATGTTTATCTGTCAATTGACTACCTAGGTCCAGGGACTCCTGGTTGCTTCCTGCCAACAGAGGATCTATGTGCAAACAATTCCAGTAGAAAGAGTGGCTCCAGTAGGAAAAGTTACACACAATATTAACTTCCCCGAGGTTCTTTAAGTGCAGAGCAAGTGGAGCTCCCATAAATTCCTATAAATTCAAATTGCTTAATGCTGAAGTAATTGGACTGCCCATCACTCACAAGGCTATGCCCACAATCTCTCCATACATAAAGCAGGGGTGGTAGAGGAGAGAAAATGCAGTGAAAGTTAACAAAAACTCTGTACAGCATTGATAATATATTAACCAAAACAATACTCAAGAATATATCCCTCAAATATGATATCAAAAAAAAGGGAAAATTAAGTGGACATTATGATACCATTTTTGTAGAATTTACATACAATATGCAAAGCGATATGATGTGTTGTTTATTAATGACAGCATGCATAATAAAATAGAAAGGCATACATAGTATGCCTTGTATTAGTCTACAAGGGCTACCATAACAAAGCACCAAAGACTATGTGGGGGCTAGAAGTTCAAGATCAATGTGTCAGCAAGATTTCTTCCTTCCGAAATCTGTAGGGGAAGAATCTGTTCCAGGCCTCTTTCTCCTTGGCTTGCGAATGGCTATCTTCTAACATAGTCTTCCCTCTATGAGGACCTCTGTGTCAAAATTTTCTCTTTTTATAAAGACTTTAGTCAGATTGGAATAGTGCCCTTCCTAATGATCTCTAATTAACTTGATTATGTCTGTGAAGCCCCTGTCTCCAAGTAAAGTCCCATTCAGAGGTCCTTGGGATTATAATTTTCATATATCAATTTTGTGGGACCACAGTGCAACCTCTCATCATGATAATAACAAATGCCAAATGCTGGTTGGTTAGTGATTACTTTCAGATTTGAAGAGTTTGAGGCAGATGGTAACAGGGTGTGTCCAGGAATGTTTTTGTTGTTCTTTAAGCTGTGTGGTGATTGTTTCAATTCTTCATAATTCTGTATATACTCCAGTTTTTTCAAAGCTAAAATTAAATAATATACAAGTTTAGACAAAATATTAAGAAATGAGTGGAGCCCTCTGTTCCAAACACATAAAAATGTTTTTAAAAATTTAAAGCCTGAAAACTCTATGCTGTGGAAGGAAGTTTATAGCTAAAATAGAGTGAATTATGCTGCAGATAATTTTTATGGACACCAAGTCTGAACAACAACACCATACGGAAACTGAGTCAAATTTTTATAGTATTCTTGAGCTTCTGGGAACTGGATCTTCATTTCCTGCTTAAAATTTAGTGCCTTACACAGATCCCACATGCCAACTAAATAATGCTGGTTCCTGAACATTCCCTGTGCTTTATCCTCCTGATGTTTTTCCAAAGAGAACACTCTTAGTCTGTGGATATTTTACATACCATTCAAGACACAATTCAGTAGAAATCACTATCTCTGTGAAATAATAACTACACTATATTCTACTTCATCCTTTCTCAACTCCCTCAAAAATATGATTGATTTCACCTGTTCACCTGCTACTTCTATTTAATTTTTACTATGCTATAGAAACTGTTCTTATTAGATAGTATTATGATGGATAGTTTGTGTATCTGCCTCCCCAAATATGCTGTACTCACCACATATGCATCAAAAAATTTTCATCTTTATCTTATCAAAAATGTTAGTACCTGTCATTTATACAGGAATTAATGCAGGGTTGTATTTGTGAATGACTGAAAGTGTTATCCTATTACTGGCCTCTGAGTGGAGGCTTTTCCAAGTTCTTGGTTTTTATAGGGAAAAGTATTTCATGAGGCACCATGTAAGCCAGGGAAGTGACAGCTTTTTATTGAAAGTGAAAGTATACTCTCAGGGAGGAGAGCAAGCATGCTGGAAAGAGAACAGCTGCACTGGGAGGAAGTAGTTTTGGATCTTTTGTAGTCTTGCTAATTGAGGGGAGGAATATTCAAGGCCAAGGGGTTGGCTTTTACTAAGAATTTGAATAGTAATTTCTAGAATTGGGTTCCCTCCCATTTTCATATTTTATATGGTTGCTTAAGAACTGTCTTGGTGATTTCAAGGGTGGAAAAATTTTAAAACCACAATGTAAATGATATTGTAATTAGCTAAAGTTCATGTGAGGTGGAGGAGATAGCTGACAAGCTAGTCAAAGCCAGTTCTTTCCTGCATTTATCAACCCCTCTAGTTATCTTCTGCTTAAGAATTATTTATTTTAATACCTGTACCTGACCTTTAAGCCCTTGCATCCAATCTTAGCCCTGTCTCCTATTCCAAACATCCCATTTGACATGAATAATAGATTTTATTCTTAATACTTATTTTTCCTGAATTAAAAAAAATCTTGATACATTTATAATAACATTGATATGCCAGGTCTCTATGGATATAATTTTAATTAATTTTACTTTCACTTGAAATATTTTGAAAGTTGGCTGTCAAATATACAGCCACAGGGAGTAGCTATATTAAGTTCATTTCAGATCGGTTACTTAGAATTCACCTGAGAATGAATGTTAATGTTAAGATTCCTGGCTATCTGCAGAAACCACTCATGTGTGACTGACACAGTGCTCAGCAGCTGCTGTTGTATGGCTCTTTACAACAATATATATCAATATATGTATAGGGAAACAAGTATAAAAATCCCACTTTGGAAGGCCAAGAATCTACTCTTTTTTTGCAGGACTGAATGGAAGCCTTAATCTTTACCTGACAGACTCTGGTCATGTGAACTCCTCTAACTGTAGACACCATTAACAACATGGGTGACCTAAGGGATGGGCATTAGCAGTGATGAAACTAACAGGCCAGTAAGAGGCATAAAATTCAGAGACTAAAAATGTAAAATTTCTGGTGATAAACAATTCTAAGATGAAAAGCTGAGAGTGGGACTTCACATAAAAGCAATGCTGGGAATGAGGAAATCAGAGATTGGAGAGAAAATTTGTTGGCTATGACTTTTTTCAAACTCTGACAGATTTGCCTCAAGTTAAAAAGAACTGTAGGACCACTCTATCTTAGGACATTTACGCTATAATTTTCATTCATTCAATTATCTTTTTAAATGGCATAATTTTACCAAAAAATAATTTAGAATTATAGTGAGTACTTTGGGAGACTTCTGAGGTGAATACATATTCTCCTCTCTGAAGAACTGGATTATTTAAAACATATCTTGCCAGGCAGCTCTCCAGGTGACAAATTCCTTCACTTTTTGGTTGTCTGACAAGTTTTGGAGGATAATTTTGTTGGACACAGGATTTTAGATTGGTGTGTTTGTCTATTTATTTTCCTTTATAACATTTCAAATATTTCACTCCACTCTCTTCTAGTTTTAATCCTTTTGGAGGAGAAATTTGCTGTAATTCTTATCTTTGTTCCTCTCTAGATAAGTCCCCATTCCTCTCTTGCCACTTTCAAGAGTTTATCTGTTTTTCTGCCATTTGAATATTATATGCCTAGGTGTGTACTTTCAGTATTTGTAATGTTTAGTTTTCTCTCAACTGTCTGGATCTGTGGTTTGGTATGTTTTATAACTTTTGGACAATTCTGAGCCATTATTATTCAAACACTTCTGCTACTTTCTCTCTTGCTTCTTCCTCTGTCATTCCTGTGCACATGTTATACTTTTTGTAATTTCCCGATAAGTCTTAGATATTTTATTCTATTCTTTCACTCTTTTTTTTTTGTCTGTGAATTTCAGTTTAGGAGGTTTCTATTTATATACCTTCAAACTCACTGAATTTTTCCTAGACTGTGGCTAGGATACTGATGAGTCCATCAAAGGACTGCTTCATTTCTGTTAGTGTTTTATTTTTTATTTTTTAAAATTTATAGCACTTCCTTTTGATTCTTTTTATAGTTTCCATATCCTTGCTGATTTTACCCATCTGTTTTTGCATATTGTTCACTTTTATCCAGTAGAGTCATTCGTATATTATTCATAATCATTTTAAATTACCAGTCTTATAGTTCTAAAATCTGTATTATATCTGAGTCTTGTTCTGATATTTGTTTGTCTCTTCAGGCTCTGTTTGTGCCTTTTAGCATGACTTGTATTTTTTTTTTAACTGAAGTCTCTGTGGTATGCTTTATTTTACTTTCAACCTCTCTGTGTCCTTAACTGTGTCTCTTGTAGGCAAGATATATAGTTGGAATTTATTTGTTTTATCCAGACTGACAATTTCAGTCTTTTACTTATTTATTTATTATTTCAGAATATTATAGGGGCACAAACATTTTGGCTACATATAATGCCTTTGCCTTGCCCAAGCCAGAGCTACAAGCATGCCCTTCCCCCTTACAGTACGCTCCACATTCATTAGTTGTGAGTTTACACACCCCCACTGACCCCTGACACCTGACCTGCCCCAGTGAATATTACTACCATGTGAGCACCTTAGTGTTGATCAGCTAGTACCAATTTGATGGCAAGTGGTAGGAATAGAAGTAAATAGGCCTTTAATGTGAGGGTTTATATTCATCTGGCTAAGATGAATATAGGGTAGGCTATATTTAATCTTTGCTCTATCTGTAGGTATTAATGATTTTTATTTCATCTGGTGTTCTTGTTTTTGTCCCCTATTGGATTTGACTTTCCCTAGAAACTCCTTATTAAATAGAGTATGTGTCTTATAGCTCTCAATGGTAATCTATTCTTATAGTGGAAAACTATTGATGTGTTGGTAAGATATTAGGGAAGAGAAGCATTCAGTTCATATTATGATTAATTTATCTCTCTTTGTAACTGTGCCAGAATTCATGAGCTGTGACCTTACCATTATGTGAGACAGGAAGGCTACAGGGGGCTCCAGTTGTCAAATGACCCTTTCAGTTGGTTGGGTAATGCTCTGGTAAAGTAGTTTCCCTTAAAAGAAAGCCTTTGTTACGGAGATCTTGTTTTCTGGGTGTAATGGTCATTTTCTCAACTCCTACTTCCCAAAGATTGAGATTATTTTTCTCCAGTCTTCACTATGGGAACATGGTGAGACTCTTGGAGGTAAAATTCATAAAAGTATGTCCTCCTCCCTCCCACTAAGACAGGGCTCTCGGTAGTTTTTAACTCAACCTTGTCCACATTCAGTCTTCAGCAATTTGTTAAGTGTTTCTGCTCTTTTCTGGCTTCTACAGCTTCTACTCCTGACAAGCTGTGATTTTCTGCATCTGCCTATTTCTTGTTTTCAGGGCAGTGGTTTGCCTCATGACCTCAGTTTTCTGTTGGATAAAAAGAATTGTTGATTTCCAGTTTGTTCACATTTTTCTCAATGGGCAGACAAGAATGACAACTTTCAAATTCATTAAATGATATAATGGAAATCAGAAGTCCAAGTTGTGTATATATATTGGAATTTTTGCATCTATATTCATGAGGAATGTTGATTATAAGGCTGATTCAATCAATCTGCTTACTCTAGTAGCTGGAAAAGACAAAACTTCTAAAAAAAGTAATAATTTTGTAAGAGCAAATGGCTTTATTTTGGACACAATTTATCCAAGGTTGTGAATAATCCAAATATAATAGATGACAAACTGTTTAAAATGTTCATTGCAGCAATACTCACAATAGTCAAGATATGCAAACAACCTATGGAGATTCTGCCATTTGTCACAACATGGATGGACCTGGAGGATATTATGCTAAGTAAAATAAACCAGGCACAGAAAGAAAAATATTGCATAATTTCATTTATATGTGGAAGCTTAAAAAACAAAAATGTCAAATATGCAAAGATAGAAAATAAAACTGTATTTACAAGGGGCCAGGGGCAAGGGATTGGGAAAGGAAATGGGAAGATGTATGTCAAAAAATATAAAGTAATAGTTATGTAAGATGAGCAAGTTTAGAGATCTAATGGACAACATGAAGACTATAGTTAATAAATATTATATTGTATTGGAGATTTTTGTTACATAAGTAGATTTTAGGTGTTATTGTCACAAAAAGTAACTATATGAAATGGTAGATATGTTAATTTGCTTCACTATAGTAATAATTTACTATCTATATATATATCCCAAAACATCCTGTTCTAAGCCTCAAATCTACATAAATTTTGTATTTTAAAAAAGAATGTAGCCACTTAACATTTAGTATTTCATTATTAAAAAATATTTATAAATTGAAATTTTCTAGTTGAGGTTACACAGTTGTCTTGATAACTGGCATCTTTACTTAAAAGAATTAAACTAGATTATCTGGCAAGTTTTGATCCATTTTTAAGCATTTATTTTTATTAATATTAATGATCTGAAAGAAATCAAAAGGCAATGACTATGGAAAGTCCAGCTTCTTTATGACTCACAGTATGCCTACAAGTTAGTTTAATATACTCAACATTGCTCATTGACTATCTCTAAGAAAATTAAAACGGTATATTTCTTAAGAAGGCAACCATCTTGATGGGCTTCCATAAAAATCGGATACAGGTTGAAAATTGTCATACAGAATACCAACTATCTGAAATAACAAGACTTGAAATAATGAGAAGTCTCAGACAGTACAATGTAGTAGGCACAAAGAATCATCCATAGATATCATCAGTCAGCCTCCAAAAGATAACTATGCTCCTCAAAATTTTCTAATAGATTCTACTGATTCAGAAAAATTGCAAGTTGCAACTTTTATTTTTATTTTTGTTTTTGTCTGTCAATGTTAACTGGTAGAAATTGTGAATTTGGGCACTTTTAAGCAAAGCATTCATTTCCATTCTTTGTCAAGGTAATGGACTAACATATGGTATCTTTCAAAAGTATTGAATTAACAGAATACCATTCAGCAATAAAATGAAGCAAACTATTAATACATATAACATCAAGGATAAATATAAAAATGATTATGCTAAGTGAAAGAGCCTAGAAAAACAAAGAAAACAAAACAGAGTATCTATTATGTGGTTGCCTGTGTATAAAAGTCTGAAAAGTTAATATTAATCTTTATTGATAAAAGGGATATCAGTAGTTGCCTGGGAACTTTGGTGGAGGGTGTGGAGGTGGACAGAGAAGATGAGAGGATAGATTATAAAGGGACTTGAGAAAAAGATTGGGGGGTGACAGATATCTTTATTATATGGATTCCAAAGATTGCAAAATGTTTCATGAGTACATACATATGCAAAGCTCAACAAATTGTACACTTTACAGAGGTGCAGTTTACTGTAAATCATCTATTTTTGATAAAGTAGTATAAAAACAAAAAAAATGTTAAGAGTATCATGGTGTATCGTAGGCAATGGAACCCAACTTTTATGAAAACTTCCCTGTGAATATAAACATAAACAAAAGTTTATGATTTAAATATAGTCTTTAACAGCTTTTTACTCTGCACCTTCTTTATTATTATAAACTCATATACTTATTTGTAGATGAGTGATCTGGGCAAGATCTTGGAGGTTAGAATCAATCTCACAGGACTGATCACATATCAATTTCTTATTAAAGGTATTCCACAAACCCAGTGGCAGAGATTTAGCCATATTTTCTAAGAGTAATAGCAGCAGCAACTAAACTTGAATAATCTTCTCTAATTTTGAATTATAACTCTCCTTAAACTTGATGATATTCCATGCTGTCAATCGAGAATAGAAAACATTTGTTAACAAGCAGGCTCACCTACTATGAAATTTTATTAATTTATCCCTCAAACATTCTATTCATTGGTATAAATTACATCCTGCTATTCTTCCATTATCTATAGAAGGGAAAATCTGTGACTATTTAACTTCTCTATTGTGAACTAAACACAACTAAAATCATTTATTAGAACTCTCTTCCTCTTTAACATTCCAGACATTTCTTGTTTATTGGTGGATCATAAGTTAAAATTGTAATGAGTAAATTATAGGCAAAGTATATGAGAGTTCTCAATTCATCCTGAAGAGTGATCTCTGAGGTGAAAACAGATCAGATATCAGAACATATTGCAATTACCAGATATTACTTAATTTGTGGAAGGTAAGAGATTTAATCAATATCTATGAGGTATACTTTTGGAGTAGTCAGTGTGGAAACAGTCAGGGTTTTTTGCCAATCTAAAATAGTCCACAATTTAAGGAACTTTTAAGGAATCTTTAATGATAGAATCACATAGAAAAACAACAATAAAAGACAATATGGAGGCTATAGCAATGCCTTGGTTGAGAATTATGCCAAAGAAGGATCCCTTTTTCAGATCACGGCTTCTGTAATATTTCAAGGAGTCAAATCATTGAGATGTGAAAAGAAGTCAGTGATCAGTCCTGGAATCTGCAATAATTACAGGAAAAATCTAATTGAGGATAATTTCTAGTACATTCATAAGAGTTGCTGGAGGTGAAAGAAACGTCAAGTAGAAACTTTCAAAATGTTTGCCACTGTACCTTGTCAATATTTGTGAAGAAATTTCACTAATCTTACTAATCTTACTCTGTGTTTCTGGTACATGTATCATCTATCACAAGCATCATCCTGGAAATAGTGTAAAGGTGGAATGTGGATAATAACCCAAGTCTCATTGTCCAATATCTCTAAATAGAACATCTGCGTATAGATTTCAAACAACCATTCCATATTTTTTTTTTTTT
>VBSM01000529.1:80400233-80429386 GCA_008086735.1 Cheirogaleus medius
AAAATCAAACAACCCTATCAAAAAGTGGGCAAAGGACATGAACAGAAATTTTACTGGGATTCTTAAGACAGAAATTTGAAAAGTCTTACAACTTACTAAGGAACATTATTGTTTCTATCATCCTCAATGCTTAATAAAATTAAAGAGAACCCAGTGACATTTTGCAATGACATTAGCAGATTTACTTGACTTTCTGGGACTTGGATGGCCCCAGTGTTTCTTCTGGCCCTCTGACTCTCATGTCCGTGATGCCATACTCTGTAGGTCCCACCACTGTCACTAGTTTGACACTATGAGGTTGAATATTTCACTCTTGATTTGGGGCTCTAACTTACCTCAGTAACACTTCACATATTATTCATGAAATTCATGCCATATATCCAGTCTTATCATCAACAGGCAGAAACTTCCTTTCTTCACATTCTTGCAACATGCTCTAAATGATCTAATACTAATGAATTTGTCTTATGGAAAATATACCAGAAGGAGAAATGCCTTAGAACAATGTTGAAAAAACCCTATTAAATAAATACTTTTGAACACTAAAGCAGCAGTTAATCTTCAGAATATTGATCCATGGCTAAATGTGTCCTAGCTTAAAAGATATAAGACATAGACTGCCACTATATCAGGAACTGTAAAACCAATAGTCTTACTAATCCTCCAGAAATAGATGGCTTTGGTTGGCGTATCAGTCATAGTTTAGTTAGCAGAAAGAAACCACACAGTAATTTAAACAGGGAAAGATCAATATGAAGAATTATTAACCATAACAGGGGATTGGAGTAATGCGTGATTGGCTAATAAAAGAAAAATAACTCCAAAGTATATAGCACAAAGCCCAGATCCAGAAATTGTAGGAGAGGACAAGGTCATGGCTCACAGAATGGCAGAGAAGTGGTTCTCTCTCACCAAACTTTTGAAAATCTGCCCTCTGGAGCTTATGGTAAATTCTTAGAAGGCTAAAGAAAGCCAGAGGTGTTCTGCTATAAAACTACTGTAGTGGTCAGGAAAAGGTACTAGGGGAAGCTGTTGGTCTCTGGGTCCTACTGTCCACATGAATACTAGAAAAGCTACCCACACTGCAGAGCAGGGCAGTAGGGAAGCTGTCTGTGTGTGTTTCAGGAGCTAACCAAGTGAATACACTGAAAAGAGAAAGGAAAACTCTTCCTCTTGCAAGGTCTCTCTGGTAACTTCTACTAACAAAGCTTTCAATCATGCCAGTTGTCAAAAGAGAAATATTTAAAGAACCTAGATCCCATCTTGCATAGAAGGAAATGAAGGATGAATTTACTGTTGAGAGGCAATAAATAGATAACTGGCACAAAAACAAAGAAAAATTTCCCCCTAAGAATTTTGAATCAAAACAGTTGCATGACATGAGCAGCTATAATAATTGTAAGCACAAATTACATGTTTTAATTAGCATACTATTATTCTTTTTTTTAAACTTTTTCATTTCTTTATTATTGGAGCAAAGTTCCAGTTTGTTAGCAATTTTTATTTTAACTTAACCATATTATTTACAAGCTTTTTATACTTTAAATATACTTTTATACTTTAAATAATACTTTTGTGTATTTACTTACTCCTTGGTATTAGAATCCAACCACTAACTTCATTTTTTTAAAAGTAATTTGAAAAAACATTAAATTAAAGAGTATTGATTTACAAACTTTTTATTCTGAGTGCCACACAAATCCCTTTCAAACAAATAAATTGTGAAAGAATTGATCTGATAACTAATTGGACTCAACTACGAATTGATCTTTTAAAGATGGAATATAATGAAAAAAAAAATGCCTTACAACTAAAAAGCTAAAACCATTTACATGTCAGATATATGAAAGGAACAAGAAGGAAACAACACTCAGGGAACATTGATAGGAGGTAGCCTGTGCAACCAAACTTTTATACAGGTAAGTTTCAAGAAGAAAACAGAAAAAGATGACCTATATTTCATAACAATCCTAGAAGTCTTACTATGTCAGGTTTTCCTTCATTTTTTAAGATCTAATCTTTCTTCTATTTGATTATGTTTCCTATTTATACTGTACCTGTCTGACAAGGATCCAAACTATCTTAGAATGATACCAAAACTATACAATAAAATATACATACATTAGTAGGGGAATTTCCCCATATATGACATTAGATGTGTGACATAAAAGCCTATTGGCTACTAAAAGCATATTGGATATGTACCTGTTATCTTTGTAAACTGTTGCAAATCTCAAGATAGCCCCTGATATCACTCTGCTTCATTTTGGTTCAATATTTTTCTTTATAAAAAAAAGAACGAAAGAATGAAAGAAAAGAGAAAGAAAGAAAGAAAGAAAGAAAGAAAGAAAGAAAGAAAGAAAGAAAGAAAGAAAGAAAGAAAGAAGAATGTAAAAAAGAAAAGTAAAAGAAAAGATAGATTGCTTAATAACTTGAATTAAGAAACAGGAAAAACTAAGTTCTAACTGAGATCTAAAACCTTAATAACTCAAGAGGAAATCTGGTGGCTTCCTTATCTTTTCAAATCTCGTCATACATATTTAAAAAACAGATGTGAGAATCGAGAAAAATTTTATATACAATAGTTCAGATATTGACGGGGGCTAGAATATGTTATTGATGCATTATGATTTCTCACTAAAAAATGAGGAAGAGCAGACATATACATGATATTTTGTTTTCAAAAGATACATGTACTATTTTAGGACAATAATATGCTTAAACACCAAATGAATTCTTTCAGATCTTTACTATATTTATCAAGATCCAGGAAACAAATGAAGAATCACAAAATTAGGCAATTTAGCTACTATCCTCATATCTAGTTCTGTGAGCTCTTCAAATTGGAGAAGGGATCATGTCTCTTGGTTTAGTTTGGTCACTTTTGGCTTTTGGTTTAGAAGCAGACTATATATTTTGAGCATAGATGACCTCTTTGCATTTGTCTTTG
This sequence comes from Cheirogaleus medius, assembly GCA_008086735.1. Taxonomy (NCBI): domain Eukaryota; kingdom Metazoa; phylum Chordata; class Mammalia; order Primates; family Cheirogaleidae; genus Cheirogaleus; species Cheirogaleus medius. Next base: position 80,403,184 of record VBSM01000529.1, read on the forward strand.
TTGCATGTTCAAATGTGTGACCTCTAGAATCCTAAACTGTGTTTTTCAGACATTCTCATCAAATGATTCAATAAATTGTCATTCATCTAAATGATCAGCTAAACCTGATATAGGTAGTGTTTCAAATAACTGTCACCCTACACTCATGATTATTCAAAGAGTGGAGTAGATCTTGAATGATCACTTTCCCAGTTGATAATTGTTTATTTTCCAATTCAGGCTAAAGAATGAATATGATAGTAGTTTGAGAATAAAAACCATGCTTGTCACTATAAATTAGATATGATTATTGACTACCTATGGTCAATATTACTTAGATTGCCCCAGGGAAATTTTGCCACAGAGATCTAGGACTATAAAATATAAATAATTTTAATGTGTACTTGTAGAAATCCCTAGAGATCAATTTCATGAAGTCAATATTTTACTGGTCATGGGAACAAGCTGCTCACACATAAAACAAAGCTTTATTTCTCAATTCACATCAAGATTCCTAGTTCTCTAATCTTAAACTGTTATATCACAAATTTTTCCTAATTTTAACCATTTTTCTTAAGAGGTCCATTGGAAACCACTTGAGCTCAGATCCCAAAGCTGTATAAATATTCCACCTTGTAACTTACCCTTTCTGAGACACTGCTCAGATGCAATTCTTTCTGAAAACTTTTTTTTAAAACAGATTTGTGTTATTTTGGGGAGTTCAATAATTCTAATTTCTGTAATCCCAATGCCCTCATTTATAAGTTAAATTATTTAAACTACAGGAATGTTTCCAAAATGTGTTCTTAAGAAATGTTATGAATTAAAATGCCAATAAACATATTTAAAAATGTTTACTACAAGTCTTAAAAAAGTCCTTGATATGCTGTCATGAATTCTGTTATATTAAGAGTACGATATTATATGCTGAAATTTCAGAACTTACTTTATTTTGAAATATAAGTTTTGTAAAATAGCAAGTGGAATGAAATCCACTTGAGACAAGTTGGGAAAGGTCTGAATTCCTAAGAAAATTCTGGTTCCAAGATGTTAAATTCTCCATTTTCACAAAAGGGAGATTGATTTTCATTTAGGTGATATTTTCAACTGCTAATACTTTATACAATATGTTTATTGAGTTATTATTATATTTAGTTACTGGCTTTTCTTCATGAGGTAGCTGGCTACTCATCATGAAGAGCATTAGATAGAGTTTATCTTTGAAATAAGTCAATCACCCTAAAATGACATTGAATGCCTGAATCCCTAGTAATTTTAACACTATAATTATCATGGCTAAGGTACATTCACTTCTTCCTTGATCAATAAAACTAACTTCTGGATAGCTTTCCAATCTCCTCTCTTAAACTGTATTTCATGTAGAGATACAGCAGGAGTTCAAGCCTCAAACTCATTTATTCATTCTTTTACACTTGTAAACTACGCTCCAAATGCTAATACATGTGGGAGAATAGTAAATGTTTCAGAAGACCAAATAGCAATAATAATTGATCTCCTAGGAAGAAAATTGCATTTCCTAATAAATTTGAGATACCAACATTTCATTTGAGGATTCTAGAATAGAAGCTATTTTTGATCTTTCATTGAGTGTTTTTATATTTAGTAGGACACCACCAAGTGTGTTCCTAATCGTAGCCCTTTATATTGCTCTCTTATCAGGCATATTTCATCTTGTGTTGCTTCTTTTTGCTATTTAATTTAGTATTATTGCGAATACAGTAATCGGTCAACTCATTATAAAGCACATTAGAGAATGTTAAAACTTTCATCAAGGAGTACAGTTTTTGATAATGGTACTTTTAATAAAATTGATTTAAAAACTTATGTTACAGGCAGTTTATGTGTTTTTAGTGCCACACAGATTTATATATCGCATGTTGTATCTTTTTTTTAGGAAATATGTTTGAAGCTCTTGGTTGGAATACTTACAACTACAGACCATATATATATATATATATATATATGGCATAAAACAAATTTCATTATTCTATGTGTTTGCCTATTTTGAATAGATTTCATCTTTCTTTGATTAGTTTTCTTTTATTGCATTGCATGTGCTATTTGCATCTGTATAACTTGATTTTGATTTGGTTGACTCTTTACGACTCCGACACTGGCACTAAAATTTACAGAACATAGGTTGTCAGAATAATTTTTTACATAATCAGCATGACAGATGCCCTTTAAATGAGTGGGCTGTTCTATCTCATTTTAGCAAGCAACTAATGTCATATATTCTCTATGCCCACCCTGTTCAATAGGCCTTTCTGTGATGATGGATATTCTCTGAAGCTCACTGTCTGATATGGTAGCCACTAGCTACATGTGGCTACTAAGCTTTTCAGTTGGCCAGTATAAATGGTAAATTGTCTTTTAAATTTTATTTAATATTATTAATTTAAATTTAAATTAGTTTGTATGGCTATTGGCTACCATATTGAACAGCACAGCTTCAGACTATTTAAAAAATATCTTGTTATCAATGTCACATATTATTGTCTTGATGGCTTCAATAAATATAATAAATTTTAAATCTCCAACTATATGATATATATTTTAATATTATTATATAACATGTACTTTATCATTCATTTATTAAATCTTCAAAATTTTGAAGGGATTAATAAATAATTATTTTCAATCCAGCACACTAATATAGGTCCTCTTTGCCCAACTCCCCTTGATATTGTTTCTCTTGCTATGAAATATTGGAAAATCATCTTAAATCTCTATTATTATATATTATTTTATCTATAATCATTGAGAGTCATATATTCTATTTGAGGGAAAATAATATATCTGCTCTGTCAAAATTAGTTATTCTGAAGATAGCTATAAATTGCTTTTTAAAAGTAGGGAGGCAATGAAATGGACTTGGCTTTATGTGATAATAGAACATTGGTTGATGGGCTGACACTCAGGAATCAGTAACTGGCTGAAAAGAGTCATGTGTTTCTTCAACAAAAGTCCAAGATAAATATTTTGAGCTTTGTTTGACATATCCACACATGCATGGTCCATATGTTTCTCTATGGATAATGTTTGGATACGGTACTAATTATTGCTTTTTATTTAGGAAACACATGTTTCTGCAAGCTGAGTTGAAAATGAAGACTGAGCCTAGTGTCTAGGACTTCCCAGTCCCACATGTCAATGTTTTGTACCATTAAGCCTATCAGTAAGCAGGCAGACTTCATGAAACTCTCTGTGAGTGCTTCTAAAAGAAAATATTTTCATGAATTTCACTTATGTGTCTAAACTTTTATTGTGACACTCATCAGATTTGTCACTTTATTGCTCTCAATAATAGAGGAAGATAGCAATGCATTCCCTTGGGTTTCTAGAGTCAGGAAAATATTTTAAAACATGATTTTTGTTGTCTTATTATATCCTTTTTGTAAACATAAATATTATAAAAGTTCAATTTTTGTCATAGTTGAGAAATGCCATCTTTTTAAGTTTCTTTTGAGATGAGTAAGTAAAAAGAGATTAGACACTAAGATGACAAAAGCTTTGTAAACAGTAGATGACAGATGTCTCTTTTTCAAATCATAGAAAGATGTCTTAGGTGCTTTTAAATATTTTTCAGTAATTAAACCAGAAAGAATTCTGTACATTTAATGGTCACTACAATTTTTTTTTTGGTTCATTGATTGTTTAACTCAAGGGAAAATATTTGCCTTAATTATTCCTGTATTCATAACAGTGAATTGACAACAACCCTCATAAAGACCAACTCCTATTTTACCTGTATAATTGTTTATTCACTTTATTCCTCATATCCTATTCCCATACCCCTCCATGATCAGCTGTATCCCTTTACTGTTACATATCCTTGTTAAATATTTAAATTTTATTTTTAATTTGCTTTATGTACATGTATTTTTATTTAAAAATGATAGCGTGTTATACATGTCTTTTCCTTTATCTTGCAGTCAGTACTATACTTATAAGATTTAAACTCCAATTTTCATAGGCATCTTACATGTTACTTTTATTAAGTATATATTATTTGGATAATATAAATGTATGTAAATGCATCGACTTTTCTCAACAATTTCCCTATGATGGAAACCAGTTTTCCCCAACCACCTGTTATCACAGTCAATTAACATTCTTTTAATGGATTTTTGTGATAATTTTTCTCAGAAATAGGCCACAAGTTTACATGGCTGCAAAAGTCTATAAGTATACCAGTATGCATAAAATTGTATGCTATTGTATCCCACCTGTTGGCTTTATCTGCCCTTTTAATTATTGCCAGTCTGAGTGTGGAAACAATTGAGTCAGGTTTTGAGCAGCACTTAGATTTTGTTCTTGTTATCACAACCCTCAGAGCACCACAGACCTTAAATATTTCTAGAGGTCTCTTGTAATGTATATAGGGAATAGCTTGCCAGTTAGTGTTCTTAATGTTTGATCTGTTCTCAGCTTTAAATGTTTTCTTTGCAATTCTTCCTCAGAGAACATTTCTCTCTTTTCTAACTTCCCCAACAATAGACTGCTATTATTTGTTACTTTACACCTGTTAGCCTGGAGTTGGTATGGAGTGGGGAAGGAGGATGCATTCTCTCTTTTGTTTCTCCCTCAGTCTCGCAGGAGCTGTGTCCATGAGTATCATTGCCTTTCCTCCTCCCACTATAGGAAACCTTTAATGCCTTGGGTCGAGGACCTTACCACATTCCACTCGGTCTTCACTTGTGCCCTACAGGAAAGAAGTTTGTTGCCCTTTCCCAAATAGCTTAAGAATTTTGTTCCCCAGGAAACATAGAAGAAAAGAGTACTGGTGATGCTTCTTGCTTTTCTTTCTATAGCTGCTGAGCTGCTTCCCCAGGACTACGCCAATGGTAGAGACTTTCTCAGGACTGCCACTCAACTTTCCATCTTCTGTGTGAAAACCTGGTGAGGTTCATAATAAAGAGCCAGCTTCTTTCCAGAGCAGCAGTCAATATTTTCCTTCAGCTCAGCAAACTTACAGGCAGTATGAGCTGTGTGACAATCCAGTACAGGAGTGTAGCCGGTGTTGATTTGGCCTGGATGGTTCAGGGTAATCACCTGAGCAGTGAAGCCAGTTGTTTCTATTGGGGAGTCATTTTTGCTGTCACCAGCAATATTGCCACGATGAACATCTTTGACAGACACATTCTTGAATTTGAAGCCCACGTTGTCCCCTGGAAGAGCTTCACTCAAAGCTTCATGGTGCATTTCAACATACTTTACTTCAGTGGTAACATTGACTGGAGCAAAGGTGACCGCCATGCTGAGTTTGAGAACACCAGTCTCCACTCGGCCCACAGGGACAGTACCAATACCACCACTTTTGTAGACATCCTGGAGAGGCAGACACAAGGGATTGTCAGTTGAATGAGTTGGTGGCAGGATGCAATTCAGAGCTTCAAGCAGTGTGTTTCCACTGGCATTGCCATCTTTTCAGGTGACTTTCCATCCCTTCAACCAAGGCATGTTAGCATTTGGCTCCAACATGTTGTCACCATTCCAACCAGAAATAGGCACAAATGCTACTGTGTCCGAGTTGTAGCCAATTTTCTTAATGTAAGTGCTGACTGCTTCAACAATTTTCTAGTATCTCTTCTGGCTGCAGGGTAGCTCAGTGGAATCCATTTTGTTAACACCAATAATTAGTTGTTTTACACCTAGTGTGTAAGCCAGGAGAGCATGCTCATTCTTTAAGATACCAGCTTCAAATTCACCAACACCAGCAGCAACTTTAAGGACAGGACAGTCAGCCTGAGATGTGCCTGTAATCATGTTTTTGATAAAGATTCTGTGTCCTGGGGCCTCAATAATAGTCACATAAATTTACTGGTCTCAAATTTCCACAGGTAGATATCAATGGTGACACCACGCTCACATTCAGATTTCAGTTTATCCAAGACCCAGGCATACTTGAAGGAGCCCTTTCCCATTTCAGCAGCCTCCTTCTCAAGTTTTTTGATGATTCTTTTGTTGATCCCACCACATTTGTAGATCAAATGGCCAGTAGTGGTGGACTTGCCCGAATTATGAGTCCGATGATGACCATGTTGATTTGAGTCTTTTCCTTCCCCATTTCAGAGCAAATGGGTGCAAAATTCCCCCATGTCTGTGACTTCCAGAAGTTTTATATTGCCAGTCCAGTCTGCACTTGGCTTTTAGAAATCCATTAAAAATTTTAGCCACATTCTTATTACTGATTTCCATGATGTCTTATGTTTGACATCTGTTCCAGGCAATATTCATGTCATCTCTCCTTTGGAGTCACCTGTCTTTCCTTAAATTTCAGATTACTGAAATCTCACCTTTCTTGTGGGTTTAAGAAAAGTTGTGTATTTTGTGCATTGTAAATATGGGAGGAATAACATTTTAAGCTTTCTGCAACCTAAGAAGAAGCTGAACGCTTATCAAGGGTAACATGTGAATGATTTTTCTAAGTATTGTGAAAAACACATTCCATCTCTTCCCCATTTATCAGACATTCCAAATTTACCATACATCAGATAATCTCTTTTCTACTGCAAATAGTTATTAACATGTTTAAATCTAATCAGATTAGGGAGCCAATTCCAAAAACCCAGAACACATCTGAAAAACTCATCCTTAAAATTCTATTTATGTTTAGAACTATTTTCAATTCTAAAATCTGTATTATTTTGGATTCCCCAGAGAAACAGAACTAATTGAATGAGATAGAGAGAGAGAGAGAAAGAGAGAGAGAGAAAGACCTGAGAACTAAGAGGTATAAGTTCTAGCCCAAGCCCAAAGGCAGGAGAAGACCAGTGTTCTAGTTTGAAGACAGGCAGAAAGCTAATTCTGTTGTAGTCTTTTTGTTTTAGTCAGGCCTTTAGTAGATTGGATGAGGCCCACCAACACTGGGTAGGGCAATTTGCTTTACTGATTGTACCAACTCAAATGTTAATCTCATCTAGAAACTTTCTCACACACACACCTAGAATGATGTTTAACCAAATATCTATGTACCTTTTAGCTCTGTACAGTTGACACATAATGTTAATATATCAAGGAATTTTGTGTATTGAATATGATTAATGAATTATTTAATATTCTTGTTTATAGGCAAATCTTACATTCTTATAATACTATTAATTACAGTAAATATGTAGATTAGGTTGAAACTTTTAATTAGATTCAAAACAGTCTTATTATGGAAACCTTTAAGCTGATAACTGCAAGGCATTATGATAAATGAGAATTGATTCTAGGGACTTGTATATTTTCTTGGGAAATTATTTATACCCAATTAAAAGGCTATTTTACTATGACCTTGGATAGATGGGGCATATGACAATACTATATTACAAAATATCTTAAATTTTTCTCACTACATACTTCTCTGATTGAAAGTACCAAATGTTTAGACACTATAAGCAATTAAAACTTGAGACCTATAAATTCTGATTAATTTATTTTGGTTAATATTAATTTAAACTATTCTTAATTTATTGAAATGCATTAGCAGGTATCAGTAGAGTTCAGGAAAGCCACAAATACTATTCAAAGGAGTAGGGGGCCCTTTTATATATCAATCTGTTTATATACAAGGAGAAGTGCCTATTTCACTTTATAATTGTGAAGGGTTAACACATTTAAATATTATTAAAAATTTTAGTGATTCATGTAAAACAAATACAAATTATTATTCATTATAAATATAATGTTTATGAACATATTATTCTTTGAGTACAATATTTAGAAAATTTTATTCATGCAATTCAGAATTTTATTTTTTTATTTTTTTTTCAGAATTTTAGATAAATACTTATTCTGAAAGTGAAAACATTTCCTCTTATGTGAATCACTTAATATAAATCTAGTCATAGAATCGCCATTGTATAAAAGTTTGAAATCAAAGCTGTGGTTACCATTTTTGACTTTGTTAATATGTTGTAGTCAAGAAAATACACCTTTAAAGCTAATTTTTTCTACATAATGCATGAAACAGCCTGAGTGATAATCAAAGTGTTTGCCTTCAAGTATCTAGAATATAGAGCAATTGCTATCAGAGTAGGAATCAGAGACTCACACTTGAAATCCCGAAATCTCCAGACAGTAAAAGTAAATAATTTTGAAAAATAAAAATAATTCTAAATTGCCATCTTCTATTGATATAATTTCAGAGATAATATTGGGCTATTTATTATTTCCTACTATTCTTCATCTTTTCCTGCCTGTTGATAATGGGGATACTTATTCCTTCTCAAAATATTTGTACCCTCTTGGCTTTTTGTGTTTTCTTCTATCGCTTTGTCTCTTTAGTCTCAGCCTCCCTCTCTGTTTTCTCACACTCCATTGATTTGGTATTTCCTAGGATTTTATTTTATTTTATGTTCCTTGCAAACAAAGCCTCCCTATATAGTCACTTTTGTGAGAAAGTGATCACATCAAACTTTATATGTAAGCACTGGTCATATGTCTATTGTGCTATTTAAACATTAAAATCCATAAATGAACTAATCATCTGGGTATTCCCCAAGCACCTGAAAATCAATAGGCTTAACTCATCATTTTTTTGTCTTCAAAATTATTATTCTTCATTCCCCATCCTAGTTCATTCATTGAGAACCATCTATAATTTTCTGTTTAACTATAATATCTAAATATAGCTAAGAACTATGATTCTAATTTCTTAAAATCTTTTACATCCATCTCATTATTTTTTTGTCCGCTGCTTAACTTAGGCTCCATTATTTTTGCAGGATTTTTGTTAAGTTCCTGAAATAAACTCATAATTTAAGCTTCCTAATAGTTAGCCAGTTCAGTATTCCCCAGTTGTTATTTTTTCAGTAAATAACCACCAAATATTATGTTTTCTTTAACAGTTACATCAAACCTTTTTATTTAATATGAGCTTAATGTTATAAGTTATAGTGATAATTGAAATATTGTTACACTTTATAATATGTAAAGCAATGGAAAATAGATCATCTCATAGTTATTTTATAATAAGGATTTTCTTATAATTTAAAACACTGAAAAGAAAACTTCAAATTCTGGAAATAGCAGCAAATAGGTTATCATTGTAGCTTTGCCAGTATTTAGTCATGAGACCCTGTGAAAGTCAATTAACCTTATAAACTTCAATGGCATCATTTGAAAAGTGAACAGTCATCTTAGATGACCTCACATTTTTGTTATTCTGCTTGTGAAGAGTTTGGAGTGTAATCGCTTGCATTAGAAAAGAAAAATCTACCAAATATCCTAAGTATCTCAGCAAAAGTCATGCTTAAACTCAATAATCAAATTGTATTCATTTAAATTTTCAAATATCTTTGGTTGATTTAATGTAGGTACAGATTGAGAAGGAAATTCACCTATTTTTATTTTCTCATAATTGAACCACTGCAGCTTTTTTATGAGTATTACTTGAGTAAATGAATATCATCTTTTCTCTACATCTATCTAGAAGTGCCTTGCCTCAGTATTAGCAAACTAGATGAATTCAGTCTTTTACTGTTTTTGCTACCTAATATTTTAAATTCAGCATGTCTCCAGTGGAATAAAACTGGATCACATGTAAAATAAATCCTATTTCAACAATTTTACACTGTCATGCTTGAGAGTGCAAGAAATAACCAGAAAATGAATGTTATAATTCACTTTTCCCCTAGAAGATAATTTTAACACAATCACTTATGAATATCATTAAAAACTTTCAGTTAATCCTCAAGTAAGTTCTGTGGGTTGATTTCTCTATGTGCATATGCAAAGTTCAATACCATAATCCTGGGAACCGTAAACTAATAATTTGTAAATTCGTACACCAGGGATCCATAAAGTCTACAAGAACTAGAATGTAGTTATTGTAAGGGCCCTTAGCATTTTAAAACTACATGCAGGAGAAAAGAAAATGGTTAAATTGTTTTTAATGGAAAAAGACAAAATATAAGTAGGAAGAGAGAGAGAAAGAGAGAGAAGGAAGGAGAGAGAGATATTAATGAGAATAGAAGAAAGAGGAAAAGAAAAGTCCAGGTTTTAAAAAAAGAAAGCCCTATTTTCCCTGCAGGGTCTGAAAGATTAATTAAATTAGTTATACTAAGAAGGAGAATGGCATTGAGTGGTAAAAAGACATTTGCATCAAGATTCAATGAATCTGAATAACTTCAGAGGAAAATGATCATGATGACCTGAAGTACCAAAAGGAAATGGAAAAAAACAAAAAAAACAAAGTAAACCAAACAGAATATCAATAGAAAGCAGTTCATAACTAGGAGTGGTTGTTTTAAATTGACATGCATGGAATTGAATTAAACTAAGTTGATTGTTTTTTAGCCTGTCTACCAAGTGGTTATGTCTGGTTCTATGATCCTGGTACATTTATACTAATGCATCTGTGTCTAACAACCAAGTGTTTATATTTGTTATTGTCCTATACATATGCCTCATCAATTCATTCAACCTTTTAAAACAATTTGAGAATTATATTAGCTTAACATTATAGCTTGGTTTCTTAAATGAGATTATTTCATATGATCATATATGTAAAAATAGGCAGGCTATTTTTTTTTCTAATTCCTGTCCTTGTTAATTATCTACATACAGTCAATGGATTTAGGTAAATGGTGATAAATGGGGGAAAATAGAGTGACATTAAGTAAGCATGGTACCTCTAAATCTTTCCTAATGATATCTATTTCTGGAATCATTAGAAGATTTTAACAAAAAAAAATCAACGGACATAACTTCTTTATAGTTTGTTATTTGAAGACTCAGGAAGACATCAAATTTGAAATTTCACTCCATTAGTATTTAATAAAATTTTCCTAAAAGCAAACTTTCTATCATTTGTTGTGTTAAATTAAAAATTAAATGTGACATATCAGTTTTAATATGGTAATGAATAGTGGAAATACATTTTATTTAGATTTTATCCTGTATTATGTCAATTTTTTAAAAATTTCCCAAACATATCTCATTAAAAATATAATGTGCATGGATGTTTAATATATATATACATATATATATATGTATATTCGTAGCATAAAATTTGTTCTGCAATAGATCACTGCTTAAAGAAAATGTTATTGACCTGTCCATTTTTCCTGATTTTTTGCTGATAGAACTCTGATATGTTTGGGCAACACCAGTCTCACAATAATGGATTCTGATTGGTCTCAGCCAATTACGATTTTGATATTCTTTTCCTTTCATTCCTGTTGCTAATAGTAACCATGGAGCCTATTTCTAGCCAGTAACATGTAAAGTAAAGTCTTATAGAAATATGGGAGTTATCTTGGAAAACTTTTGCTTTCCTACTAAAATAAATAGACATACTGGCACAAGTTTCTCTGATTACATTCCATTCCTGACTTAAATAACTATATAAAGCCTGAAATTTTAAAATACATTTTGCAAACACAAGTAATATAATCTGAAGTCATTTGCAAAGGTATTATTGAGTTTCTGAAACACTGTCACCAGCCACCTCTAGCCAGGCTTCATGATATTGGAAAATATTAATCCTTTTTTTCTTTTTTTCAAAGCAGTCTCTGGTTCTGTGGCCTGAGCTAGATTGCAGTGGCTGAGTCATAGCTTATTGTAACCTCGAACTCCTGGTCTCAAGCAATCCTCCTGCCTTAGCTTCCTGAGTAGCTGGGACTACAGGCACACCACCGTGCCAGACTAAGTTTTATATTTTTTGTAGAGATGGAGATCTTGCTATGTTGTTACTCAGGCTGGTCTCCAATTCCTGAACTCAAACTATCCTCCCGCCCCAGCCTCCCAAATTGCTAAGAATTACAGGCATGAGCCACCATGCCAGGCAGAAATATTAATCTTTAATTTAGCCACTATTAATTAGGTTTTTTGATTTTTGCTGCCCAAAGAATTTCTTTCTAATTCAATCACTGAAATTTGGCAGAACTGTTAATATTACAATGCTGATGTTTGAATGTTTATGTATGAAAACATGTCCTGTATCTAATATGTACAAACCAAATATCTGGCTCCAAATTCTGATGTAGCTTCTATGAATCTCTCAGGAAGGTCCAGGCTATTCTCAGGCTCACATGCCCAATAAATTTATCATCTCAACAATTAGTTGTCAATTGGTTTTCTTAGTTAGCTAGTATGCAACTAAACCAGAAGATTTTATTGTTTTCAGATATGTTTTCTGTTGTAAGAATGTCAAATTTATTTTTAATTAATATGTAAGTGAAAAAAGATGCCAAATGAACTGATAAGCTAGAACTCAATTCCTCAATTCCATATTATCCCAAGACTCTCCTTTTAGCATTGTATATTTTATGCCGTTTGAGGATCCCCCTTGTTCTGATGAAAGTGGTATATGGTCAACACTAGAATTATCAATAAACCAAAATGATCAGCCTTCCTGTATTGTCTAAGAAGCTTGGAGAAATGTTTGTAGTTTATGATAAAAGTCCACTAGATTAAAGTGCTACTTGAAACATCAAAACAAATTTTGAATCAAGAAGTTATTGCTCATGGAAGCTTATGCTAAAAGGTAGGGAAAAGGCTATACAATGGTGTCCACAGACTATACATTGGTGTCCATTGGGAGTTTTTGATGTCTGTGTGTGCACCTCTGTGTATGTGCTCATAAGTATGTATTCTTAGTTGTGTGTTATCCAATTAATTAATATTTGGTTATTGCACACTTATTACTGTTATTTCTGAAATATGATTTTGAACTCTAGTTTACTTGAAAAGATCAAATAATATATGTATTTTATTTGACTACTTCATGTAATTTATGAGTATACTTTATTGTTGAGAAAGAAATCATAAAGCAATATTAATATTGATCCATATCAATATTTTGATTGTCATATTATAATGTGAATTAAAATAATAAACTTAAATCAAACAATAAAAGAATTTAAAATTATGAAGATTTAATTTTGGCAAGTTTTCTCAAATACATAATGGCTTTGAATAACTAGAGACAAGTATAGTTAAAATGTTTTAAGGTTTATAAATATAAATTAATAACAAATATTTTGAATAAGCCTATATTTGTCAGGAGAAATGAAAAACACATTTACGTAACTTGAATAAACTTTGATTTACAATGGGCCGATTTCCAAAAATAAGTTTTAGAAAATCTTTTGTCATTATTCTTAGTCAAGATCTAATGGCTTCTGTTTGCTGCACTGATCTTTAGAGTAATTATAAAAGGATAAGTCTGTATTGGTAATCTATATCTTTCAAGGAGCCTCGTTGATTTTAAATGAACAACAATGACAAAAAAACATATTTATTTCGCTGAACTAAACATTTGTAATTAAAACACAAGATTGAAAAAAAGATTAAATAATAATTAGGTATAAATTATGGATTATAAAGTCTCTGTTTTATTGAGTTAACACCAAATCCTACCAGTATTCAGAAAGAATATTCAATTGTTAATGATATTTATTAATGAGTAGCCATATGCAGTACATGTTCTTCACTTATTTCTTTATTAAAATAATACTTCAGGAACATTTAGAGTCTCACTCTGAGTGAGTTGATATCAATTCTGAAATATTTATCAAAGAGCAATCTAAGAATGAAGTCCCATGCTATCATCACATATAAAAAATATTTTGCTGAAAGTTAAAATCCTGTGATGGTCTTGTGGGTTTCCACAGGGCAAAACTAGAATTTTTTTTATATTTAATTCTTCTTACTGACATTTATAATCATTGAGTCTGTTCATTTTATTTTTTAAATATTTATGGAACAGAACTGCTGATATCAATCATTATGATCATAACCATAACCAAATTCTCATCATCATATTCATAAATTTAAGGAAAAGCCTCCCACATGGTTTCAGTATTTTCCTTTTTTAAGTCATTCATTCTTATTGCTCCCTGACTGCTTGTTTTAAATTACAAATATGATCATGTTAGGCTCATATATAGATTGTGTTAGCAACTTCTCATCCTAAATAAAATTCTTGAACGTTAAGTGCTGAGTGATTTGGGTCATACCTATACCTCTATTCTTATCTCCTGTTCTGATATATAGTACTTTTCAGTTGGAGAAATCATTTGTCTTTCATGAGTATATAACATTATTTAGGAAAAATTGCTTTGAGGAAAGACACATGACCTAATTCCTTTTTGTTTTAATTTCAGCATATTATAAGGGTACAAATGTTCAGGTAACATATATTGTCTTTGCCCTACCCAAGTCAGAGCTTCAAACGTGCCCATGCCCAAGATGATACACCCATCCCCTGCTCCCCACTCGCACCTGCCTGACATCTGATGAATGTTACTGCTATATGTGCATATAAGTGTTGATCAGTTAATAACAATTTAATGGTGAGTACATGTGGTGCTTGTTTTTCCATTCTTCTGACACTTAACTTAGTAGAATGGGCTCCAGCCCTATCCAGGATAATACAAGAAGTGCTGGATCTCCATTGTTTTTTGTGGCTTGAATGGAATTCCATGTTATACAAATACCACATTTTATTAATCTACTCATGTATTAATGGGCACGTGGGTTGTTTCCACATCTTTGCAATTGTGAATTGTGCTGCTATAAACATTTGAGTGCAGATGTCTTTTTTATAGAATGTCTTTTGTTCTTTGGGATAGATGCTCAGTAATGGGATTACTGGATCAAATGGTAGTTCTACTTGTATCTCTTTGAGGTATCTCCATATTACTTTCCACAGAGGTTGTACCAGTTTGCAGTCCCACCAGGAGTGTATGAGTGTTCCTGTCTCTCCACATCCACACCAACATTTACTGTTTTGGGAGTTTTTGATAAAGGCCATTCTCACTGGAGTTAAGTGATATCTCATTGTAGTTTTGATTTGCATTTTCCTGATGATTAGAGATGTTCAGCATTTTTTTCATATGTTTGTTGGTCATTAGTCACCCTCATATAGGTATCTAATTTTTGACAAAGCAGACAAAAACATACACTGGGGAAAAGAATCCTTATTCAATAAATGATGCTAGGATAATTGGATAGCCACATGTAGAAGACTGAAAGAGAATCCACACCTCGCACCTCTCACAAAAATCAACTCACGGTGGATAACAGACTTAAACCTAAGGCATGAAATTATAAGAATCCTAGAAGAAAATGTTGGAAAAACACTTACAGACATTGGTCTAGGCAAAGAATTTATGAAGAAGACCCCAAAGGCAATCACAGCAACACGAAAAGTAAATAAATGGGACCAGATCAAATTAAAAAGCTTCTTCACAGCCAAGGAAACTATCACGAGAGCAAATAGATAACCTACAGAATGGGAGAGAATATTCACATGCTACACATTCAATAAAGGGCTGATAACTAGAATCTATACAGAACTCAGGAAAATCAGCAACAAAAGTCAAACAGCCCGTTAAAAATAGGCAAAGGACATGAACAGAAACTTTTCAAATGACCTAATTCTTAGAAGATAAATATCTGAGCATTCATTAATTTTACCAATAAAGCTATGTTAATAGCTTATACTTTCTTACACTTTGGTACATGCCATTCTCTTGGCCTGCACTATTCCTTGTCCACCTCTTTCAGCATTTGGATAGAGTACTTTTTTTTTAGTACATAAGCCAGATTTGCAAAGAAAGAATCTGTGATGTCTCAGTGTGGTTTAGCTATTCCTAAATAATTAAAGTATTTGAGGTGTTTTTTTTTCATTAATTCTTAAAATTTTAGCCTTTTATTTGGATTAGACACTGCATTGATATTTAAATTAGTTACTGGCATATTTGGGTTCATAGCTATTATTTCAGTATTCATTTTATTGTTGGCCCATCTATTTATATATATATATTCTATATTTTATTTGCATTTCAATTAAAAATTTTAATTATTCAAATTTTTATTCTATTAGCATTTTAGTTATAAAATATCTTACAATTTTTGATGGTTAATTTGCACATTAAAAAGTACATCTGTCACAGCAGTGTTATAAAAAATAGTTTATTGTTTATATTGAATGGTTAGAGACTTTGAACATTAGGAACTTCGTGCCTCTTTCCCGTCATTAATATTTTATTTACTATGATTTCAATTCAACATATACTTTAAAATAAACAAATTTTTGCATCAACAACATGTATTTACAAATGCGCACATATTCTTTTCACTATTCTTTATTCTGTAATACATTTTCATATTTTTGTTTGGAATATTATTTTTTCACCCTGAATAATTTGCTTTGATTTTAAATTTAAGCCTACTATCTTCAATCTATACATCCCTAAATACATTTTTGTTTTATGTTCATTTTTGTAGGATATTTTTGTTGGTTATAAAATTCTAGATTGATATAATTTTGTCATTGCTTTAAACACATTAAAGGTGTTAGCCATGTTTACATATAATAAATATCCTTCATATATATATATATATATATACCCCATGTATTTACAAAATGTGCATATGTGTTTTGCACACTTATCATTTTTGTCCCACATTGTTTGTTCTTTCCAGTGCTTCACTTTGAATATCTTCTATATATTGTCTTACTGGTAACTAATTCCTTGAACAACTGTGTTCAAACTGCTCTGACAACCATTAGTCAAGATCTGAATTTCAGATATGTTGTTTATATTTCTCGAGAGGTCACTGATTTTTTTTTAATTCCTATTATCTGGTAAAATTCTTTATCTTCTCATCTATTTTTTAAATCTCTGCCTCTATCTTCTTTCTTTTATAATCAAATTAGTTTAAAGTTCTTTATGCTAAGCCTAATTTCTTAACTGACTATGGTCTTCTTTTATTTCTTCTCTTAATTATAATTCATATAGTCTTGTTTCCTCCTATGCCTTGTAATATTTGGTTACACGCCAAATACTGTGAATAAAAATTATAGGTATTCCAACCACATTATCTTCCATTAGAGAAGCTTCCCCATTTCTTTGTCTGGAAGATAGAGTAAATTCTAATCATCTCAATATAATCAAGTATTGCCCTGGTTGGTACCCAGGTGGCACTTTTGATAAAACATTCTCTAAAACTGGTGTAAGCTTGTTCCTCAGGTGTAGACTCCAGACTTTTTGATTGAGATCTTTGTGGATCGTGGTATCTTAAGCTATGAAGGTCTGTGTAAGACTGACTCCTTTAGACTTGTCTACCCAGCTCTCCAGCTCCCTAGCTCACAGAATTTCAAAATATGGCAAGTATGTTCATTGGTAGAATGACCTTATGCTTGAGGCTTTCCCTCTGTCCTAGTAGCTTTGTTTTCTAAGCACTATAGGACTATATGGGACTTTACTCTTCCTTTTAGAAACTTTGACCTAATTACCAAGCCTTCCCTGTGGCCCAGGAAGTTAGTAAAATTTCAGGGAGAAGACAAATACTGTTTTAGACTCTTCTAAAGCTTTTAATATGTTATTCACATGATGTTTTAGTCTGCTTGCGATGCCATAACAAACTACTACAAATTGGGTGGCTTAAGTAACAGAAATTTATTTTCCCCATAGATCTGGAGGCTGGAAGATCAAGGTATCAGCAGTGTTGTTTTCTGGGTAAGCACCTCTCTAAGCTTGCAGATGGTACCTTTCCTGTGTGTCCTCACATGGTCTTTCTTCTGTATGTGTGTGGAGAGAAAGTGGGAGCTCTGGTGTCTTTTCTTCTTCCTAGAAATACTCTAGCCCTATCAGATTAGGGCACTACTCTATGACCTAATCTAACCTTAATTACCTCTTTCAAGACTTTATTTCCAAACATAGTCATACTGGAGATTGGTGCTTCAACATATGAATTTGTGAAAGGAACATAACACCTGTCTATAAAACATGGCCACTCAAAACTTTGTTGGATTCTTTTTTTCCCCAACAGATGATTCTGCCTGACCAGGTTTAGTCCTCAGCCCACATCCAGAACTGGAAAATATCTTCAGTATATGAAGTGGTTACTGATTATAAGATTACCTTGGAAATGATCTCTTCCATATAATTTTGGTTTATCCAGCCCATGTTGCTTCTACATATTTTGAATGACTTTTAAAAGATGATGTTTGATACTTTCTATGTATTTTTATTTTTATTGGTATGAGAACATTAATCTGCTGAAGCACACAGCAATACATCAACCAGCAAGTGAAAGTCTCAGTTGTGCATTATAAATGATTTTTCATTACTTAGTAATGTATCCTACATCTATTAAAATACCTTTAGAATATATATCACACACCTGTAATTTTTTTCTTTTAATAATTAATTTAGTTATTACTTTCTTCAGGAAACATTTTTCTTTTATTTGCCTTGCCCTGAAATTTTTGGATACATTACCTAATATTTTTATAGTATCTTCTTCTAATATCTATTACTGAATTAATCAAATGGTATTGTTCTTGTTTGTATTGTTTTAATTGTCATCAGAAACAACTTTTGTTTCTGTATGTCTGTCAACTTGAAAAACTATTCTGGTACATCATTGGCATTTAACAGATGTTTGTAATAAAATATTGGTATAGAAAAATCACTGTAGATATGCCAAAAGCAAATATCCATCGGTGTTATTTGCTTGCCTTTTCATGTAATTATTAGGCATACTTTTTTATCATACTCCCACAAGGCAAATATTTAGTCTCAAGTATCCTAATAGTAATAACAACAATAATAATAATGACAGTGGCAACAATAGCTGATATTTATTAACACAAATCTCCTGGAGTCCTGAACTAAGTGCTTTGTAGAAATGAGGTTTTTAGTCCCTATAACCACTTTATAAAATAAGTTATTATAATTCTCATTTCATAGGATGAAAAAACAAAGACATACATAATTTAGGTAACTCCATATATGAAGAAATCAACAACCACCTAAGTGACCATATTCCTTGTTTTCCCAGAAGAGTTCTGGTTTATGACTCTTGTCCTGGTTTAATTATTAAAGTTCCCCCTTTCACTTTCAAAAAGTCTCTGCAGAATAAATATTATGGTCACTTTAACCATGACACTACTTATTTGCTCAGGACTATTTAAAATTGCAATACAGTGTCCTTCTGGCCTTTCACTTCAGAATCCTGATTTTTTTCAAGATTAATTTGGCACTTTCTCAAGTATCTTTGAATAATGATTGGATTTCCCTTTTTCTATCTGATTTTTGAACTGCCTAAGGATAGTTGACTTCCTTCTACCCCACAGCATTCAGTCTTTTAAACATCCAAAAAAGAAAAGTGTCATTGTTATACCTTGAAATCCAGTTTAGGAAGAATTTCTAGCACTCTCAAAGTTAGTGGGGATAATATATTTGGGAATAGAATACATTTTTTTTACTCCCCCTCAAATTACATTCATTCAAGCAGTTATTGGATACCTTCTACATGTTAGACACTTCCTAGCTGCTGCTAAAAATATAGCAGTGAATTGAACACTCTTATCTCTCTTCTCATGCATACTACATTCTAGTTTGAGCTAGGTAACATAAGAAAAAAATCACATATATTAACTGGTAGTTTTAAGTGACATAAATAATAATGTAACAAGGTAAGATGATGGTGAGAAATAGGAAAGACAGTCATTTTAGGTACAGCACCTGAAGGGAAAATATTTGGGTAGAAGCCTGAATGAGGTGAGGCAGTAAGCTCTGAGTAAGAGCATGTGTTATATATTGGAAGGCTGTCCTGAAATATGTCTAAAATGCTTCTTCTGTTATCCTTTTAAATTAATGCAGAATTGACTCTTGGTCTGGACTTGTATTTTCCATTTTAGATAAAGATATGTCATACCTTTTTATTTTTTAATTTACATAAGTTTCTCTTAATTCATTATTCTGCAATAATAACATAACAATTATTATTATTACATAATGAAAGTTGAATAAAATCTTAATAGCTAATGGTTATGCAACAGTTATTACACATTTCCAGAAGGAAAAAGTGGCTATTTTACATACAAAGTTTAAAGTTCCAAAATGCAATCTACCCCAAATCATTTTGTGAGGAAAATATACTTAGCTTCATATTTTACCAAAGAAGATGCTCAAAAGACCTTAAAAATTTTCCCAATTTTGTACAAATAGAAAATTGGATAAGTAAAAATTGTATCTGTTCAGGACTGTGCTAAGGTTGGCAGATTTAAATATGAATAAGGTTCTTGTCCTACTCTTGAGGGATTTATAATCCATTAAGACAGACACATAAAGAGACATTTGAAATATAGGATAATGTTAAATATATGCAGTGCACAACTTGATCATAGAGGCGATATTGTATTGTGGTAGACAAGCTTCTTAGGCTTCTCATACAGATCATCTGGTTAATTGTGAGGCAACTGAGTTTTGATCCAGATCAGAATGTTTGAGAAAGAGACAGCCAGAACAGAGCACAAGTGTGAAGGGGCTGCAGATGTTAGTGTGTGAGGGGCTTGAAGACATTCTTCCCATTCTGGTATAGGAAATTGTAGGGCTTTATACTAATCACAATGCTGAGCTATCCAAAGAGTATGAGGAGAAAAGTGATAGTCCGTGGATTTTTTGTTTTAGAAAAAATGAGTTCATTGGTTCTGTAGAGGATAAATTGGAAAAGAAATACACTGATCTAAGGATTGCTATTGAAGTATATTTTACACTAGTAGATAAGGGACAGGACAGGAAAGCACTCATCTTATGTATGAACAACATTTATTAAGAAATTTCTTTTTATGTGTATAGTTTTTTTTTCTTCTTTTTATTTTTTATTTTTTCTCCAAATGTTTTTTTTTAATTACATTTTAATTTTACAGAAACAACAAATTTATGTTCAATGCAATATTTAGGATATTTGGGAAATATTTATCTTCTTTTTTATTTTTAACCAATTAGAAAACACGTTCTACTTTATTTTTACACTAAAATGACTTAAAACAATTGTGTGTTAGCTTATGGTTGAGTTTTTAATTAAAATTTAACTTATGATCTTGATTACATTTCTAAAGATTGATTTCCTTAGGTGGCAAATATTCTTCTAAAGGAATTTTGTTTTGTTTTCCACTAAGCATTGAGTATAGTCATAAAAATATAATGAAGGGTTAATGAAGGTATCCATGTATTATACTTATCAATAATATTGAGAAATAAATTTTAAGATGCTTTTTCCTATTTCATATGTTAATTACTGGTGAATTTAGTTAACACAAAATAGGAGTCACTTTATGATTATATTTAATTTACAAATATCATATCAAATATACCCTCTATGAGTTTGAAAATTATCATGTTAATATATTTAGTCAGGATTATGTTAAAAATATCCTTTCGAAAGTCATAGAATTATTTCATTCAGACTTTAGCTTGGCCTAATATAACAGATATCACAATGTTTGGTTGACTAAAAGTATAATTTTTAGGCTGGGCGTGGTGGCTCACGTCTGTAATCCTAGCACTCTGGGAGGCCGAGGCGGGAGGATCGCTCAAGGTCAGGAGTTCGAAACCAGCCTGAACTAGAGTGAGACCCCGTCTCTACTAAAAATAGAAAGAAATTAATTGGCCAACTAAAAATATATAGAAAAAATTAGCCAGGCATGGTGGCGCATGCCTGTAGTCCCAGCTACTCGGGAGGCTGAGGCAGGAGGATCGCTTGAGCCCAGGAGTTTGAGGTTGCTGTGAGCTAGGCTGACGCCATGGCACTCACTCTAGCCTGGGCAACAGTGAAACTCTGTCTCCAAAAAAAAAAAAATAAATAAAAGTATAATTTTTAGCATATTTATTTTGAACAGAGCAAAAATGGCCCTAATTGAATAGGTATGTTAGACTCTGAAAACCATATAATTGTTTAAAGATGATTTTCACTATGGAGACATGAACTGATTTTATGTTTTATCTGTGATTCCTATTAGTAATTAATACTTTAAAAGTTATTATTAATAATAATTACTTTAATATGCTTATCTGTAGTTATTCAATTTCTACCCTTTCCATTGTTATGATCTCAATATAACTGAGACAACTTTTTGAAGTATACAAATAATGGACTTAATCTGTGTAGCATATTTTCCCCTATTAGATTAGTAGAGAGAAAGGAAGGCAGAATCAGGTTTTTATGGAAATGCTTTAACTCCATGTTAACTCCATGTTTAACTCCATGCTCTTATGTGGAGTTCCTGAAACACATAGCATATTACATATAGCCTACGCAATAAGAAATTAAGGTTATAAAAAATGATTTCTAATTAATCATTTTAGATTAAAATCAATTGGTTTAATATATTTTACTACCAACCACTGGGTAAATACTCTCTTTTTATATGTTAAAAATTGAAAAATGTATACCCGTATAATCATTTATTTTAAAAATATTGATTGAACATGTAATACATGTTATATTGTGTGTGGGCATTGAAATGTAACTGTGGACCATGCCCAATCTCTGTCTTCAATGAATTCACAGTAAGAGGAATAAAATAAGAGGCTATTTTAGCACAGGTAAAGCTATTTAGAGTATAAAATATTAGTGATATTAAAGATGATTAAACATAAAAAATTACATTTGATTTGAGAACAAACTAACCAAAATACAATCTACATTCTATAGATATCATATCACTTAATGTCTGAATATCAACCATTATACAAAGTTTACTCCTCCCCTGCCAAATAATATTAGCTAATGTTTTTCAAGTTTTTCTCTTGTTTTACTCATTATTTCTTACAATATTCTAACAAAAAAAGTCCTACTATTATCCTCATTTTGCAAAGGAGGACACTGAGGCCTGGAGATATCAGACAATGTCCTCCAAATATGGAAGGTAGAGGGGTGGTAGTGATAGTTCCAAATCAGTTTAGGTCAAGACCATTATGTGCTTAATTGTTTAATTCTGCTGCAAAAGGCAAAAGATTGTTGGATGGAATATTTTGGTTAAAAGCACATTGAAAGCATTATTTAATAAAGTGAATTATTTGACATATCCTATTCCATTTGATTAACCCATCTAAAAAATAACAAATAGTGTGTTTTTATAAATTAAGAAGTTATTCATGATGGATAATAGGCTTAAACCAAATGCATGAAACTATAAGAATACTAGAAGAAAGTGTTGGAAAAACTCTTATAAACATCAGCTTAGGCAAAGAATTTATAAAGAAGACCCCAAAGCAGTCACAACAAAACAAAATTAAATAAAACAACAAAAGTAAATAAATGGGACCTGATCAAATTAAAAAGCTTCTACACAACAAAGGAAACAATCACTAGAGTGAATAAATAACCTACAGAATGGGAGAGAATATTTGCATGCTGTACATCCCATAAAGGGCTATTTATAATCTACAAATAACTCAAGCAAATCAGCAAGAAAAAATAAACACCTTTAAAAGTGGGCAAAAGACATGAACAGAAACTTCCAAAGAAGATAGACTAATGGCCAAGAAACATATGAAAAGATGTTTAATATCTCTAATCACCAGGTAAATGCAAATCAAAACCACAATGAGATATCACTTCACTCCAGTTAGAATGGCTTTTATCAAAAAGTCCCAAAACAATAAATGTTGTCATGGATGCAGAGAGATAAGAACACTCATGCACTGCTGGTGGGACTGAAAACTAGTAGAACCTCTATGGAAAGTAATATGGAGATTCCTCAAAGAACTAAAAGTAGAACTACCATTTGATACAGCAATGCCACGCCTGAGTATTTACCCAAAGAAAAAAAGACATTCTATAAAAAAGACACCTGCACTCTATGTTTATAGTAGCACAGTTCACAATTGACAAAGATGCGTAAACAATCCAACTGCCCATCAATACATGAGTGGGTTAATAAAACATGGTATATGTATACCATGGAGTACTACTCATCCATAAAAAAGGGTGAACTAATACCTCTTATATTAACCTGGATGGAAGTTGGAAAGTGGAGACCATTCTAAGTGAAGTATGACAAGAATGGAAAAACAAATACCATATGTACTCACTATTAAATTGGAACTAATCGATCAACACTTATGTGCACATATGGAAATAACATTCATCAGAAATCAAGCAGGTATGAAGGAGAGGTGGGGATGGGTCAAATCATACCTAATAAATACAGTACACGTTATCTTTGGGGTGGGCACACTTATCAATTTGATTCAAACAGTACAAAAGCAATTTAGGTAACTGAAACATTTCTACCCCTGTAATATTATGAAATTAAAAAATAAGAAGATATTTCAGCTCACAAATAACTTAATCAAAAATTTTAGAGGACATTCTCAAATTATATGATAAAACTTTAATTAATTATTAATTTTTTATTATTAGAAATTTTTCTTTGGCCTTTTTATCTTTTACCAAAACAGTGAATTCTAAAAGCTCCCTAAACATTTTCTGTGTATGCATCATTTTTAAAATCTATTTAACTCATAATTCAATACCTATTAGTAATTTGTACATTAAAAAAGATGAGTAGAAAGTGTTTGGGCATTATGTTGTTTCCTAATGAACTGAAAATCAAAAAAAGAATAACTTCCTTCAGAAAGGTGTAGAAGAGAAAGCTCTAGGGAAATTTTCCAGGAGCTAATTAATTCAGACTGCTGCAGTAATGTTATAGTCACATTATAGGTTTCTTTCTGAAAATTAGATGTTAGTTTTGAAGTGTTAATATATTCAAATGAATGCAAATTACCCCAAATAGTCACTAACAAATAAGGATTTTCATTTAGTTACAAGTTATACATTTTAGAGTATCAAATATGCAAATGTTGGGTGATCTATGGGAAAAAATTCTTAGATATGATTAATTGTCAAAATCTTTTATCTGAAAGAATCTATATGAAACTAATTTCATTAAGATTATTTGTGCTCATTTAAATTTGTGAAATCATATAACTGAAAATTAAACTGGACTAAACCATAGCAAAGTGATTAGTGAGACTTAAGTGTTTGTTATAGTTATTCAGAATAAAATAATCACCTCTTAAGTATGCTACTAATTAAAGAATGGAGGATACCTTAAAAGGATTTGTCATAGTGTAATGTTAAATTTATGAATGCATTTAACCTAAAAATTGGACATTAAAAGAACAATCAAAATGGTGGAAATTTTAAATATATCATTATTTTATAACTTGGTGGCAATATAGTTTGAAAGAGAAAGTCTTGATTTTAGAAATAGACAAAATTGATTTAATTTTTATTATAGATATTTAAGATATGCAACATGTTTTAATAGACACATATATAATTAAATGGTTACTAGAATCAAACAAATAAACATGTCCATCCTCTCACAAAATTACTATTGTTGTGTGTAGTAAGAGCATCTGAAATCTACTCCCTTGGCCAATTTACAGTATATAATATAATATTATTAACAAAAGTCATTGTGTTACTCATTAAATCTCTAGACTTACTCATTCTACACAACTGAAACTTTGTACCCTCTGATCTATATCTCCCCATTTCTACCTCTGACCCCAATACTTCCTGACCCTGGTAACCATTGTTCAACTCTTGGTATTTGACTTTTTTAGATTGCACATGTAAGTGAAATCATTCGGTATTTTTCTTTCTATGTCTGGCTTATTTCACTTAGTATAATGTTTTTCAGGTTTGTTCATGTTCTCTCACAAATGACAGGATCTCCTTTTATAAGGCAGAAATATATATAAAAATATATAAAGTATATATAAATATATATATATATATCATCACAATTTATTCATCCATCAGTGGATACTTAGGTTGTTTTTACATCTTGGCTATTGTGAATAATGTTACAATGAACATAGTAATGCAGATATATTTACTAGATGGTGATTTCATTTCCTTTAGTTTTCTACCCAGAAGAGGGATTGCTGGGACATATGATGGTTCTACGTTTAATATTTTGAAAAATCTCAATATTTATTACCTAATGAGTATATCAATTTACATTCCCATCAATAACGTGAAAGGGTTCCCATTTCTCTACACCCTTCCCAACACTTGTTATTTCTTGTCTTTTCAATAATAGGCATTATAGCAGTATGAGTACAATGAGATATCTCATTGTGGTTTTGCTTTACGTTTTCCTGGTGATTAGTGATGTTGAATACCTTTTCATTTACCTGTTAGGCCATTTTTATATGTTCTTTGGAAAATATCTGTTTAGGTTGTTTGCTAGTGTTTTAGTTGGTTTATCTGAATTTTTTACTATCAATTTGTGTGAGTTCTTTATATATTTTGGATATTAATCCCATATCAGATATACAGTATACAAATATCTTTTTCCTTATCTGTAGGCTGCCTTTTCATTTTGTTGATTGTTTCTTGTGCTACACAGAAGCTTTTTAGTTTGATGCAGTTCCAGTTGCTTTTTTTT
>VBSM01000529.1:80434056-80446918 GCA_008086735.1 Cheirogaleus medius
AAAGAAAGAAAGAAAGAAAGAAAGAAAGAAAGAAAGAAAAGAAAAGAAAAGAATTCACTCAAATTATTAGATGCTAGAGTTTCTATTAAAAGTGATTGCATTTCATTTAAAATTTGAATTTGATTTTAAACATCAACTCTTAAAGGTTACCATCTCCCAACTTTGTACTTATTTTTTTCTAAAAGGTATACCTGACTACCTTCCCAAGATCTTTTGCCCACTTATGGTCCTCTAATAGATGTACCTCACCACTTTTTCAATGTTTATTATCCCTGCTCTGCCCTTGCTACTTATCTTATTCTTAGATTTTATAGTTCATCATTATCTTCACATCCTTACCATTATTCTCAACTTTCTTTGTATCTACTTTATTTACTTAGAAAAAAATACAAATCTGGCTAAACTATATTTTTTATACAAAGTCTGAACTCTCTCAAACCGAATACAGTATTGATTGGTTTTATTTGAAATTTATGACTGCATAATTTCAAGGGCTCCTCAGCTGAAATCTTACTTCAATTTTCTTAATAAACATATTTCAGCTTCTGAAATGACTATTTTACATATTGTTCACTACATTCAAACCTCCATTTAACTTTGCTACCTCAACATTTTTATATCTTCACTGAATTATTTCTTGACAATAAAAGAAGCAATTGTTCACTACCTAATCTTACTATCTTAAAAATACAAATCTCTTATTATAATTATTTATATATTATAATCTCTTTCATCCTATTAAATATATAAACTTTCTTATATCCTTTCTAAGACTAAATTATACATTTATTCACTGAATCTCAATATCACTTATCATAGACTTTATATTCTAGAAGCTATGTCATTATCTCATATATTATGCAATTTTTTCTTCTCTACTGATTTTTTTATCAGCATGGAAACATGTTATAATATGTTGCTGTCACATGAAAAGTAAAATAAAGCCTTCAAAATATCACCTATTCCAGCTACTGTCATATTCCTCTGTTCTTTTTATAACCAGCTTGTAACAAAATATTGTTATACGTTATTCACTAATACATTTCTGCATGCCTAATTTTTTTTTTTTAGATAGTCTTACTCTCTCCCCCTGGGTAGAGTGCAGTGGTGTCATCATAGCTCACTGGCACCTTAAACACCTGGACCCAAGTGATCCTCCTACCTCAGCCTCCAGAGTAGCTAAGACTATAGGGGCTTGTCACAAATCCTGTCTAATTCTTCTCTTTCGTAGAGATGGCGTCTCACTCTTGCTCAGGCTGGTCTTGAACTCTTGAGCTCAAGCAATCCTCCTGCCTTGCCTCCCAGAGTGCTAGGATTGCAGGTGAGAGCCACTGCGCCAGCCCATACCTTATTTTCTTTTAAGCTCTTCAAACAAGGCTCATGATGATACCCTGTTCACATCTCCAGTGACTGACTTCTTAAATAAATTGATTAATTAATCTTATTTTTCCTCTATTTCTCAGCAACATACAATCCAAGTAACTCTTCTTCTACTTCATTTTCTCATATTTCTCATTAGCAAGTTTTGTTGTTCTACTTCCAAGTCTTTCCACCAATGCTAATAAATATTTAATCGAAGACAACTTTATTTTCAGGAATATTTCAATAGCTTCCAAACCACCCTCCATGATTTTCACCATCTTCTCCCCTAGAGCAGTGCATCCATTAAGTATTCAGTGTCACCTTCAAACATAGCAGTAATAAAACATCACACAAAATCACTGAATGGGTTCCTCTATCATTCACAATGACAAACAAAATCCTTACAAAGAATTCTAAGCTCTGCGTAATCTGGATTCTTTTCATATATATTCTAAAGGGGAAGAGATTAGGTAGATGTGAACATAATTACATAATATCATACAATAATGGCAGATACTGATGAATATCATGTAGATAAACACAGAATGCAAGAAAGTAGGACATATGTGTTGGTGATAAAGAGCTCTTTAGTTATCGTGGACAAGGAAGAGCTTCCTGAAGACTTGACAATTAACAAAATATGCAAGTGGTACCAATAGCAAGAAATAAATTAGTGAATGCTAAGGCCTAACTTCACGGAAGTATTAAAGTATTTGAGGGACTGCAAGATAACATGTTGTTAGAACAGGATGAGGACTCAGGGACTTGGTAAGAGATTATGTGAGATGAGATAGAGCTGAACTAGTCTCTGGTCAGTAAAATCCAACTTTCTATCTAGTTCATGCCTGTAAACTTGCAACTTCAGGTATATGGAAAAAATCCACAGCAATGCTGACTGCGTGACTGTAAAGTCATTATCATTAACCGCAACAGCACCCCAAATGCTACCTGTCAATCTCACAAATATTATTGTCTTATTCCAGTCACTCCTTCACTATCCTGGACAATAATTTCATAGCATTCTATCTCTCCTCAAATTCCCAACACCTCATTCCCTGTTCTTTCAGCTCCTGACTTTGCTTTCTGTTTCATTGAGAAAATGGAAACTATCAGAAGAGAATTTTGAAAAGCTCATACTGCATTGTTTACCTAACCGCTTGCATCTGTGCTCAAGTTTTTGGTAGTTACTTTTGTTACTATAGATGGACAATCCTTTTTTGCAACAGAAGCCAATCTTTGCACTTGTACACTAGGACCAATCACTTCCCCGCAAACTCTCATCCCTACCCCGCCATTTAATCAAAAGTGAACTCTACAACAATTCTTTGTCTTACTCCCAGTCAGCCAGTTTTCCTTATAACTGGATCTTTTAAAACCTCCTACAAACATATTTAAGGAAATCACTTGACCACACTTCCCTTCTAGCTACCACATTCCTTCCAATTAAGTCTATTTCATTACTGTCATTACTACTACTCTGGGAAAAGCACCATACAATATTTCTTGAAATATTGTACTATTTTCCTAAAGGATTTCTCTGCTTCTAACTTTGTCCTTTTTCAATCAGTTCTCAACATAACATCTAGAATAATGCAATTAAAATATACTCTGCTCAAGTTATTCTTCTCTTCAAAATGCACTAGCTGTTTCCCCTCTCACTCAAGTAAAAGCCAAAGTCTAAGCATTAACTTGAAGGGGCCTTAATGATTGGCTCCCCTAATTCCACTCCCAACCCCCACCATACACACTTGATACATGCAGTTTACCGTCTATTAAGCTCTTTCTCTAATCTCTCTGCTCAGCCACACTAGTGTCATCATTCAACCTCAGAAACACTGAACTTGCATTTTCCCTTGCCTTGAATCTCCTACAATTTTCACAAGGATCCATCCTTTACCTTTTTTCAGGTCTAAACTGAAATTTTACCTTTACTATGAGGCTTTTTCTGACTACATTTGTTTCCTAGGATTGTTGTAACAAGTATCACGTGGTAAGTGGCTTCAAATAATAGAAATCTATTTTCTTATAGTCTTAGAGGTTAGAGGCAAGAAATATGAAATCAAGGAAATAATCAAGGGTTAGTTCCTTCTGAGAACATTGAGGGAGAATCTCTTCCATTTTACTCTTAGCTTCTGATGACAACCAGCAATCCTTAGAGGTCCCTGGCTTGTAGGTGCATCACCCCAGTCTCTGCCTCCATCTTCACATGTCATTATTCCTGTGTCTCTGTGTCTTTGCACAGCTATATTCCCTCTGTGTCTCATGTCTTTTCTTAAAGGGACACCAATCGTATTAAGGGTCCATCATACTCTTATATTGCCTCAATTTTACTAATTACATCTATAACAACCCTATTTCCAAATAATGTCACATTCTAAGGTACTGAGGGTTAGAACTTCAACATATATTTTTTGGTAGACACAATTAAACCCCTCATAATGACCATCCCATTTAAAATTGTACCTGGCATTCTTTGGTCCTTTCCTTAATTTATTTTTCTCCATGATACATATCACTGTTTTACATTCTACATATTTAATTAATTTTTATAACTTTGTTGTTTGTTTCTTCCTATAAGCTTTTAACTTCCATTGGGAAAATAATATTTTGGTTTATGTTTGCTCAACATTCTATTCTCAGTGTAGAAAAGAAAGTTTAGTTGTAGGTTCCTAATAAATACTTGTTTAATGAATCAATGAATGACATTTATAAGGATTAATGAAGGAATGAATCCCTAGACCATGCCATGCTTTAGTCTAAGCACTGGAAATATATATATATATATAAAGTCACATAAGGTTTTTGCTGTTTTCTAACACTGGATTTTATTAAATGTAAGTATATACATCCTTCTTAAGCACCAGTTGACACTATCAATTCTTTTTTACCAACAATGTCAATAATAGTCACATAAAATCTAAAATTCCCACTATGATGTGATATTTATTATTCATAGTTGAGAAGACACTACCCTGCAGAAAGCTGAGCTTAGGGCATAAGTATTTATTAAGTGTTAAACCACAATCTATATTCATTTCTATGATATGTGTATGGTAACATGGATTGATCAACCCTAATGAAAACTCACTTGGCACTAATGCTCCCTCCACAATCTCCCAAATCCCATGCCAGTAATGGAAGCACTAAAACTGAAAGCAATATGTAATATAATATTATTTTGACTTTATTGTCCATTTTGTTTTGCAAGTTTTCTCTTTCACAGACATTCATGATGTTAATGCAATTTTTATTGCTGTATTCTTTGCAGTCCTATTGAATTCTGAATAGCACTTGGAACAATATATCATGTATGTTTGCTCAGAAGCAAAAAAAATTGGAGTTAATGATGAATTTCATCATTTATCAAAGTCATTTGAAAACTATTCAGAAATATTCCATTTTTATTCCCTATCACTTTTACAGTTATAAGACAGATATTAAACTTTGACTATGTCTTATTTTAATGTAGATACTGAAACATTGCGATATGCAAAGAAAGAAAAAGAAAAAAGAAAAAAGAGCCGCAAGTAATTTGAAATTCGTTAGACATTCTTTTGTGAATCTCTATTTTCCCACTTTTCAAGTGATAACAATATAGCAGATTTAGATGAAGAATTGCCCTTGGAATATTTTAACTTTGATCTTAAAGATCTTACTGGACACGAATATGTATATTAGAATGTGCTCCTTTATATAAATAATCCAGGTAAAATATATCACAATGAAGGTCATGCTTTCAGCAGGCGCTTTGATCTGAATTACTCTTCCTCCTTTTACACTCCTCTGTACTTGGGCATATCACTTAACCCTTCTGAAATGTGGATTTTTTTCAATGACAGATTTAACATTAGTTTAATCCTTATAATATTACTTGAGGTTCTATTCTAGAAATTTTATAATAATTATATCATTTGCATAGCACATTTGCATTGTATATAATATCCGTTTTTATAAACACATAGATCAAGGTTCTAAAAGGCAAAGCTAATGGTGGATATGTAGATGTGGGTCTATGAATTTAGCTCTTATTGAGTGCTAAATATGTGCCACATTCTGAAACCTTTATAATCCATTTGATTTTGATTTTTACCAGTTATATATGTATATAGCTTAAAAAGCCAAAGAGTCCTAAAAAGCTTTTAAAGGAAATGTCATTAGATATTACTTTGCTCCTGACCATTCCCAGTCTTTGCTTCCCAGAAGCTGTCACTTTTCTTTCTTTCTACAATGTTTTTAAATTATTTTTTTAGAATCTGTCATCATGTCTTTAGATAATGTGCTTATATTTCAATTTCTTAAGTTTTCAATTTTCTATATCTATTATTTTCTTTACATGGGAAGAAATAGTTTATCTTCTTTGTACCCCAGCTATCTCCCTGTACGCCTACCTGTAGCACAGGTGCTTACTACTTCTTTCATAATCTAAAATCTTGTTTTATGATTATTTTGAGTTCATAGTTATTATATTTATATAATTGTGCCTACGTAATGTTATTCATAGCTGAATCATATAATGCTTAATAAACATATACATTGCTTTTTATAATTTTTGTTTGTCTAAGAGTTAGTAATTGCCTCATTGTTTGTGCTTCATTTTCTATAAACCCATCCTTTATTTATACACAAACTATATTTCAGAAGTTTAAATCTCTTATTAATACATTCAAACACATTAGGAATCTATCTTTTATTTTTGAGCAGGGACTTTTTTTTCTTGACGCTTTCCATCTCTCTCCTTAAATATAGACAAATTGCTTTCTGGGTCAGTTGCACCTCCACACTTCTCTATTTTAGTATTTAAAAAAAATTATGTCTCCTATTTATTTTTTTCTTGGTTTAGTCCTTCTGTTAAACATCTGTTAGTAGCATTCTGTGAAAGGGATTATCAGAGTATTGTTAGTATATGTATGTTATATTCTGAGATCATACCTGATTCGTGTTTTGCATGTCAAAAGTTTAGTTTAGAAATACTTACTTTGTAGACTTTTGGATATTTTGTTCTTTTGCTTCTAGGTTTCAGTGTTTTTTCTAAGAAATCAGATTCCACTCTGGTTATCAACTAATTTTATATGACATTTTAAAAGTTTTTCTTTTTCTATTCCTTCTTCTGTATTTTTTATTCCATCTTTCTATCACAAAGTTTATAAAAATATATCATTTTAATTTGGAAACTCATACCCTTCAGGTAAGTTAAACTTTAAATATTATTGTTATCATCTAAATTTTTCTCATTTTATTTCTTTCTTTACTTTTTATAGTACTCATATTAATTGAAAACTGGTACTTTTATCGATCCATTCATTTTATTTGGTCTATTTTACACTTTCTAGCAAGTATTCTCATTTTTTTTTCAAATTCCTTCTTATTTTTCTTTTTGGCTATCATATCTTTCAGTATCTATACTTAACCTTCTACTCTATCTAAAATAATCTTTATTCATATATTTCTAATTTTTTATTGATTTATGTTTGCAATAGAAATCACAAGACTTGTTAGCAAAGACCTGCTATTGGTTAAATCCTAGAGCAACTCTTCAGCAAGGAGTGGGCGGCATGATCCATAAATGGAAGCTCTACGGTACAACATTATGCAGTGCTCACTTCCAACATGACCATATAGTTTAATAGGAAGGGAAGAATTTTCAATAAGGAAACTGTAGGTGGCACAGAGAATATTTTCAAGTTACTTTCTTACAAATGACAGTAGCAGTCTCAAATCAAGTATCTCATTTCACTTCTAGGATACTCATACTTGGAATTCTGGCAGCAAGATTTCATTACAATCTACAAATTGTCATTGGGTTTTTCCTTTTTAAAATTTTTTTTCTTCTCATTTTCTGAATGGAAGCTTTTTTGTGTGATTACTCTCCTCCTTTTAACTAACTTTTAACCCTTTATTGATTGGGAGTGTATGTGGGGGCTTGCAGTGATGTCTATGTATGTATGTCATTACATTAGTGAGCCATACTCAGACCTGTTGGAAAATACAGTGCAGGACCTAGAGAGCATGAACACTGAGCTGGATGTATACATGATGTGGGACCTTTCAGTTATCTGTGGTGAGGACTGAGTGTATTTCATGTATAGGAGGAGGGTGCATATAAAAAGTTGGGTAGCCAGAAGGAGCCAGTTTAGTGACTGGACTTCCTAGCTTTCATTTAAAATTCATGTGGTCATGTGACTAAATGGGTAATAACAAAATGTGAGTAGAAATATGAGTGTAACATCTAGGTTATTTCATTTTAAAGAAGTCTATGCTTTTGCTTTACTCTTTCCTTCAATAGGAATATGGATGTGAATGTGAACCCTAACACCATACAAAGGAAGGAAAACCCTTGGAGGTTGGAGGGAGGAAAGGTACAGGAATCTAGCCTGTTAGCACAAGACTCTTCAACTCTAGAATGTTTTATAAAAGGGAAATAAATATCAACGTTCCTGTACTTTTTGCCTTTTTTGTAATAGCACTTTAAGTAATATGCTAATTAACAGGATATACAATTCTAAAATTCCTTTGGAAAACAGTTTGCATTTTCTCCCCAAAATGAATCTGAATATAACCTACTAGAACATGAGCACAAGGAGGCACATACAATAATATTTGCAGCAGTTTATTTATTTTTGAAAAACTGGAGCCAATCCAAATTTCCATTATCAATGAAGTCATGTAATGAAATAATAAATTACATGAGTATTCATCAACAGTTGGCTGGATTTCATTTGTACAATTTCAAAAAGGAAGAACAAACCTAATAGTTTTTCAGAATATACAGAGATAGTTCTATGATAGTTATGAAAGAAGTTATATAATGTTTATCACAAAATTCACATTAGACTAGTAATTGGCACTAGGGTAGAAAGACATGTATGATGGGGGAGGGAACATGAAGAGGGATTCTAAGGAACAATGTTCTGTTACTTAATCTCATTGAGGTAAAATGAGTGCTTTCTTTTTAACTACTCTTTAAACACATATGAAACACATATTTTACACTCTCTCATATATCATTATATATGTTACTATAACAATAAAAGTGCTTTATTTTTGTTGTTCATAAGATATAGTATATTTGCACACATACCTATGTGTTGTATGTATACATAGTATTTGATATGTGTACAAAATAGCATATATATATACATATATATATATACACACACACACACAGAGCAGAGATTTTACTGCTCCAATTAGAAAGGATAAAGAATTCTATGAAGGAGTAAACTTAATTGGAAAAGTTCTCTAAAGGCAATTTCATTAGTTAAGAAATTCAATAGTCTGAAGCTTCAATGAACTTTGTATAAAATTAGTTTGAATCTTGCAAAGAGGGCTCCTCCTGTGAGTCACAGTGGTCTCCCGTGTAACATAGGTAGGGAAGTACCTGAGGGAATAAAAAAGGCACTGTGATTAGAGATTTCTTTTATCCTGGGGATACATACAATTATAAAAAAAAACCCTTTTGAAAAGCTTTCTAAAACCCTGTGAAAGCTATAGCACTCTCTGGAAGCATGGAGAGGCATTTTGCTTGCTTTTACTTAAAGGGCATGACAGTCAGAATCTGATTCTGGGAGAGACTTGATTTTTGTTTGGCTCAGCAGGCAATTCAATTAAAACACAATGTTTAGTTTAAAAGGGTCTGTTTTTATACAGCTGTGGCCTTCTCTCATTTATGGGTATTTAACAGTAGAATTTACTTTTTTACTCTGTCTATTAAAAAAATCATTTTAAATAGCTATATTTCATTGTGTTTTATATGATTTCTTTTTGTTAAAATTGCAACTTACTTTATTTTATGAGATCACATTAAATAAGTTGCTTCTTTTGTTCACAAATTCAAATCATTTTATTGATCAGATTACTTTATGACTTTTCTATTATTATGCCACCTCAAAATATTTCTATGCGCAAAGCCTAAGACAGTTTAAGGTAGAATAGATTGGAGAGAAGCATATTAATATTTATTCTACATAACTAATATCTCATCTAAAATAATTCCTTAATTCTCATCCAATCTAGAGGAAAGTGATCATTGAGGTTACATCCATCATGTAACCATGTTAAGTTTGAGAGGCCCTATTTATGCTGATACTTTTTGGGAAAAAAATAATTAATTTGCCTGGATAACATCTGGAGTCTAGATCAGATTAGAGTCATAAGAAAACAATAACAAAATCTTGACAAAGTCACAAATTGATATTGGAAGCAGTGGGTAAATTTGAATTAATTTCATTACTTCTACCTTGAATAAAAATATGTAGAATGTGAAAACTTGAATTAAACCAATTGTGGAATATATTCTGTGGCTTTTTCAATAGGCAAATTAATACATATTTTTCTTTCTTACAAATTTCCAGGTAATATTGTAAAGTAAGTACGGAGACCTAATGACCTCATCTCTACCTATCCATTCTCTGTTTGCCTTGTATACCCTAGGAAATGAATAAAGGGGTTACAAATCAAATGACAGAAACCTCCAATATCACTAGAAATTAGGGAAGATTATTATTCACCAACCAGAAATACTGATTGAATTCATTATATATAATGCAGATGGGATGAGTTTGATAGAAGACATGAGTAGTAGATTGTAATTATCCCCTCTGAGAAGCAGTAGTGTCATTAGACAGTAAAAAAGAGAAAATGCCATTAGAAATGAAATAATATCCACAATATAGAAAGGAGGGGCTATAAATGAGGACATTTGGGGCATTTTGGAAAAAAAATAAAAGGAGTCCACCACAAAGCTGTCCCTACTTCATTCTTTCAGCTCACTGCATTATAGACATGTTAATATAAATTTTCAGGAAGCAGAGCATTATAAATTTTAGAGGAGAATCTCCAGAATTACTAAAGTAAACAATAATGAGAATCAAGGCCAATTTAATCATCCCATTGATTAGTTTACATCAGGCCAACTTTTTTTTTAATTTTTCAAGGAATAATAAACAAATAGCAAAATAATGGAACCAACAAGCTGAAAATGATGAGAAGAAAAAACAGTGAAAGCAAAAAAATATTAAGAATATAAAATTTTCTTCAAAGTAATGTCTTCATAGGGACCCAGAGTAGGATAAAAGAAAAGAAAATATTTTGCCTAGAAGAATTATTAGCATTAC
Organism: Cheirogaleus medius; assembly: GCA_008086735.1. Taxonomy (NCBI): domain Eukaryota; kingdom Metazoa; phylum Chordata; class Mammalia; order Primates; family Cheirogaleidae; genus Cheirogaleus; species Cheirogaleus medius. The sequence goes on from VBSM01000529.1 coordinate 80,444,532, forward strand.
CTTGATTGCACAGAGCCTCAAAACATAGGTAATACCTCATTTTTAGCTCCATTTGGAGGGAAACTCTTTCATAGAAATCTGTTAACTTTGGTAGTGTAATTCCACTTGTCTCCATTCACCTATTCATCATGAGGATTTATAAATATGACAAAAGAGGACTTTCTATATACTAATTTGGCACAGACCTTACCTTGATCAACCATGATTTATAAATAGAACTTATTATCATCAGCTTTAGGAAAAATAAGATAAAATTTAACATACATAGATAGTAATAACTCTTTATAAAACAGAACTTTGTATGTATTCCTTTACATTAATATTTATCTACCAGAAACCTAAGCAAGCCTCAAACAATATTGAAGCATAAGAATCAGAAGAATTAAGGGTTTTCCTCAGGGTCAGCAACATATTATATAGGGGAGAAGTTACTAAATTAAATAGCGTGTGTTTGAAAACTGTAAGTATTAATAAAAAACAGAAGTTCTTTGCCCTGATGTTCACCTCACATCCTATCTTCACATGAAGTAGCACAAAGTTGAGCACCTTTCCCCTCAAATATGAATTACTAAGTAATGATGTATTATATAACCAAATATGATAGGCAGACAGGAGGAAAACAGATACATGACAAGAACAACACCATGAAGAAAGATAAACTAAACTACTGAATTTATATACAAGGCAGAACCACAATTTTAAAAAAGTAATAATAAATATGCTCAGAAATATATGAGACAAGAGATTAAAACTTGCAGAAGGAACAAGCACTATGAGACAGAAATGATTTAAGTATTATGCATAAAATTTTAATTTCTCCAATAATGATTTCAATAAATGTGTTGACTAGAAAAATGGATATGATCAACAGATGGAATTAATGAACTAAATGATGAGATAAGGGAGCTATCCCAAAATCATTGAGCTAGAAATGTCATCATAAATTTGATGAGTCCCCAAATAAGAGAAAAAATGAAGGATGGAAATATTTGAAGATATAATAAATTGAATGTCCATGCATTAAGCATGGAAATGGCAAGCAAGTCATACAAGGGCAAAACAAATGCATACACATACACATTAGAAATAATGTTTTTGAATTCATGAATCTCAACTCCAAAAGAAAAAGGTCACTGATAAAAGAATAATACTGACTTCAAATTTCTCACCAGGTGACAGTCAAGAGCAGGTAAATATCAATAATTTTTTTAAAATCCCTTGAACAAAACATGTTACATACAAGTAAACTATTATTTGTATATGCTGACAATTCAATAGGCACTCAGAAATATAAGTTCTGGGAAAGTATCTTATTCAATGATATTTTTTGAAAGCACTTACACTAGAAGACCTTCAGCAAGAATATATTAATTCTACTTGACCTCAAGTAGAAAAGCCATATATGGAAATTGAGGGTGAGTAAATAACTCAGTAAATTTCTTGCCTAAATAAACAGTGCCAAAGATAATGGTGATATTAAGAGGGTAGTTTTCAGGATCATTAGTACATACTAAGTAAATTATCTTGTTTAGGATGAAGACTTAATTAGTTGTAAGTTTTAGAAATCTGTGGTAAAAATAAAACTATAAATAACACATAAGTAATAAAATAGTGAAAACCAGCAGAATAAAAGTAAATGTATGAATAACAGAGAAAATGTATGTGGTCCAAGGAAAGCTAAGACAGGAGAAAATATAAAAATGAAAGAATATAAAATAACTTTAATAACTTATAAAAGTTATTTTATAAACAAAAGCTAAGTAGGCAGAGAACATCTCTAATAAAATAATAATCATATATATTTAAATAAATTAAACTTACTATTAAAAGACAAATACTAAATTGTATTAAACATAAACAAAGATTAAGCAATCTATTTTCTTTATTTCTATGAAGATACAAAAAAGATAAATATGTAAGTATCTATGGAAACCAAATATATATATACACACATATATATAATTATATAATAATAAATATATTGATATATAAAAGGAAACCTGAACTAGACTAAAGAAAATTTTAAAATCAGGATAAATATAATATAAATGTAATTTCAAAGTTATAAAGACTGATAAGTGATGAAGAGTTGTGTTATATGCTAGTAAAAGACATACTTTCTCAAGAAGAGACAATAACTACATTAAAGCCATTTAACAAAATGTCTCCCAGTATCCCCTTATAACATTTTTCTCTTGTGCAGAATATTTTAGTGATTTTTCTTTTAATTTCAGTATATTATGGGGGTACAAATATTACGGTTACCTATATTGCCCATTCTCCCCCTCCCCCCTCGAGGCAGAGCTTCAAGCGTCACCATCCCCCAAACGTTCCACATCTCACTCATTATGTTTGTATATACCCATCCTCTCCTCCCCCCTCCCACC
>VBSM01000529.1:80447018-80470864 GCA_008086735.1 Cheirogaleus medius
GATTCTAGTTATCAGCCCTTTATTGGATGTGTAGTTTGTGAAAATTTTCTCCCACTCTTATGGATTGTCTGTTTGCTCTCTTGACAGTTTCTTTGGCTGTGCAGAAGCTTTTTAATTTGATCAGGTCTCATTTATTTATTTTTGTTGATGCTGTGATTGCCTTTGGGGTCTTCTTCATAAATTCTTTGCCTAGGCCAATGTCTAGAAGAGTATTTCCAAAGTTTTCCTCTAGAATTAGTAATATCTTTTAATAAGCCCATTGAAAAGTTCAAAGAAACACAAAGTGAAAAAGATAAATCAACATCACTATTGGATAAAAGAGAAAAATTTCACAAAGGAACAGATCTTTGAGGATAATTTTTCTGTGATGTAGATGGTATCACATAGAAAAGAATGAGCTTATAATTTATAAAAAGGAGGAGTCCATAAGGAATGGAATTTTTTAAAACATTCAGAATGGAAAAGCTGTGATTAGGAACACTCATTGATGAAAACTCTCTTTTCTCTAAATCTCATAAAAACAATAAGTGCAAATTTGTTTACAAACAAAATATCCTACATGAATACAATGTGTCACAAATCCAAGCCACTAAATATGAAGATGAGAGGGCTTTCAGGAAGTCAATAAACAGCACACTGCAAGCAAACAAGCAGGTTACAGAACATGCCCAAAGTGCATGTGATAATCATGAATGGAGTAATCAGTGCGTGTGTGTCTGGGTGCATCTGCACGTTTTACATGTTTATTTATTTATTTATTTTTGATAAAATGTTTATAGTTTTTTTTTCTTTATTTACTGTATTATCAGGGTACAAACATTTGGTTACATATTATGACTTTGCCAAACACAAAACATGATTTGAGGAATGCCCTTTTCCATCTGTAAAGCTCACCATGTCCCTTAGTTGTGAGTTTACCCACCCCCAACCCTCTAAACCCCAAAGAATATTATTATTGTTTGAGCACCTTAGTGTTGATCAGTCAGTGCCAATTTTGTGGCAAGTACATGTGGTGCCTATTCTTCCATTCTTGTGATACCTCACTTCGGAGGATGTGCTCAATCTCCATCTAGGATAATATAAGAGGGGCTAGATCCCCTCATTTTTTGTAATTGAGTAGTATTCCATTGTACACATATACCACATTTTATTAATCCACTCATGGATTGACCAACATTTGTGCTGTTTCCACATCCTTGCAATAGTGAATTGTGCTGCCATGAACATTTGAATGCAGATGTCTTTATTATAGAATGCCTTTTATTCCTTTGAGTAGATGCCTAATAGTGCCATTGCTGGATCAAATGGTATGTCTATTTTTAGCTCTTTTAGGTATCTCCAAATTCTTTTCCACAGAGGTTGTGCTACTTTGCAGTCCCATCAGCAGTGTAAGAGTGTTCCTATCTCTCCACATCCTCTCCAGCATGTATTGCTTTGGGATTTTTTGATTAAGGCCAATATCACTGGGTTTAGCTGATATCTCATTGTGGTTCTAATTTGCATTTCCCTAATGATTACAGATGTGAGTATTTTTTTATATGTTTGCTGGCCAATATTCTATCTTCTTTTGAAAAGTTTCTGTTCATGTCCTTTGCCTATTTATTGATGGGGTTATTGGATTCTTTCTTGTTGATTTTTTTGAGTTCTAGATAGATTTCTGTTATTAGCCCTTTATCAGATGTGTAGACAGCAAATATTTTGTCCCAATCTATAGGCTATTTGTTCTAATGATAGTTTCCTTGGCTATGCAAATGCTTTTTAATTTGATCAGGTCCCATTTATTTATTTTTGTTGCTGCTGTGATTGCTTTGGGGTCTTCTTCATAAATTCTTTGCCTAAGCAATGTATGAAAGAGTCTACCCTATATTTTCTTCTAGTATTGTTAAGGTTTCATGCCTTATGTTTATGTCTGTTATCCATGATGAATTGATCTTTGTAAGAGGTAAGAGGTGAGGATCCAGTTTCAATCTTCTGCATGTAATCATCCAGTCTTCCTAGCGCCATTTATTGAATAGAGATTCTTTTCCCCAGTGTATATTATTGTCTGCTTCATCAAAGATTAGATGGCAATATGCAGATGGTTTCATCTCTGGATTCTCAGTCCTGCTCCAAGGGTCTATATCTTTGTTCTTGTGCCATTTCCATGCCATTTTAGTCACTATAGCCTTGTAGTACAGCTTGAAGTCTGGTAGACTGATACCACCCAGGTTGTTCTTTTTGCTTAAGATTGCTTTGGCTATATGAGGTCTTTTCTGGTTCTGTACAAAGTGTAGAATTATTTTTTTTCCTAGATCTGTAAAGAATGATGATGGCATTGATAGGGATTGCATTAATTCTGCAGATCACTTTAGGTAGTATGGACATTTTAACAATGTTGATTCTACCAATCCATGAGCAAGGTATATTATTCCACCTGTTTACATCTTCTGCACTTTCTTTTCTTAGTGTTTTGTAGTTCTCTCTGTATATGTGTCTCACCACTTTTGTTAAAAAAAATTCCTAGATATTTAATTTTCTTTGAGGCTATCGTAAAAGTACTATACTTTTGATTCAAATTTTGGCTTGACTGTTAGTGGTTTATATGAATGCCTCTGATTTGTGTGTATTGATTTTGTATCCTGAGACTTTACTGAATTCATTGATCAATTCCAGGAGTCTCTTGGTTGAATCCTTGGGGTTTTCTAGATATCATATCATCAGCAAAGAGTGAGAGTTTGACCTCTTTTGTCCCCATTTGGATGCCCTTAATTCCCCTCTCTTGTCTAATTGCTCTAGCAAGGATGTCCAGCACTATGTTGAATAGAAGTGGAGATAGTGGGCAACATTGTCTATTTCCAGTTCTAAGTGTGAATGGGTTAAATTTTTCCCCATTCATTATGATTTTGGCTGTGGGTTTATTGCATGTGGCATTGATAATTTTAAGGTATGTCCCGTCTATGCCTATTTTGTAAAGAGTTTTTAACATAAAGCTGTGCCGGACTTTGTCAAATGCTTTTTCTGCATCTATTGAGAAAATCATATGGTCTTTGTTCTTGTTTTTATTTATGAGGCGAGTTGCATTTATAGATTTGCATATGTTAAATCAACATTGTGTTTCTGGTATAACGCCCACCTTGCCATGATGAATTATTATTTTGCTATAATGTTGGATTAAGTTTGCTAAAATTTTGTTGAGGATTTTTGCATCTATATTCATGAGGGATACAGATTTTTAGTTTTCTTTTTTCGTTGTGTCCTATCCTGGCTTTGGTATCAAAGCTATATTGGCTTCATAGAATGACTTTGGGAGGATACCATCTTTCTCAATATTGTGGAATAATTTCTGTAGTATAGGTATGAACTCTTCTTTGTATGTTTGGTAAAACTCAGAAGTGTAGCCATCTGATCTGGCACTTTTCCTTTTTGGAAGGTTTTTAATTGCTGCTCCAATTTCTGTGCTTGATATTGGCCTTTTCAGGAATTCTGTTATCCTCTGGGTGAACTTAGGGAGGTTGCATGTTTTCAGGAATCTGTCCATTTCCTCCACATTTTGTAGTTTTTGTACATATTGTTTTTTTTTTTTTGAGACAGAGTCTCACTTTGTTGCCCAGGCTAGAGTGAGTGCCTTGGCGTTAGCCTAGCTCACAGCAACCTCAAACTCCTGGGCTCAAGCAATCCTCCTGCCTCAGCCTCCCGAGTAGCTGGGACTACAGGCATGCACCACCATGCCTGGTTAATTTTTTCTACATATTTTTAGTTGGCCAATCAATTTCTATTTTTAGCAGAGACGGGGTCTCTCTCTTGCTCTGGCTGGTGTCGAACACCTGAGGTCAAACGGTCTGCCCGCCTCGGCCTCCCAGAGTGCTAGGATTATAGGCGTGAGCCACCGCACCCGGCCCCATATAGGTTTTTATAATATTCAAAGACCATGTTTTGTATTTCTGTGGTGTCTGTTATGACTGTTCCTTTTTCACTTCTAATTGAGTTTATTAGAGTCCTTTCCCTTCAAGTTTTTGTCAATCTGGCAAGAATTCTGTCAGTTTTGTTTATCTTTTAGAAAATCCAGCTTTTGGTTTTGTTGATCTTCTATATAGTTCTTTTGTTCTCAATTTCACTTAGTTCTGCTTTGATCTTAGTTATTTCTTTCATCTGATAGGTTTGGAATTGATTTGCTCTTCCTTTTCCAATTCTTTGAAACTGTTTATTAGATTGTTGATTTTTGAGCTTTTTGTTCTTTGGATGTGAGCATCTAATGCTATTAGTTTTCCTCTCAGGAATGCTTTTGCTGTATCCCACAGATTTTGATAACCTGTGTCCCCAGTATCATTTAGTTCGAAGAATCTTTTGATATCACTCTGTATTTCCTCCTTGACCCAATAGTTAATCAACAATAGATTGTTTAATTTCCATGACTTTGTGAAGTGGTGAATATTTCTGTTGGAATTGAACTCTAGTTTTATACCACTATGATGTCAGAAGATACACGGTATAATGTCTATTTTCTGAATTTTTTAAGTTCTGATTTGTGGCCTAGTATGTGGTTAATTTTGGAAAAAGTTCCATGAGATGATGACATGAAAGTATATTTAGCTTTCTTTGGGTGGAATGTTCTGTAGAGGTCTGTCAGACTCGTTTCTTCTAGAGCTCTGTTTAAGTCCATTATTTCTTTGTTTATTTTCTGTTTGGAAGATCTTTCCAGTTCATTAGTGGGGTGTTGAAGTCCTCAGCTACTATGGCATTATTATTTATCATGCTATTTAGATCAGTGAGGGTTTGCTTTATGTATTTGGGTGCTTCTAAATTGGGTGCATAAATATGAAGAATTGTTAATTCTAACTTCTTGTTAGATCTTCCCTTTCACCGTTATATAGTAGGCATCTTTGTCCTTTCTTATCTTTGCTATTTTAAAGGTTATGTTATCCGAAATAAGTATAGCTACCCCTACTTTCTTTTGACTTCCATTTGCTTGGAGGATTGTTTTCCATTCCTTGATCTTGAGCCATAAAGCATCTTTGTGGGTTAGATGTGTTTCCTGTAGACAGCAGATACTAGGTTTATGGATTTTTATCCATTCTGCCAGTCTATGTCTCTTCAGGGGACCATTAAGCCATTTACATTTAGTAAGAGGATTGAAATTGGAGGCAGAATTCTATTCATATTGTTGAGTGAATTCCTATTGTTTTGTTTTACTCCTTGAGCCATCATGGAGCCCAAGTTCTAGACTTTAACTCTTGAGTGATTTTACTTTGGAGAGTGTCTAATGCATTGTTCAGTATGTAATGCAGATCTGAATACTTCCTGTAGGGCTGGTCTGGTCGTCACAAATTCCATCAGTGATTTCTTGTCTGAGAATGTCTTTATTTCTCCCTCATAGATTAAGCTTAATTTTTCCAGGTAGAGAATTCTAGGTTGGCCAATATTCTGTTTTAGAAGATTAAGGATAGGCACCCAATCCCTTCTGGCTGGTAAGGTTTCAGTTGAGAAGTCTGCAGTTAGTCTGATAGGTTTTCCTTTGTGGGTTATCTGCTGTTTTCACCTCACTGCTCAAAGGAATGCTTCTTTTGTATTTACTTTGGTCAGTGTAATAACTATGTGATGTGGTGGTTGCCTTTTCACATTGAGTCTCCCAGAAGTTCTGTGTGCTTCTTGCATCTGGATACCTAGATTTCTCATCAGGCCAGGCATATTTTCCTCCAGCATTCCATGAAATAAGTTTTCCAGCCCTTGTGTATTTTCTTCTTCTCTCTCTGTGGGATTCCAATGATTCTTCTACTTGGCTTCTTCACATAATCTCACATTTCTTGTATGTCTTGGTCTTGTCTCTTGTTTCTGTGTTCTTTTCCTTCATCCAATTTGTTTAGCACATAGGCATTATCTTCAAGCTCTTAGATTCTTTACTCTGCAGGATGCATTCTGTTATTGAGGCTTTCCAATGTGTTTTGAAGCTCCTTGAATGCCTCCTTCATTTCCAAGATTTCTGTTTGTTTTTTCCATAGTATTTCAGTTTCCTTAGAGAATTTTTCATTTATTTCCTGTATTGTTCTTGTAGCTTCTTTATGTTGAGCTTCTATTTTCTCTTCAAATCCACTGAGTTTTCTTACAATCCATATTCAGAATTCTTCCTCTGTTGGTTTAATCATATCCTGTAAGTTGATATCCATTGATGGAGATCGAATATTTTCTTTTGTGGGTGACTTTTCTCTCTGATCTTTCATGTTTCCTGTGTTCTTTCACTGATTTTTTCTCATTAGGCTACTTTGTCAAGAACTAGGGGTGCTGAGGTTAGTTTATGGCTTTAACTCCAAATCTCTAAAGGAATGTTCCTTGACAGTGGTGGGGAGATGTGCTCTGGTCCTACATTGCCTTAAAGGTGTTTTAGCCTGTTGGGTTGTCTCTGACCTGTTGTCTTCACCTCTTCCAAAGAGATTAGTGAGTTTGATCCCATTGCTTAGTCTACCAGGTGGTGAATCACTCTTGTGTGTTTGTAACTCCTCTGCCCTCTACTAGTTTGGGATGGAAGGCACTGTGTTGGGCTATGGGATTACTTTCTCTTTTGTTACTTGTAGTTTGCATGGAGGAGTTCATTATCAGGGTATTCTAATACCTTTGTATTGGGCTCTAAACCCCTGAATAGGGTATATAAGTGCCCCAGTCTTTGGGAAATGTCTTGTCACTCCAAAGGGTTACTTGAGCCCCATTGCCACTTTAGGTGGAGTAAGAAGAGCAACAGGTACCTGAGAGCCTGAGAGCATATACTTCTATGTTTGCTTGATCTGCTGCTAGGGGAGAGTTGCTAATATGTTATTCAGGGATCTTCAGCCACACTTGCGAGGCAGCTCCATGTGCAGGGTATCAATGGGTGCAATTGCTAAGGACTCTGGCCAAGATTTTCCTTCCCAGACCACAAGCCTCAACACTGGGAGCGGCCTGGGCATCAAGGGCCAGCCCTAGTGTTATGTTCTTATCAGATGATCAAAACAAACCTGCTGGACTGAATCAACAGTCTGTCCCCTTTTGCTCAGTTCCAAAGTCCCATAGATTCACTCCAGTCACACAGAGAAAGTGACTTTTCTCCTTTCTCCCTGCCTCCAAGGATGAAGTCTTCTCTGCTGGGCTTGGGGAGGGGCGTTACCTGAGACAGCCACAGGTCCCAGCACAGAAAATGTATTCTCTTGTTTCTCCCCTTCTCCAAGGTTGGGGTCTGCCTTACCAGAAGGAAGTCAAGCTGCCAGTCTAGGGGAGGGTGCTGCCTGAGGCTGCCCTGTTTCTCAGCCCAGAATGTGGCTTCTCTCATTACTCCACCCCTCCAAGGCTGGGGTTTGTCTGGTTGGTGGGAAGTATAAGCCACCGGGCGGGGGAAAAGCACTGCCCAAGACCTCCGGATCTCAGCCTAGAAAGTGGCCCTCCCATGCTACTCTGCCCTTCTATGGGTGGGGTTTTACCTGCCGGTGGGAAAAAGTAAGTGGCTGGGTTGGGGCAGAAATGTTCAGAAAGCGGCTTGTCTCGGTACTCTCCTTCTCCAAGGGCGGGGCCTGCTGTGCCAGGCAGGGGCAGTCATGCTGCCTGAGTTGATTGCCTGGGCTTGCCCTGCTTGGCTGGAGAAGGGGCAGTGCCCAGATCAGCCATGCACTGTGGCATTTTTAGGCTAAGAACCCCCAAATTGGTGGCTGCCTGCCCACAGAGAGTCAGCACTGGAGGTGACTGCTGAGGAGGCAGTGGGTGTTGGGTTTGGCAGGCTTTCTCAATGAGCTGCCAGCTGTCTCCTTTGCTTCCCTAAAGCACTGTCTTGTGTCATTCCAGTAGGGGGGATTGTACTCTCTGTCCCACCCTGCGCCAGCCAAATCTTCGGCAGTTTCCAAGGGCAGAGCCTCCCTTTCTGCATTCACCTCCCTTGTTCTGGTCCCGGTGACCACCAGCGGTTAGACACCTGTCTCCAAACTCCCTCCTGTGGATGTGGGAAGTGCGCACTTAGACCAGTCCCTCCCCCACCCAGTGTGGACCTAACACAGAGCACCAGAGAGTTCAAAATATTTCCAGATTTTGTCTCTTCTCCACACAGCCTACCATCCTTTCCTACAACTTTTCACTAACTTCAGGCACTTCCCTGCCGGAGTGTATGTGGAGGTTGGTGGAGGAAGAGTCATCCTCCTGTGGGTCAGGTAACACTGCCCCAGTCGTCCCACGGGCGTGGCCATCCATGCTCTATTCCCTATTGTATATCTCACACTCTCCAGACTTTGCAGTCAGTTGATTCTCCAATTCACCACTTTTTTTTCTTCCTAGCTCTGCTTGTACTGTGCTGCTCCTCTGCAAATTGATGATGATGTTCCTGTGGGAGAGCGATCCACTTGTGTGTAGCTGTCTGCATTCTTCACCTCCTACTCAGGGAGCAGAGAATCAGGAGGTCACCACTAATTCACCATTTTTCCAGTATGATTTTATTCTTTCTTATGGCTGAATAGTATTCCATGGTATATACGCCATTTGTTTTTTTCTTTATCCAGTCATTGGCTGATGAGCACTAAGGTTGATTACCTACCTTTGTGAATAGTGCTGTGATAAACATACAAGTGCAAGAATCTTTCTGATATAATAATTTCTTTCCTGTGAGTAGATACCCAGTAGTGGAATTGCTGGATCAAAAGGTAGATATATTTTTTATTTATTTATTTATTTATTTATTTATTTATTTATTTATTTTCAGCATATTGTGGGGGTACAAATGTTAAGGTTACTTATATTGCCCTTTTCCCCCTCCCCCCTCTAGTCAGATCTTTAAGCGTGTCCATCCCCCAATTGGTGCACATCACACTCATTATGTACGTATACACCCATCTCCTTCTCCCTCCACCTGCCCTACACCCGATAAAAGTTATTTCTATATGCCCACTTAGGTATTGATCAGTTAATACCAATTTGTTGGTGAGTACATGTGGTGTTTATTTTTCCATTCTTGGGATACTTCACTTAATAGAATGAGTTCCAGCTCTAGCCAGGAAAATACAAGAGGTGCTATATCACCGTTATTTCTTATAGCTGAATAGTATAGTTCTTTGAGAAGTTGCCATACTATTTTCCATAGCACTTGTACTAATTTACATTCCCACCCACACTGTATAAGCATTTCTTTTTCTCCATATACTCACCAACATCTATTGTTTTTTGACTTTTTAATAATGGCCATTCTGACTGGAGTAAGATGGTATCCCACTGTGCTTTTAATTTGTATTTCTCAGATGATTACTGATGTTGAACATTTTTTCATATGTTTTTTGGACATTTGTAGATCTTCTTTTGAAAAATGTCTGTTCATGTCTTTTGCTCACTTTATAAAGTGTTTTTTTTTATTTGTTTTTTTATTGGGGAGTTGTTTCAGTTCCTTGTAGATTCTGGATATTAGTTCTTTTTCTGAATTCATAGTTTTCAAATATTTCCTCACATTCTGTACGTTGTCTGTTTACTCTGTTGATTAATTCTTTTGGTGTGCAGAAGATTTATATTCATGAACATGGAATAACTCCCCATTTATTTAGTCCTTTGATTTTCTTTATTTGAGTTTTGTATTTTTCTTATGTAGATCTTTTAAATATTTTGTTGTATTCATATCTAAGTATTTCATTTCGGGGGGTGCTATTTGTAAATGATATTGTGCTTCTAATTTCATATTCCAGTTGTTCATTGCTGGTATATAAGAGAGTGATTGACTTTTACAAATTAATCTTGTGTCTTGAAGTCTCACTATAATCAGTTTTTAGTTCCATGGGGTTTTTATTGTTGTTGATTCTTTCAGATTTTGTACATAGATGATCATATCATCTGCAAACAAAGATAGTTTTATTTCTTCATTCTCAATCTGTATGCATATTATTTTTTGTTCTTTTGTAATTGCATTAACTAGTACTTCCAGCATATATTGAAAAAGAGTGGTGACAGGAGACATCCTTGTCTTTTTCCTGCTGTTAGGGGTAAAGCTTCTATTTTCTTACTATTAAATATATAGGGTTTTTGAAGATATTCTTTATCAAGTTATTTGAGGAAGTTCCCCTCTATTCCTAGTTTACTGGCAGTTTTTATCATGAGTAGCTATGGTCTTTTACATTAAAAAACATTCTTAACTATTTCATATTTATTGATGTTAGTTTAAATAATGTTATTTTTAAAATTTAAATTTCCAATGGTTTGTTGGCATTACATGAATACTACTAAACAAATAGAAATACTATTGATTATTGTTTATTAGTCTTGGATTTTAAAACCCTGATAAACACAGTTGTTAGTTCTGTTGGGTTTTTTATGTTATAGCATATCCCCTCAATATATGCCCATAGAATCTACTAATAAAAACAATTTCAATCTCTATGCCTGCTGTTTCTTTTCTTGGTTATTGTACTGACTAAAGCTTCCAGTACAATGCTAACTAGAAATGCTGAGAGGCTACATCTTTGTCTTGATCCTGATATTAGAAGAAAATATTGTTATTTTTCTTTTAATATGTTTTTATCTGTAGGCCTTTTATAGATGCTTTGTTTTTACACATTTACCTTGTGTTGGATAGTGTTTTTCATATATGTGAAGCACTTTAACAGGAAATGTTTGATTACATTTATGTTATATATGTCATACAGAATTTATGAATTTTTTCTCTTATTTATTGATTTGAATTTTTTCATTAAATCTAGACTCGTTTTTAATAGTCTAAATTTTCTCCATAATATTTTCAATTCCATTTTATTTATTTGTTTTTATTAAATACTGTGTGCTGGTTAATTTTATGTGCCAACTTGACTGGGACATGGGGTGCCCAGATATTTGATTAGACATTTTTCTGGCTGTATCTGTGAGTGTTTCAAAATGAAAGTAGCATTTGAATCAGTAGATTGAATAAAGCAGATTGCCCTTTCCAGTGTAGGTAGGGCTCATTTAATTTATTGATGATCTCCACAAAAAACTGAGTAAGGGAGATTTTACTCTCTCTACTGTCTTTAAGTTGTTGATTTTCTCCTGACTTTGGACTCAGGCTCAGACTGGAACTTACACTATCAGTTCTCCTGTTTCTCAGGCTGTCAGCCCCAGATGTAAATATTCTATTGGCTATCTTACCTCTTCAGCTTTCTAACTGCAGATCCTGGGACTTCTCAACCTTCATATCTGCAGGAGCTAATTCCTTATAATGAATCTCTTTCTATGTATGTGTGTAGATATGGATCTACTTCTCTGGGAAATCCTAAGACACATTGATTTTATCTTATTTTAATATCTGCTGTTCCTGAGGATCTGATTCTGCTTTATTTTTTCTTACTATCATTCATGGTACTTTGTTTACTTATGTTTCAGTGATTGATGTGTATGAAATTTAATTCTAGTAAAAATTATTAAATTTTAAAAAATACTTTTCTCTAAAAATATTTTATTGTTGTTTTCTAATTTTCTGGGTCATCAACAAACAGGCCCATATAAAATGTATAGCCATTGTGGAGTTGTTTAAAGCACAGTGATAGTATAAATTAGGTTCTCAAATTCATATGAGGATAAGCTTGTTATTAGAATTATTTTGTGTGTGTGAGTAATACCTACTAAGAATTCAAAGAAGAAGACAAAAAATTTCAACAGTTTTTTCTGTAGGAGAACTTCATTTTCTCTACATTTGTTAATCCTGACTTTAAGTGTATTCTCTGATTAGATATCCCATTATGCATGGATCACATAGTTTGTTTCATGTTTCCAGTTGCAGGTCATACAGAGATTGACAGATGACCCAGAGGTAAATATCAACTCCAATATTTGATAAACATTTTAGTTCGTGATTTCTTATAGTTTCTAGACTCTGATTTGTTTTCATACTTTCCTGCTTAGTAATTCATTTAAAAAGTTATTTTTAAAAATAGTTATCCAGAAGTTTTAGATGCATTGAACAAAGAGGTTGCTGATGTATGTACTTGATACTGAATGACTAGAAAAGAACAACTCATAACATGAAATTCTTAACAAGTATTAAATAAGGCCCTTCACTATCCTATTCATTGGCTGACTTTTGAATTAAATAAAAACAATAGCCTTAAGTAAACATAATATGGCTACATATAAGAACAGAGATTATTTTAACATTTATATTAAGTTTAGAATTAATTGAAGCCTCTAATAGTTATTGAGAAGCTAATTTTGTTTTTAATCATGTTTTTTTTTGGATCACATTTGCAATAGAAATTGTTACTGAAATACCTGCATAATCTAAATTTTAGAATGAGTAGAAATAAATAAATATGGTGTTTCTAAATAAAATCTTTGGGGGAAGGGTTGTAGATAATTGAAATATCTTTAGGAGGACCTGAAAAGAATGTCAGTGAGATCTGACATGACAAAGACATGTTAATGTAACAATAGCAACATTATTTAACTCGGGGTCAGAAAAGTAATGCTTCCATTCTCTCCCCAACCTGTAAAGAAATGGTATAAATGAGGAAAGGCATGGAAAAGAAAGAATGAACTGTGAAAGAGTGTAATGTACCTGGATTGCCCCTAAGGAGTTTAAAAATCTTCCGTCTTTTTTCAATGAAGTCTCTGTATTGCTTTTGATATTAAATCAGAGTTGCCTTTTAATAAAGGTTTATATTAAATTCTCTCTCTGCTGAGCACTTCTTAAATGACAAAAGCAAATGGCAGCATATACTCTCTAGATAGATGATGTCTTTATTTGTGTAAAAAAAGTAATTTTATAATAATGGTTGTATAGCCACTCTTTACCAACCTAAAAGCAGAAAAGTTTTGCACATGTGCCTTATCTTAGTGCTTCATAGCTGCCTGGTTTATTTTATAGCGTGTCTTGAATCTTAATGAAGTCTGACATCCTCAATTTCCCTGGTCCAGACCGCGGCCTATATTAGGTGCTGAAATGTGTTTGTTATAGATTGGACAAGTGAAGAGTTCTTTGATTTAGACCTGAGAAACGAAAGGGAAATATGTAAAATAAAAACATTACCGTGTCCAATTTTTCAAAGGCAAATTAGTAAAGTAATTATAGGACCACCAAAATTTATTTCTATTGTATTAGTTATCGTCAGGCATTATTCCTGATATTGATGAATTCCTTGGGAAAACATATCGGGTTTTGTTTTTATGGTTGTGATCATTTAAAATTGCTTTTAAGATCTACATTTACTATTTCTCAAGCAAAAGAAATTCAATAATATTCTTTGAGAATAATTCACAAGTGTTTAATGTTGTACATATAAAACTATTTTTTCTGTTTAAACATGATCTCATAACATTTTAAAGATAAAAATCAAATAGCATGTTGAATATGAAAAACTATATATACCACATGTACTCACCAGCAAATTGGTACTAACGGATCAACACCTAAGTGGACATGTAGGAATAACATTTGTCGGGGGTTGGGTGGGTGGGAGGGGGGAGAAGGGGATGGGTATATACAAACATAATGAGTAAGATGTGCAACGTATGGGGTATGGTCATGCTTGAGGCTCTGCCTCGAGGGGGGAGGGGGGAGTGAGCAATATACATAACCATAATATTTGTACTCCCATAATATGCTGAAATAAAAAAAATAAAAAATAAAAAAAATAAAAAATAAAAAAACTATATATGGTTTTGTTTTCTTGGGTCTACACTTTTAAACATACTTGAAAGATATTTAGAAGGTCACTGTATTAAATGTTTTCTTGATTATGGAAGCACGGATTTGGAAAGAACCCAAAATGTTAATTAAATTTATTTTTCTTTATAGGCAAAAATGTTTAAATTATTTGTGTATCTTCTTATTTTTAATTAGCTCTAGAGCTTAATATTAAAACAAGCTTAGTAACTTTGTAATGAATAATCAAAACTTTAAAAAACGTTTATCCATGTGTATCTAATATGGGTGGCCTCCTTCATACTATAGTTCAAATTATTTTTTTCTCTAACAATTTTTGCATTCAAAACCAAAGCTTTCAAAGCAAAGACCAATTTTTATCATTTGAGTAAATAAAAATTATTATTTAAATGATGGATATAATTCTTTGCCATAGAGTTTTAAGTTAACAGATACCATAATTCAATGGTTAATACTGGCCAGTCAACATTCTAAGTCCTTTACATGTATTTGATTTTCACAAATGGCACTAGAAAGTATGCATTATTGCACATATGGCTTATTTACTGCCTACTAGCTGCCTTATTAGATATTGTTAGTAGCTGCTTTATTTTACTGCCTAGTAGCTGCTTTAAAAGTTATTATTATTTTTCATGTAAGAAGTCCCTAAGCCCATACTCACTGTGTACTCATAATCACTAATGTGAGCTTGAGGTGCCTTCCATGTGCTTACAACACAAAAGGGACAATATTGTTTACTTCATGGCTATTGAACACCCACATTTTTTTTCAGTAAAAATTGATGCAATATATTCATTATATGTTCCATGAGAAACAATTTGTAGTTTCAATTGTTCTATTTATTCTAAACTAGAGATACAACAATTAGTAGTTGCATTCGATATCACCTGCAAAAGTAGAGTTCTCTGTCCTTTTCTAGAATATATGTTCAAATATCCAATAACCTGTTATATATACTTTATATTTATAACTAAATATAAAGCAAATTTGTGGGGTGTTGCTCAAACCTTGGGATTCACATTAATTGAAGGCTCTTATAACATAGGGAGGCAAAAAGCAATGCAATTGGTTTGTAGTTTTAAAAAACACTCTATAACTAAGGTGAACAAACATCCTGGTTTGCCCAGAAAAGTCTCAATTTATGCCTGCTGCACTGCTATAAGTGTCCTGATTTAGATGATAAACTAGGTGGTTATGCTCTGTATAAAATCATATCTAATAGTATAGTTGATGTCATACTGAACTTTATTTGGAGGTGAAAAATGCTGGGAGACCAGTGCATGTTTCCTCAGATGTAGGAGCTGTTCTGAAATGGCAATCTGCAAGCAAATGGAAGTGTAAACATAGAAATTTGGGAGTGGTGACAAAGGTAAATAAAGGAATATGTGCTCTTCGAAATACCCCTTAAATATTCTTGAAGTAAAATTTCACAGAACAGACAAACTATATAAGCAGTGCTATTGTTTACAAATTGCTTCACAAATTATAAATGGCAATAGGTAAATGAGCTCTCAAATCATTTCACAAGGCCAAGATTAAAATAAATGCTACTTCTGTGATTGCCATAAACAATCTTGTCTTTTTAAAATTTTACTGCAGATATTTAACTCTACTAGAGACGATGGTTTTAAAACTGTGATAAAGATGAAATTTCAATGTGCTGCCAGTCAGGCTGGCATACTGAAGAAAGGAAAATAAAATTCACATCACAAGGATTTGCTTTTTGTATGCTCAAGTCTAATATGTGTGGTTTCAATGATTCTACTAAAAAACAGTTGGATTTCAAGTACATTAAATGACATTTTCATTCTGACAATATCTTTATTCCCTAAAAATAAATGTGAAACATAATTAAACAGTAACATATAAAATATTAGTTATTATGCATACTTTGTCTGAAATATGAATATGCAATATTACCTCATATGAGTTAGATAATTTATACAACATATTTATTGATTGAGATAACAAATTAGAATGGTTAAATCCATTAGCTATTTTCTCATTCCTTATCAACATTATTGATCACAATTTCTGGTAAGGCACTACTTAGAAAATGTATTTTTAATTTTTTGTAATTTTAAAATTTCAGAATATTATGGGGGTACAAACATTTTAGTTACATATATTGCCTTTGTACTGCTCAAGCCAGAGTTAGGAGTGTGCCCATCCTCCAGACAGTGTGCTCTACACCCATTAGAAAATTTTTAACATACAGTCCATGTAGGACTAGAGCCAAGATGGCAGACTGGAAGCAGCCCACACTTGCTGCTCTCAGGGAGAAGATCCAAAGTTCAAGGTAAATGTGCACCTATAGTTGGACCATCTTGGAGAGAGCATTGTTAATCATCAGAAAAGCAACTGGAGACAACCAAAGTGAAGGAGAGGGAGGTGGGGTGATCCCCTCATCAGGATCTTAAGGTAGCTGGGGAACGTGCCCACATGTATGGAAGGGTCAGGGGAGAGACCCCTGGGGCTCTATACTCCATTTGCAGACACTGCAACCTGAACTGTGAGGTGGGGCTCCCCTACCCACAGCAGACCTCTGAACTGATCGGGGAGCTGCTTGAAGACTGCACAACAGCATTGCACCAGAGAAAAGGCACGGTGGTGATTCTCTGGCATTGGACCCCAGGTCACTGCAACTAACACCATCCTGATCTCTCAGCCCCAGAGAACCCAATTTACACAGGGGGTGGCTCTACTGCCCATTTTCCCTGCTAAGCCAGGGAGGGTTTAGGGAGAGCAGCCACTTTCATGTGCACCATGACTGAGTGGTATTCATCCCCTGACCACCACTGAGGGATCTGAGCACAGCAGGCACCCACGGCCTCCAACATCTGCTGCTGCTGCCATCTGGATAGCACTGCTATTGCCACCTGAGTAACACTGCAGCAATTGCTGGGGCTAGACTTGGGAGGAGGGAGAGCCCTAGCCACCATAACTTGCCAGTGGCATGCTGCACATCTCCTCAGCCTCACCAACCATTGGATGCCCAGCTGCTGTGGCCCCAGAAGCCACCTAGCCACTGGCCAAGGTTCTGCAACCTTCCCAGCCCCTGGCCAAGGTCCTACAACCCATCCAGCCACCAGCCAATGTTCTGCAACTGGCAGGCTGCCTGCCTTGGACCTCAAAAGCTGTTCCTACACCAGACACTGCACATCTTGTGTAACTGCCTCCTGCACACCACTGTGGCCCTGCATGCTTGGAGCTACCATCCTCTATGTGCTGCCACAGCCCTTGACTAGGGCAGAGCAAATGTCCACAGCCCTGACCCTCACGACCACCATTTAAAGAGCCTCACCCAGCTGCCACTGACACCACTGTGGGGACCTCCAGGCAGAGCAAACTTCCATGTCATCCACCTCTGTGGAGATAGACTCACTCAGTCCCCTGCCTGAGCTTCCAACAGTGGCCTGGGGACCAATCCACTACTCTGCATGAATATCCCCTAGTAGTGGATTGGATTGTGATAACTACAGAAGAATGGGGCCAATGCCAGAGAATAGCTGTGTCACAGATTCTGAGTGCATCTGCCCCTCTCCTACTGATTCAATACTCTGGAGTAGACCATAAGCACACCATCTGGGGACCTCTCTTTCTTTTCAATAGGTAGGAGAGTTCCCAGCAAAGGAGAACAGATGCACCATAAACATATCTTCCTTGAGCTGAGAGAATAGGTTTCCTATGAGAAGAAAGCAGTATAAGAACCCTGGCATCATGCAAAAACAAGCTGTTTCAACACCTCCAAATGGTCACAAGAGGTCTCCAGTACCACACAACCTAAAAGAAATAGTCAAAATGTGAAATATGGAATCCAGAATATGGATAGCAGATAAGATGAATAGGATTGATGAGAAAGTTGAAAACTAACATAAAGAAATCAAAACAGTAATTCAAGACATGAATGAAAAATTCTCCAAAGAGATAGATAGCATAAGAAAAGATACAACAGAACTTAAAGAAATGAAAGTATCATTTAGGGAATTTCAAAATACAATAGAAAACAAACAAACAATAAAACATGAGTCAAAGCAGAAGAAAGAATTTCAGAGCTTGAAGACAAGGCATTCAAATTAGCACAGACAAAAATGTAGAAACATGAATAAAATAGAATGAACAATCATTCAGAGATATATAGGACTATGTAAAACAAGCTAGTACAGGAATTCTATGTGTCTCTGAGGGAGAAGAAAAAAAAGTGAAAAGCCTGGAAAACCTATTTGAGGGAATAGTTGAGGAAAACTTCCTTGGTATCTTCAGAGATTTAGATAGCAAGGTACAAGATGATCATTGAACACCTGGGAGAGTCATAGTAAATAGGATATCACCAAACAAATTGTCATCAGTCTGGACAAAATCAAAATGAAGGAGAAAATCCTACAGTCTGCAAGATGAAAGCAACAACTAACATACAAAGGGAAATTCATCAGACTAACAGCAGGCATCTCAAAAAAGACCTTACAAGCCAGACAGTATTAGAATCCCATTTTAAATCTTCTTAAACAGAATAACTTCCAGCCAATAATTTTCTATCCTGCAAAACTAATTTTCATAAATGAAGGAGAAATAAAGTCTTTCCCAGACAAGAAAATACTAAGGGAATTTTTCACCACTAGACCTGCACTGCAGGAAATGATCAAAAGGCTTATACATGGAACAGAATAATCAATAAACACCAGTGTAAAAACACCCAAAAGTTAAAGCTCACAGCTCTTATAAAACAGTAGCAAAAGAGAAAAAACAAAGTATCATTCAACATGATGAACAGAACAGTATCTCACATATTAATATTAAACTTGAACATAAATAGACTTAATATTCCACCTAGAAGATATAGACTGGCTGAATGGATGAAAAAATACAACCAAAGCATATGCTATCTCTGAGAAAGCCATCTAAATTGCATAGACTGTCATAGACTCAAGGTAAAGGAATGGAAAAAAATTATTCCACCAAAATGGAAACCAACAGCAAGCAAGAGTAGCTATTCTCTTTTCTGATAAAATAGACTTTAAATCAACAATGGTCAAATTGACAAAGGAAGTCATTATATAATAAGAAATAGAGTAATTATGCCAGAAGATAGAACAATCCTAAATATATATGCACCTAACACTGGAGCTCAAGGATTCATAAATTAAATTCTACTAAATCTAAGCAAAGAAATAAACAACAGCATCCTAATATCTGGGGACTTTAGCACTCCAGTGACAGAAATGGACAGATCACTGAGGCAGAAAATCAACCACAAAACACTGGACTTAATTTAGAATCTAGAACAAATGGAGCTAACAGACATTTACAGAACATTTTACCTAAAAACTATAGAATATACAATCTTCTACTCAGCTCATGAGACTTATTGCAGGATAAAGCATATGCTAGACCACAAAACAAGTCTCAATAAATATGAAAAATAAAAATCATACCATGTATCTTATTAGACCACAATGAAATAAAATTAGAAATCAATACCAAGAGGAGCTCTCAAATCTACCCAAAGTCATGGAAATTAAATAATCTGTGCTGAATGACCCTTGGGTCAAAGATTAAATTAAAAAGAAAATCAAATGATTTTGACTTTTAATGACAAGGAGGAGACAAACTGTCAAAATCTCTGGAATATAGCAATAGTACTGCTAAGGGGGAAATTTATAGCTTTATAGGCTTACATCAAGAATAGAAAAAGAACACCTAATGTTCATACCTCAAGGAACTAGAAAAAGAAGAACAAAACAAACCTGAAGCTAATGGAAGAAATGAAATAACAAAGATCTCAGTGTAACTAAATAAAATAGAAATAAACAAATATAAAGAATCAATAAAACAAAAAGTTGATTCTTAGAAAAGATAAACATAATTGATAGACTACTATCAAGATTAACCAGAAATAGAAAAGATTCAAATAAGCTCAATTAGAAATGATAAAGGAGACTTTACAACTGATCCCAAAGAAATACAAAATTTCATCCCCAACTACTGCGAACACATATGTGCACACAAACTAGAAAACCTGGAGGAATGGATAAATTTTTGGAAATACACAAGCTCCCATGATTGAATCAGAAAGAAACAGAAATCCTGAACAGATCACTAACAAGAGTAATAACTAATCTCCCAACAAAAAAAGCCCTGGAGCAGATGGATCCACAGCCAAATTCTATCAGGCCTGTGAAAATGGACTGGCACCCATTCTCCTGAAACTGTTCCATAACATCAAGAAGGAGAGAAACATCTCTAACTCATTCTATGAAGTCAGTATCACCTTGATACCCAAGCCAGGAAAGGACATAAGAAAGGGAAAACTAAAGACCAATATCCCTTATCAACATAGAAGCAAAAATCATAAACAAAATACTAGCAAACCAAATTCAACAGCACATCAAAAAGATAATCCACCATGACCAAGTGGTTTTCATCCCAGTAACACAAGGATGGTTCAATACACGCAAATCAGTAAATGTGATTCACCACATAAGCTGGAAGGCTCTAACTAAAGTTTCCTGTGATTTAAGTCAGGCTATTGGTCAGGGCTGGAGATATATCTGAAGGCCATCTTGGGAAATATTGAATTCCAAACTCACTCATGTGTTCATGGCAGGATATATTTCCTCATGGGATGTTGGACAAAAAGCCTCAATTTCTACTTGGCTGTTGTCTGGAGCATCTCTCAGTTTCTTGCAATATGGTACTTTTCATAGAGTACCTCATAGTATGACAACTGGCTTCTCTCATAATGAGTGAGCCAGAGAGTGAAAGAGAGCACCTTATATGGAAATCAACAGTCTATTTTGTAACCTAGTCTTGCAAGTAACATCTTATCACATATGCAGTACTCCATAAGTTAGTAGCATATCAGAGTCCAGTTCACACTCAAGGAAAGTACCTTACCAAGGAACCGATACTAGCTAGGAAGTAGAGATATTTGGGAGCTATTTTAGGTACTGCTTATCCCAGCGGCTCTTGATATATTAGTTTCAACCTTTTAGAATTAGCTGGCCATATCCATTTACTTATAAGATTTGTGATCTATGGAATAGGACCTGAATATTTTGGCAAGTCATTTGCCTATAGATTACCAATAGATAATGGGGAAAATGTTGGCCTCTATTTATCTTCTATAGCACACAGGTCCATGAAGGGCGGATTAGAAGACTATGCCCTCGCTATTAGTGGTGTAGCCAATTCAAAAAATATGCATTTGAAAACATCATTTCTGTAAACTATTCAGAGAAAGGGTTTGTAAAATTTAGAAGTCATTAAATAATAGGGTTTTTTTTACAACTTATCTTGATTTACTACACACAAAGAGATAAACTACCACTTAATTTTATGCTTAATTTTAAAGTAAATGTATCAAGCACTTGCCCAAATCAGGAGCTATTGACTAGTAGGCAAGAAAAAAAAACTGCTGAGGTTTCAGGGAATCAAAATTAGTCAAAGCTACTCTTCTTTATTCTTTCATCAAAATAAAATTAAAGAATAAAATTTAATGCATAGTAGGTTCAGGACAAATATATTTTATTCTTTTATATTAAAATATTTAATATATTTTAATGTAGATATAGATAAGGAGGTTGTTTGAGCTACTTATTAAACTTAAAAAATAAAAAAAATCATACCTCCATTATCATATGTGATTCTAGGAAGGAAAGGATTAAATATAGGACAGAATAGATGACCTCAATTAGACATTCCTGTAAAATCATGATGACCTCCTAATAAATGTGTTAATGGTATTAAGTAGGGGAAGAATACTGTTTGGAGTAGGAGATAACATCTTTCTCTAGGCTTATTATATTTAAAGTGAAATATATAAATTTAGGGGTCACAGCTGGCTTGAGATTGGGGGTGGGAGTAACCTGTAAATAATTCCTTCCCGGCATAATCAACAACATATAAAATAAAGGAAAAAAAATACATAAGCACTAAGGAGATCAGTAAATAGTTGTAATTAATAACAAAAAGTCAAAGTATTTCTGAATCAGAACAAAGAAAACTCTTAGAACAAGAAGGTATTCTAATGTATTACTTAACTTCATTGAGTCCCTTAACCCTTTATTGAAAACTTTCTTCTCACTAAACAACACTTAGGAAAACGAGGTGGTTTAATATGTAGCATGTGAGTAACCCTTATCCAAATGCTTTATCTGAGAAAAATAAAATTTGCTGCAACTAAAAATACTTTCCATGCGTTGCCAAAAATCTAAAAGTGAAGGATGTATATAGATCAATTAAATAAAAAAATAATCATTTTAGACAAAACTTTTAAGGGAATAAATTATAGAGTTGTTAGAATTTGAACTTAAGCATTATGAAAAACAGAGGATGAAAAGACCACGAAAACAAACAAACAAACAAAAACATCAGACTCTTCTTAGTAGATTAAATTGAATGTACAAAAGACAAATGTAGAAAATCATAAGTCTGTTTAGAGAGACAATTAATAAACTTATTTGGATGGAACTGGTTTGTACAAGGGATTAGTGGTAAGTAAGAAGAGAAGGGAAGTTTAGGACCAGAATAAGAAAGGCCCTGAAATATGTAAATCTGCATGTAATATTTTCCAGACTTCTTGTGAGCCAATCAAGCCATGACTTGTACAAAAGACTTCTGAACTACCGGAATAAATAGGTAGTGTTTTAAGCAGCTAAGTTTATGGTAATTTTTTAGACAGCAATATAAAACTAATACAGCCTGATATAAAGCAAAAAAAAAAAAAAGAAAAAAGAAAGAGAAAGAAAGAAAGAAAGAAAGAAAGAAAGAAAGAAAGAAAGAAAGAAGCTGCAAGGCCATAATAACTTCCCTGTGTGAACAGTGTTTCTGCATGCATTATTAAAACTCATTTATTAATCCAAAATTGAAATGCATGCTAGTATAGGAGAAAAATGGTCTTTTTGGTTGCTGTATCTGTTGGTTTTTGTAATCCCTAAGGAAAAGAATGCTTTCTTTACCTGTGCCCAGTGCTTGCCTATGCCTTTGAATCTGTAAATTTTGGTGCTAGGCAGGAATTATGATTTCCTTGAGGCTGCTTTGATAATTCAACACTTTGTGTTTGATGTTTTTCAATTAGGAGATATTTTATTGTTTTATAGTAACAAAATTAATAAATAAAAAGCATAGTTTTTGACAGAGATTACTCTCACAGGAAATTATAAGTAATAATGTTTGTGGCAATTCGAGTAATTTATTTATTAGGAAATTTATAAATATATTGACATAACTTGTTTGAATAGAATGTCACTGTCAGTGAATCTTGAAGTATTAGGATATAACTCATAATTTTTTCTCTATTTGTACAGATTTTTTTGATACAATCATATGCATCTTCAAGTTGTTTTAGCATATGACGAAAGATAATGGACCCTGGATGAAATTCATAGGTGCACTCAAGGCTGTAGGGGCCAAAACGTCCCCTTGGCACTCTGAAGTTTTGCTAAAAAATCAACTTGAAAAAGGCAGATTATTGGAGAAAAGGAATGCATATTTATTTAATGTGTAAACAGGAGCCTTCAAGATGAAGACCCAAAGACACAGAGGAAATTATCCATTTTTATGAATAGGTTTAGCAAAGTATAGAAAGCTGTGTAGAGATATGATTGCATGAAAAGTGTATGATCTAATGCCAATAGACTGAATAGGGAAACCCAGCAAGGCCTATCTGGATTTGTCTTAGTCTCTCTGAGCATGCATTCCTTCCTTCTGGATGTGAGGCAGGACCCCCTCTGGAATGGTGGTCTTATGATCTGCAGTCAAACAAGGTAAGTCAGATAGATAATTTTTTATGGCCCGTTTTTATATAACAAAGTTGGGGGTAGGGACTAGAGTAACATTTTTAGGTCTTATGGCTGGCTTTGGAGGAATGGGCTCTGGTTTCTATGACTCGCTTTGGGGAAGAGAGATTCTAATTTCTATAGTTAGCCTCACAGGAGAATGGGACTGAGAAACAGGAGGGCAGGAAAAGGTCAGAGAAAAATTTTTCTTCTGAGGATGCTTCTGAGGCCTCATTTTGGGATATTGTTTTCGGAGTTTCAACAATGTCTTGGGTCAAACTATAACTGATTGATCTACTCAAGAATAAAAATTGAGGCTTTGACACTGCCCCATCTTGCTGCAGTGGATTGTATTTAATATATCTTTAAATAATTAAATATAGGGAACTACTGGAGCAAGATGGCGGACGAGAAACACCGCCAGCTAGAGTGTCTCTGCAGAAAAGAAAGCTTCTAGAAGATATTAGAAGAAAGAAGCA